>OY796892.1:37105582-37485582 GCA_963680785.1 Diplosoma virens | reverse complement strand
CCATAAATGCTGAATCCATTATGGCTGCTATTTTCAATTGTTGTCTGGTTGAAAAAAACAACCTCTTTGCCGAAACTTTACTTTAGAATTAGCAGCAAAAGAGGTACACCAGTAAAAGATCTTCGACAGATCGAAAGGTATGGTTTAAAAATAGTGAAATTAAAATTAGACGTAAAATTTTTTGAAACTTGCGCTAATCTTGACATTTGCCCACAATTCCTTAAATTCAAAGCACCAAACCTCAAGATTTACAGGAACACAAAAGATTTGTATCGTGTAATTGTTCTTAAAAAGTTAAAAGAAATTAAGAAAGATCTTGGGCGAGCAGAAAGTAGTTATATCACCAAAAAAGCTATCCTGCAAAATCTAAGCACCATAGAAAAATTATGCTTAAACTCAATGCTTACAGAAAAATTTCAAGCTACTGCCAAGAACATTTTGGTCACTCACAGGAAAAAACTGATTCGCCTTTGGTTAAGAGAACGCCGTAAATCTCCGGATTGTGTAAAAAATTTAAGTAGTAAAAATTTTATTAATTGTGTTTCAGGCCATATTTTGGGCATTGGCAGGCCATATTTTGCATAGGTGTAAACTATACTGATGTATTCTATTGCATTACTCGCTTTAAGTCTCTGGGCAACTTTATTGTTATCATTGTTTAATCACTATTGGAGTCTAATTCTAAATTTAATTCAAGACGTTTTTAAATTGAATATTTGGAAACTTTTACTTCCAGTTAAAGTTAAAACTATTTTTTTATTCTGCTTAATCTGCTTTAAAAACACTTTTAAAGCAACTTTTGGAAGGCGTACTAAATTTTAAGGTAGATAACTAGGTAGATTAATTGTAACAAATAACATTTAAAGATCTATGTTCACTCTTTGGAGCTACTGCTGTAAGTAGTAGGGAAAGACTGGTTTGATGACCTCCTCAATGAGGCGACAACGTGCTGACGTCATAAGTGCTCAAAGCCGAACAGAGTGCTGACACTAACGCAAAGCCTAAACTGCGGTATCTAACCCTAAAGAAGATACTAATTTTTAGTTCCCAAGTTGCTGTCAAACCTGAATACCCTAAACTAGACTGTATGTTTTCTACGCAAGCTTGATATTTAATTTTAAAACGGCTCATTATAAAACATTAGTGTATTCAGGTTTGATAGCAACTTGGGAACTCAAAACTAGTATCTTCTTTAGGTTTAGAAACCATAGTTTACGTTTAGCTTTTGCGGCAGCAGTCTGTTTGGGTTTGCACAGTGATGACGTCTGTGCGCTAACGCCTAATTGAGGAAGTAACCAAACCAATCTTTCCCTACTACTGTTGTATTTAGCCCAAGTTAAAGCTACATAATCTACTTTGCTGTTGTAGATTTAGTTTTTCTGTATTGTTTCTTTCGTTTTTCTGTTAAAGCTTATCTTCTAACTAAAAAAACAACTTTAAAAATATTTACATGATCAAGTCACTTAATTTTTCCAAGATTGGAATAATTTGGTGTGAATATTATAATGGCAAGGATGTGGGTAGAAACATTCAAAGCACTAACAAACTTGTTTGCAGCTGAAAAAATAAATTTTAAATGAAATTTTTTTGAAAATGGATTGGCTTGTAACAGATGGTCCTTATCGCAATAAAAATCTTTTTTGGAATAAACGTAAAAAAGTTGCACGGCTAAAGATTGAAGAAGTTTAACTCTAAGCTTTTTATCATTTCAAATTACGTCAAAGCTGGTCAATTGAGTGTTATTCTTAAGCAAATTGCAAAGTTCTGTATAATAACATCAAATAACAAAAATATCAAAAAATGTCCCGGTCTGGAGACCAATTTAAAAAACACGAGACCGAATCCACACAACCTCGAGACCGAGACCGAGACCATGAGCACAAGGCCGAGACCGAGACGAGACAGAGATTGCAAAAAATCGGTCTTGAGACCTTTATTACAGATTTCCGCCTAATGCAACAACCGTGTCCGACTTAGAAAAATTCCAGTGCAGCAAACAAAAATGGGTGACTCCATTTACGCTGTCGGTTTCCCCATAAAGGAGAACAAAAATATTTTAATGATAGAGCAGCACGAGTTGATTGATTTTATTAACAAATTACTACCTTCATGTATACGTTTATTTAAACAAAAACGCAAAAAATTTAACTGTTTACAAGCAAAATACAAAAATAGGTAATATTTAGTTGAAGAAAAATTTAGATCGAAAACACTTTTCTATGGTTCAATAACGTACTTTTTTGTTCTGTTTTTTTCTTTAATAAAAGTTTTACTTTTACAGTATAGCTTGATAAATGAAATTACGAGAATTTGATCACCGAATCAAACAGTTAAAAAGCTTCATTTTTACCTCCAAATTTATACTTCTTACTCGCAGTGGAATGTTTTATACATACAGCAAGCAATTACCCCGACCGGATCAGGTAAAAAAATCAACCCCGGGTTTTTTCAAAACGATCTCCGGACAAATTATCACGCCACATAAACTCATCCAGGTAATAAACTAACCCTAACCCCAAATTTATGAGTTTATGTGACTTGGTAATTTGTCTGGAGATCGCTTTGAAAAAACCCGGGGTCGATTTTTTACCTGATCTCCCGACCTGCTTTCGGAGATGCTAAGTTAGTGCTGTCCGTTAAACAAAGTCAAAATTTGGTCTCATTCACTTTAACATAAAAAACTAATTTCTTGTTTAATTTAATGATTTTTTCGAAGCTATGAATATATTTACATTAAATATTATTGCTCTATATCAACATTGTATAGCTTTTTTGAATTGACGGCTATTTTGGCTAATCAAAATTATTCGAGAGCTAAGCAAATAAAACACCGCAAATAATTTGAAAAGATTTTTTTGATCTTTTGTTTGCATTCTTCTTTTTCTTTGGGTAAAATAAATTGTTATTAAAAAAAGTTGCACTATTAACTATGTGGGTTGCTGGAGACCCTATAAGTTTTTTTTAAATCGCAATAATTGCTTCATCAATGAAATATTTTCAAGATCTTAAATGTGAAACAAAAGAAGAATGAATGCGTTGAGACTATTGGACCTGGTAACTAAATTTGGAACCTTAAATTTACTGAAAGACTGAAAAAAAAAAATCTAACTGAAATTGGTTGTGTTAATAAAAAGCATTTTTTAATTAAAAAAAAGGAATTGTAACTAGTAACGTTTGACGGCAGCAAAATAGTAATTAAACTAGGTACAATTTCTGAAAATTTAACGAAGTTGCAGTACATTGCGGAAAAAGTAATTAGCTTGTATAGTAACTAGTTACTGTACACTTTTGATAATACCAGTCGGTAATATAGATCATGCTTCTAATGACGGTTAATGAAAAATAGCAGAGTCAAGAGTGATTCCCTTCTTAACTTTTCCTGTTTATCTGTTGCATCAATTTACTGCATGTTTCTTTTGGGAAAATAAAGTGATTCATTCTTTGATGTCGACTTTATCTTGTGACTTTATTCACTAATACAAAAAGGAACTTTGGTGTAAAGCGATTGATATCTTCCCGTTATTTGCTGTTTAGACACGTGATGTCTTTGTCTCGTTATAAATACTTTTTTTGCCCTTAATGTAGTAGTGCCACGCAGTACTACAGGAAAGAGACTACTGATGCAATAAAAGGTGTGAAACAAGTAACACTTACCAAACAATATGTAGTGCTTGTTAGGGTAGGTTTTTTATTTTGCATTACTAAGGTACATGTATTTGTTTTTAGCAATGGTATTTATCATTGATATCAGTTTGTATAATTTGTAAAGATTAAAATTAAATAGCGAATTGCTTACAAATAACTAGTGAAGGTAACCGCAGACGGTGCCATAATTTGGATTCTTATTCAAGAATTGCTAAAGGGTTTTTCGAGCATTGGCGGCAGTGTAGTTGCATGATTAAGAGTACCATGGTTGTAATCGACATGGACTGGGTTCAAAACTTACCCATGGTCCTATTCTGCTGTGTCCTTGAAAAAGACACTTTATCCTCTTTATCCGAGTGCAAGGCTTCAGGGAGTACTGCTTCCCATGTAGATTCCGGTTGTTGATAAGTTCGAAGTAACAAGCGTACTGTCTTCCATACAGTCTGATTTATTCTCTCGCATTGCGAGTTGCCGGTTGGGTGATAGGGGGTGCTTTTACTCGAAGCAATTCCTCTTTCAGTCAGAAATCTCTTGAATTCTTTAGATAAGAAAGTAGCACCTCTGTCACTGTGGACGTAGAGCGGTTGACCAAACAAACAAAACAAGGTGCTCAAGCACTTAATTACAGTTTCCGTTTTCATGTCGTTACAGGGGAAAGTAAACGGAAATCGGCTAAACTCATCGACGACAAAAAGCACGTAAGGTCTCTTACTTTGCATAGGGCCTTTGAAATCTATGCTGATTCTTTCCCATGGACGCATTGACTTTATCAAATTCTCGGTTGGTTTGCCGAAAAATCGAGGTTTTAGTTCGGCGCAAACCCGACAGTTAGCACATATTCTCTTAACGTCTTCAACTGAGAAGGGAAGGTTCTTCGATCGGATAAAATGCGAAAGACGAGTGATACCGGGGTGCCCTAATCGATTGTGAATATCACGAAGATTAAGAGATTTCTGACTGAAGGAGGAATTGCTTCGAGTAAAAGCACCCCCTATCACCCAACCGGCAACTCGCAATGCGAGAGAATAAATCAGACTGTATGGAAGACAATACGCTTGTTGATCAGTCAATAAGGTAAAACGTTTCCCGTATAGAAAGTGGCTCCATTTCCTCGCAGCATCAATTATAGCAACTGCTTCTTTTTCTACTGTAGAGTACCGAAACTCTGTCGGTGTAAATGTTCGCGAATGGAAAGCTACAGGTTGTCCTCCTTGATTGATTGTCGCGCTTAACGTATGGTTCGAAGCATCACATTCGACGACGAATGGTACTCCTTCTTTGATGCAAGTTAAACAAGCTGAGCAAAGTTCTTTTCGAAGCAAGTGAAACGCATTCAGAGATTTTTCTAACAGGGGAAAGCTAGACGAGAGATTAGCTTGGATTAAAGGTCGAATTTTATGTGAAAAATTGTGCACCCATTTGGCATTGTACGAAAACATGCCGATTACTCTTCGTAATTCGCTTTTACTGTTAGGACATTTCATTTCAAGCAAAGGTCGCAAACGTTCTGGGTCAGGTTGTATGACATTATGCGAGACTCTATAGCCCAACAAATCAATTTTAGTACGGCAATAAGTACACTTCGAATCGTTAAAAGTCAAACCTTGACAAGCAGTTCGTAAGTTCAGTCATATTTCTATATCTCTATATCAAAGTAAAACACTAAAATAAAAAAATTCAACAGGACAGAAATATCTTGGCATTTTTGGAAACAGGTCGAGATATTTGTTGACAGTTGCTCTATGTATAGCGCTTCTGACGCTTTCTTGCGAGTCAGACAGACAAATTTAGAGATAAAGTGAAAAAATTTATGAGTCAATTTGCCTTTTATTTGTTTTTCGCTGTATACCTATACATAGGTTTATTTTTAAAATATACTAGTGTAATTAGTGTAAAAAAGAAACTTGAAAGTTGAATTGGTATATGTGTGTATGCGGGCAAAACTAACACATTGTGCAACCACAGGCGTGGGCTGTATGAAAATTCATCGCGGGCCGTAATTGGCCCGCGGGCTGGACTTTGGACACCCCTGCTTTAAAGTTTTCGAAATCTGTCAAAATTTTACTTTTATAAGGACTATCTGCTAGGCATGAATATTAATGCAATTTTGAAACATTTTTTTCATTTTCTTATTGTCAGCTTCATAATCATTGTTTTCACTATATGAAAGATATTTTAAGGTTTTCTTAAAATAACACTATAACGATATTGGATTAATAAGAAACTTAGGAAAATAAATACAAAAAAATAAAACGTAGAAGTTTTAACAAGTAAAAAGGAGGGGAAAAAGTGTGAAACTAGTTTCGTGTATATCTTAAAATCAACTTTTTACGTGATTGAACTAAAAAAAGTTTTGAAACTGCAACAAGTATCTCATACTTTTCATGAAATCGTTATGTATAGACCAGGGTGGTCCAAACCGCGACGTAATTTTCTGTGGCCCGCTGAACAATTTCACCCAATTCAAGCCTTGCTTATCGCTGGCAGCGGCAACCTTCTATAACAAGGTATGGCGAGCTTCTGGGACAGAGTCTATGGCTGCCATACTCAATGGTGGATATTGGGTGAGGCGAATGAAGTAGTTGCCTCGGGCCCCCCTTTTTTAAGACCCTCTTCCTCGGAAATACCGCATATAGTTTCATTTTGCTGTATATACTTTTTTAGAGATCACCATGGTTTTGGGAAAAAAATAGTGAAATATGAGATCAAATCGAAGTGAAGATCCTTGTTTATTTTTTAGAGAACAGCATGATTTTGGGACAAAAATAGGGAAAATCCGAGACCAATTCCAAGTGAAGACGTTTTTTCTAGCGGGTTCAGGCCCGCTAGCTTGAACAATTTTAAAAGGTGGCCCGCAAGAGTGATAAACTTGGACCACCCTGGTATAGACAAAAGAGCACATGAGGCGCAAAATGTGGTATAGTAGTACATATATAAGTTATTGTATCAGTTCTTTTATAACAGGTTGGAAAACCAAATAGTAAAGAAACTATGTTTTAAATTAAAAAAGTAGCACAGCTACTTTAATTTATTAGAATGAAATCAATTTTTTCGGATGGCATAAGCGTTTTTTAGAATAACCACAAACACTAGCATGAATGACTGTGACATTAATTAGAGGTTGTAAAATAAAATGTTTACAAAATGCTTTTAATTTTAGTTATTGGCAGGGTTGCGGAGTCGGAAGATTAAGATCCGACTCCGATTCCGACTCTGAGAATTTCTAAAATGTCGACTCCGACTCCCGAATTTAACTATGACTACGATTCCGATTCCGATTCCGATTCCGATTCCCGACTCCAACTCCGACTCGGACTCCCTAGTATGGGCAAAGTATTTTTCTTAAATTAGATTTAACTAAGCAAAAATCATTTTTTCGAGTTGTTAGTTGCACAAAATAGGTCAAGTTTTTTAAATATATAAAAAGATATTTACTTTAAAAAATTATGTATATAACTGCAAATTACTGGTGCTCTTCAAAAGAGTGCTCAATGGCTTCAATAGTCAGAACGATTATTCCTAAACATCAAAACACAAATATTAAAAAAATACATTTCATTAAAATAATCTCAACAAACTGTTTCTCCTGTAAGGCTCATGAGGACATAGTTAAAATAAATTTTTACGTTTCAGATCAAAACTCGCATCTTGGAAAAATAACGCTACCAAAAGTTTGGGTTTAAACGATTATTTTACTAAAGTAAGTGATTGATTAGCAAATAATTACTTTTGTTACGAGATATTAAAAGAAAACATTCTGTAATGTTGCGCATAGATGTATTCTTAAACTTGGCCAAGCTGCCAAAACGATTACTGGTAAAGCGTAAAAAAATTTATGGATCATTAGTTAATAGAAAGTGTTATAAAAGAATTTTTTATAAAAAAATGTTTTTATAACACTCTCTCTTAACGAATGATCCATACAAATGTTTTATACAGAATAAAAAAAATTTTTATAACACTTGCTTTTAACTAATGATCCATAAACTTTTCTACACTTTAATCTTTTCGACAGCTTGGCCAAGTTTAATACATCTACTGTACGATTATGCGCAACATTACAATATGTTTTCTTTTAATATCTCGTGCAAAAGTAATTATTTGCTAATCAATTACTAACTTGAGTAAAATGATTGTTTAAACCCAAACTTTTGGTAGTGTTATTTTTCTAAGATGCGAGTTTTCATCTGAAGCCTAAAAATTTATGTTAACTTTTAATTTTTGCTTATTTTATTTCTTTCAACTTAAATAATATTG
Organism: Diplosoma virens; assembly: GCA_963680785.1. NCBI lineage: Eukaryota > Metazoa > Chordata > Ascidiacea > Aplousobranchia > Didemnidae > Diplosoma > Diplosoma virens. The sequence goes on along the minus strand of OY796892.1, from coordinate 37,477,680 downwards.
CTTTTTTAATTGTTAAGCCTCACAGGCGAAGCAATTTGTTGGAACTAATACAACATGTTTTTTTTGTCATATTTATGTTTTGATAAATACGTATATACATATAATTATATTATATACACAACCCATTAACTATAATTCTTACTGTCTTTAAATGAAACATTAATACAAATTACATTTAGAAAACTAACTCGAAATGGCATGCATAACACGAAACTAAATATGTATTTTATACTTAATGCTTATTACATTTTCTAAACATCAAAGTATTTTATAGATAATTATGATATTATCTCTAATCTATTTTACAGTTATTATTTTTCCCATGGTAAATCGAACCCTCAACAAACCTTAAGTTTAATACAATTAATGACGTATGTAGGGCCTGGGTGTAGGACTAGACCCTGAGTGTTGTCTCCTGCGTGTACGACTGCATCTAGTCGGTTCGAAATTCAATGAGGTATGCATCACTGACGAGCTTTAACAAGAGCAAAACTCGAGTCTGGTGCTTCTTGTTTTAGGTGGCTTAGTTATGTTTTTATCAGTAGGTAATGAGGTTAAAACGTAAATATGAAAATTTTATAATTGCAAAAATTTTTACAAATGTTAGTAATAACTATGAAATTTATTTACAATAAAAATTTAAAAACAAAAGCTTGTAAAAGCAAAAGAAACAAAAAAACCATATGTAAAAGAATTAAAAATTTAAAACCCACAATTATAGACTACAAGAAAAACAATAAAATGCGACTAATTTTAGAATTTTCCTGAATCATTCGCTGCATACAAAGAAACTCCAGAGAAAAATGTTGAAATTTTCATACCATAACAAGCTCATCCTTATTTCTCTCAAACAAACTTCAGCCATTAGTTTGATGGCATGGAGTCCATCTTCTTTACAGTAATTCATGGTTATATATTGATAGTAAGAATATATATATGTGAATTTTGTCGGATTTTGTAAACAAAATAAAAGGGGATCTGTAGTTTCTATCTCATGAATATTTCAATTTATTGTAATTTTGTACGAGACTGAACATGCAGGTTTCCTGCCGTTTATTGACATTCATATTTGGAGATTATTAAAAAAATTCACCTTGGTTCTCGATTCAGGGCCCAGATGGTAGGTGTTTTCTCGCAGCCTGGGCCGTGAGTAAGTCTGTTCATTGGTGTTAAAGATGACAGACCGAAACCGAACCTACCAAAACGGAAGGGTATCCACCCATTCCGATATTCATTGTGGGTCTGCTAATCGGCAAACGTCCTTTTCAGGACGGGGCAATGCTAGGATAAAACTGCCTTTTTCAGGGCACATTGCCAACAAATTCCGAAGACCCACTATTCTTCAGCTGAACATCGAAGGCCTCACTGCAAGCAAGATGAACGTTCTTCATCACCTCGCTATGCAGTCTGAGGCACTCGTCATCCTACTGCAGGAGACCCACTGCACTGATGCAGAGAAGTTAATACTTCCAAACTACCAACTAGCTGGGTCTTCTTTAAGCAGGAAGCATGGCCTTGCCACGTTTGTCCACGAGCGACTGAGATACACGCTTTTGGACCAATCTCCAACGACATCCGCGATCGAGTGGCTGTATGTGGACGTTAATGGCTATAAAATAGTCAACATCTATAAACCACCGCCAGCGTGATTGCGAAACCTGGATCATCAGTGTTTCCTCACCCCCATCTTTATGCTGGCGAATTCAACTGTCGTCATGCTGACTGGAGTTACGATGAAAACAGTCCGGACAGTAAGTGCTTTGCTGGCTGGGCAAGCATTAATTGTCTTGCCCTCCTATATAATGCCAAGGACGCTGCCAGTTATTATTCCGGCCGCTGGAACACTGGTACCAATACGGATCTAGCTTTCGCTAGTGTGGGTCCAAATAATCGCTTACCGGATAGACGTGTCCTTGAAAAGTTTGCCAGGTCACAACATAGACCTTCGCTTATTACGCCACCAAGGTTTGCTATGGCAATGCCAAGCATGCCTGTTAAGCGATGAAACTTCCGCAAGGCCAAATGGATTCACTACATTGCTTTGACGAATAAATTCGCAAAGACTTTGTTGCCGCCTGATTCACTTGATATAAGTGCGGCTTACAGGACTTCTGTAACACCATTAAGAAAGCAGCCAAAAAGACTATCCCACGCGGGTATCGAAATAATTATATTCCGTGTTGGGATGCAGAGTGTGAATCCCTCTATAAAACCTTCCTGCAGTCTCCTCAGGGAAACAGGCTGGCTAAAGAGCAGGCTGGGTTCCGGCGGGGGAAATCAACCGTAGATCAAGTTGTTCTGCTAACCCAGAACATCGAAGATTTTTTCGAGGCTAAAAAGAAGGCGGTGCCGTATTTTTCAATCTGACAGCTGCTTATGACACTGTCTGGCACACTGCTTACCTGCAAGCTGCTGAGACTACTTCCGGATAAGCACATGGTCAAAATGATCATGGAGCTTGTCCGAAATCGAAGTTTTCCCCTTACCACCGGTGACAGCAAGCAAAGCAGGCTACGCCGTCTTTAAAACGGCGTTCCTCAGGGATCGGTCTTGGCTCCCCTCCTATTTAACATCTATAAGTACGATCTTTCTTCCATGATTTCCAGAAAGTTTACTTATGCTGATGATTTGGCGAAGGACTTGGAGGGGACTTCAAGCCAAGATATGTCTACACTTTTAGCATATTTCCAGACTTGGAGGTTGAAACTCAGTCACACTAAGACGGTAACGGCAGCCTTTCATTTAAGGTCAAGCGTGAGCTAAAAATCTACAACGACGATATGCTTTTGCCGTTCTGTCCAATTCTACTTATCTTGGGCTAAAACTGGACAGATCGCTCACTTTTCGTCACCATCTAGTGGCATTGCGCAAAAAACTATCCTCGCGCGTCATACTGCTAAGGCGACTCGTGGGCACGGGATGGGGTGCTGGTACTAAAACACTACGCATAGCCACCTTATCTCTAGTCTACTCAACAGCTGAGTACTGCGTGCCAGTCTGGTGTCGCAGTCATAAAACTAAAGAAATTTATTGTACATAATAAAATCAATGAAACTTAGTATTTAATTTTCCTTTTTTTTCATGTTTTTGAATTTTCTTGTCTCAATTATTTGTTTTCAATAGAAAAAATTGAGTTTCTAGTTTGTTTAAGATTGATTATTGTATTCAACATATAAAGTTTTCGACACGATATTTGTACAGTTCACATTATATACGTACTTTAATTAACGTTTAAAAAAATAACTCGCTAGAATTAAATTTGCTAGCAGATTATTTCAGCAGCATTGTTTTGGTTGATAAAACGACTTTTATAAGTGCGAATTACCTAATATTTAAAACAAACTAAAAGTGATTTTTAACTTAAATATTAATATTTAATCCGTTTATTGTATTTTATTTAATTAGTCTTCCTTTTTACAATTTAAACCAGCAATTTTCGCCTTTACAAAACTGCAAAAATGTCTTCGAAAAATGCAACAATTCAAAATTCTTTCGACAATCAAACTCATCATGGAAACTGGATAATAATTTTTGGTTTGTCACTGTATAGTGTTTTGATAGTTATTGACATCTACTTAGTTATATCACTTGTTCATTACGGAATCAAGACGGGAAAATGGAATCGTCATGGTCAAAATCGAAACTCTGAGATGTTTAACACTGGTCCAATATACTCAACATTGATTTTTTGCTCTGTATTTTCATTTATCTACCATATTCTCGTTGTTGTGTACAATACGATCGGTTACAATGAAGATGAAAGTACAATATGCGAAGTTTTAAGTGATGTTCGAAGATTCTTTTACGGGCTAACTATTCACAGCGTCAGCATTTTTTTATGGCTTCGACAAAGAGTCTTCTACACTACTTATTTGCCTAATGCTATGTTTAGCAAACCAGTAAAATTCTTTAGTTTTGTAATAATATTTCTCGTTTTTATTGGATTAATAATTTCACAAACCTTTTTAATTTTGCCGCAAGATCACACTTCATCTAATCAAGGCTGCATTTATGTTCCCGATGACAATGACTTTTCAATAGGAATATATGTAGGAATAGGTAATATAGTTCTTAGTCAAATTTCATTGCTGTTTTTGTTTATAAATGCTTTATTGAAAACAAAAGCTTTAAATGCAAATGACACTTGGGAATTATTTTTTATATGTTGTAGATCTCAATCAATAGAAGGTAATTCAGAAAGACACCAAAGTAATTCTGCCACCAACAGTACAGACAAAATCGTACGATTAATAATTAAAAAGACATTTGTGTTTGCTGCTTTGTCTCTTTTGTGTGATTTGGGAACAGTGGGATTCTCACTTTTGGTTGCAAAAGAAAACCAACGCGAAGACGTTACCACAATATTAGCTTCTATTGATGTTTCTGCCAACGTAATGTTTTTAATTTTATCATTTATATCATGGAAAAAAATGATTACATCACCATTTCAATCAGTTTCCGATTCCAACAAAAAATCAGGAACAAACAGTTAAATACATTAATACTCGATTATAACATACATGCTTAAAATCTGTTCACTAGAATGTGCTTACAAACATCAAAAAAAATTCCTCTAAAACAAATTTTACTTGATAATGGATGCTTGACTACATCATATGTACAGTACCTTAATTTTTAATGTTGACTCGACAGTGCTTTAAAAGTTTTGGAACATGGACTAACACGTCATCTACATATAATAAATTATTAATGTTTCAATATTGCTTTTGGCAGTTGTATGTGGGTGACACAAGGATTCTCGTCCACTGCATACTACATTTCTGTAAATTGGTCAACAATCAGAGAAAATCTAGCCAAGATTTACTAAAAGGAATTTTGAGAAACTTTTTGATATTTTTGTTTATAGAAAATTGGCACAAATCTGGAATTAAGTTCCGTTTTATTTAAATAATTATTTGCTGTATTTAAAAGATATTAGAAAAGCGATAAGCACTTGTGTTTTGTAACAAAATGACTTTCATCACACGAGAAAGGAAGAGAAAGTAAATTTTCCAAACTAATAAATTTGCAATCATCAGAATACAATTTCCACACTTACTTTTTATGGTTTCTCTTAATACAAATATTTCTTAAATGATGTGAGAATGCTACGCGTTTGAGAAAACCGTATACGTATGAAAATGACTTATCCGGACAGTTGTTCAAAACAATTGTAATCCCGACAATTATTGAAAAACAAGAATCAACATTTTACAAACGATAGGATTAGGGTTAAGTTTCATTAAAAAAATGAGCGTTTATAAAATAAGTACTTTAAACAACAGGATATAGGGTTGTTTTTCGAATACAAGCAATAGGTTTAGGGCAGGGATGTCCAACTTTTTTCGATAATGGGCCAAATTATAAATTGAAGCGTATTTGTTGGGCCACAAACTTACATGTATATAAAACTTTTTTTTAGTATTAAAAACATGACCAAATTGTAAGTATCAAAAATATATATTTAAAACTCATTAATTAATTAGAAATTTAAGTGGAATTTACAACTTAAAAATTATTACGTAATTATGGTTTAAAATATAATTTTGAAATTGATTAACTAAATAGTAATATTGCTTTTTTATTAAGTTATTGAATCGTTTTACAGAAAACTGATTCACAAAGGAACCAAGGCACTAGAAATCCTCATTTTAAAATCAAAATAAAAAAAGTCCTAGATCTCACTAAAGTCACCACAGCAAGAAATCTTTTTTTAATCAAAGCTTATTAAAGTTTTATTATTATTACAGGGCTTTTAAAAAAATTTAATAAACTTTGTTTTAAAAAAATTCTTGCTGTTGTGACTTGGTGAGATTCAGGATTTTTTCTATCTTGATTCTAATTAAGATGTAGCGAACTTATTTTGTGGTGAGTTTCTTTAAAAGTTTGAAGAAATGGCTGCATCAGAAGCATTGACGAAGTTTATAGGCAGTTCATTGATAAAATAATTGCGTGCGCGTAATGCGTCAGCACGGAGTGCTACGTCAACTGAGACTGAAAACAAAGACAAAAATTTGTTGTTGACGTCATGCTTGGGAGACGAAGAGAGAAGCAAGTATTTAGTGTCGATCGCAGTACGATTAGTGGAATTGTAAAAGGCATTGGTCTTCCTTGATGACGCATTATTTCGATCATACATGTAGTTACGCGGCAAAATATCGAGGCCAAGCTTCAAATGCGAAGAAAATCTGTGCCAATAGGTATGACAACGTTCGTAACTTTAAAAATTCACAGAAGGGAGTAACGACAATCAACATGGATATTACACTTTTTCGTTTCGAAAATGTGGATCGGAGTTTGGTGGTTGGTCGCGACCAAATTCTGGGGGCAGTAGTATTTTTTATAGTGGCTGCAGGGTGAAATCATGCTTACTGCGACGCCCGTATCAATAAGGAAACCCATTTTATTACAAGAATCACAAAAAGAAGGCGTCATGCTCTAATTTAGCTTTTTTTTAAAAACAACAAGAATAAGACGCTACATGAAATCGATTATTGTCAGAACATTTATGAGCATAATCAAACTGCCAAGAACATATTGCTTGGCACCCAAGCGCGAATGATAAAAACAGAGATTATTAGAATTAGTGCGAGTACTGGCTAAAAGTGGTGGGCTGGATCGAACGTGAAAACGATTGCTCTGAGGAGCATTTAACCAAAGTTGTGGCGCAGATAAAAATTTCAAGATGAGTTCGCTACATTTTGAAGATTTCAAGATATAGTTCGCTATGTTAAAACGAAGTTTTTTCAATTTCGCCTTATTAACTATTTTGCAAATGTTAATCTTACTCTCACAACCATGTGGTTTCATGTGTGAGGGTATTGCTCCTAGGGCCCGGGGACTGCTCCCCTCTGCACGCTGTTGCAAATGTTTTTTGTAGATCTATCTCGTCTTTTGTAATACATGTAGTGAATTATTTATTTATTCTTGTTTAACGATAGCAACTTTACTATTCTCTTGTTTGGTGTTTATTTTAACGATCAATATGACATCATGTTGAGTAAATACCGTATATACTGTACCATGTTACATATAATCAACAATAAACTCTCAAAAAAGCTTGTAATGATGATTTCAAATAAAACTATTAAGAAATCAGATCCAAAGCCACCCTACTAGTCTGTACCGCATTCAGACGAAACTCTATCAAATGGTTTAAAAAAAGTCAAACGTTTATTCTTTTTGAATTTGTCTTTTTCCAAAATACTTACAGTCAGATCAACATTTCAAAAACCATCTAATGCAATTTGATATTGAACATGTAAAATAATTGTTTATATTTTATATAAACAATTCCTTGGCATAGTAATGTGACTTGGAATAGAATGTGTCTTATTAGACCAGCGCAAAATTATAACAAAAACCATTGGTTCTATATTTGAAGTATAATCATCTACTTCAGATTATTTGTTTAACGCATGTGTTCACCTTCAGGACCACGGCAGAGGAATTGAATTTAGACCAATTATCAAAAATTATACATTTATTTGCTTTTAAAAAATTCGAGATATTACTGTTTGTTGAATTTTTTTGCTTGGTGATTGTTATTTATGCCATAAAATGAAATCAATAAAACATATAGATTTTTCCTAAAACGCCACGCATTTAACACCATGCTTGTAAGTTATTTCAAGTTAGTTGAGTTCTTCAAATATATTTTGCGTCATTTAAATAAAGCCTTTCATTTTTCCAGTTAAAATAGACAACGAAAAAGGAATAAAAATTATAAGTTTGAGATTTGAAACTAATTAGCCATTACACAAAATAAGCTTGAACCGTAGCCGATTTAGCGAAAGTTATAATGTTGACATATCGTTTCTTTATTGAGAAATGTGTAAAGTAGTAAAACAATTATGACAATGAATCTTAATAAAAAATGGTATAAAGGTGATAATCTAAAACTCTTCAGGGCTAAAAAGAGTTCTGTGATGTAATTTGGGCGTAGCCATTTCCTAATTTATGATATTGTTATTGGTAGAGCAAGCTTTTGATTTTTACTAGAAGTAATATAAAAATGTTGAAAACATTCTACAACAAGGGATGGCAAACATTTCAGCTCGAGGGCGACATAAGGAAATTGAATTTGTTTGTAGGCCGTACCATAATGATTTCTAAAAAAAAGGTCTTTACTTTAAATCGGCCTTAGATTTCTTGATTTTCGGAACTAAAATTAATGATTGCTAAAAGTAATGACCAAGAATTTGGTTAAAGACAAAAAGACATTAATAATTTTTAAATTACTTTTTTGAAGCCTTTGCGGGCCGCACAAAAGGTTGTTGCAAGCCGTAATTTGCCCCCCCTGCTCTAAAATAAACTTTACTGATGTTATATAATACACTTTTTCTATCTCATTGCACTATGGAAAACCAATGACATCATAATTTTATTTGACAACCAAGGTTCAACGACCGCACATAATTGACGTTGGCGTGTAATAACGTAAATCATTTAGCCGCTGTTTCCTGTTACGCAATCACTTTATCAATAACAACTTTGAAAACGTAATAACTTGATTGCATATAAAATTGAATCTTTTCATTTATTGCGTATATCTTTTTTAAGGAAAATACTTTCCGACTGACATACAGAAAGTCAGAAAAATGAATATTAAAAAAAGTCTTGTCAAAAATTATTCCTAACTTTGTTACTTTTGTTGAAATATCATCAAATGCGCTTCATGCATCAATATTCATCAATATTCAATATTTAGATTATAACAAAATTACACCCACGAGTCATATTTGATCTCTTTTTATCAAGGTATACTTGCGGTGCAGAAAATAATTGACAAATTAGATTTCGACCAAAATTGCAACACAATATTAACATTATTTACGACCAAATTTTCATTAGTTTTTTTTGCAAGAATACCTGCAATTTGTCGAAGCTTCTGGGTTATAGGAATTTGATCCGAATGATCAAGATCGCACTTTATTTACTTAAGGCTGCTTTCATGTTGGCATCAAATGCCACTTCTTACAATGTAATCTTTTTAAATTTATTACATGTACATCCAAGCACAGCGAAACTTCAGTCTAATGTCTGACTTTGCTTCTATAAACCAGGAAACACATTAAGTTTTTTCCTGCCGAGTGCTCATTTTCATGAACTCCAATTTCGCTACTGAATTCAAAAATATTCTATTTAATCACTTAATAAATTGTAATTTTAAACCTAATTATTTCCACAAGTACCTGCTAAGAAAGAAAAAACTTGAAGCATTTTCCTTCACTATAAAACAAATCAAATGAAAATATCTTAAAAAATATAATTTTGACAAACTTTAAAAATTGTAACGATAATTTATGGACACTCTGTATTTATATGTTGGAAAAAAATGATTACGTAACCATTTAAATTTCTTAATTTGATTTGATTGAAAACTCAACAAACGTAGCGAATCACTTTAACTGTCAGTTGTGTATTAATTTTTTTTTTAAAGATGTACTTTTACGGATAAAAATAAAATTTTTTTGTACTTTTGCAATAAACCTTGTTCTAAAAAAACTTCTGAACTAATAGTTTATGTTATCAACAAATACATGATATATAATTTTGTTTTAATTTTAAAATAACTAATGGTATTTACGAAACCAATTTTAAACGAGCTAATAAACATCTTTTTGAATATAAGGCAACATCTTTGTAAAAAAAAATTAGTTTAGTCAAGACTTAAAAGAAAACAACAAGAAAACTTGTTTTTTTGTAACCTTGAAGTTTGCTGCAAACTAAATTGATATGTATACATAAAGGAAAACCTTATACTAATAAATGACACAGAGTTTCTTTCTCAGCACAGTTTTTTCGTTTTAAGCACAAGCGAGTTACCACTCCTAGTTTTGGTAATAAATAAATTGTTCATCAAACTCGATCATGCATGGGAACATTTGCGAATGGGCTGTCTCAGAATTCGTATTGATATACTCCGGATCAGATTCAAGAAAAGTTATAGTTTAAAAATGTCTGATGCAAAAGTGCTTTAAATATAAAATTTACAACTATGAATGTTGGATAATTAGTTTTAGTTTTTTTGGTTTTTAGTAATAAAGGAAAAAATGCTGAAAAGAATAATTTACCTAGGACTTATCATCTACGTAGAATTCAAAAATTTTTTAAATTTTTTTTGTCCAGAATTGCATTTTAGAAAAACTTTTCCTACTTTTAATCGAAGTACGTTGTTTATAACAAGGCTGGAATAATTAAGGTTTAAAGAATTTTTAGTCATCGCTTATTGATGTTTTATATATTTTTTAAAAGTAACAAATCAATTTTAAACAAAAATTAACAAAATTATATCAGAATTTTCAAGTAGAACTGGAAAACAAAAATTTAAAATACGCACTACTAAATTTCAGGAAAACTAGAAATCGATCTTTAAACTTTCCATTGTGAACTGACCAGTTCTATCAAAAAAGAAACGTTGAAATTTATGTTTCGGTGCTACTTCAGCTTGCCATCTCACTTGACGACTAATAGCTGAAATCTACTTGGGGTAAATCTTTAGGAAATATAGGGAGTTGGTTTCTTTAGGGAGTTGGTGTTATCTAAAAGTGAAATCTTTAGGGAGTTGGTGTTAATGTTAAAATAGAGTTTGGTTTGAGGGTGAGATCGCACGTCAAAATTGCATTGGTGTTTTCGACTTGGCAATGTGATGTTATTTGCTGTGTTTCATTTTATACAAGACTATGAAAAAGGCTTTTAAAAATTTCAAAAACATAATAATCACAAATAGCCTTGATGTTTTTCAACAAATTAAAAGCTTTGCTCTGTGTTCTACCCAAAAGCTTGATCGATGGTTTTTTGGTGAGGTGTCGGACATGATCTCAATTTACTTGTCTGTAATTATTAAAACGTTATCCAAGTCAAAACGCTTCTAACATTCATGAAAATTTTCTTTCCGCAAAAAAATTCTTGATTTCTTTTTACGTTTGATGCTCCCAATTTTGGATAATCCAGAACAATTTTTATAAAGTTCGATTTACATTATTGTACAAAATTGATTCATTATCCAAAGACGATAAAATAGAAAGGCAGGTATTTTTAGAAATAAATAAATCACTCAGATCACATATTTCAGGCGATGACCGTCACTGTTTTTTTTATCAAATGAAACATTAACAGTTTTTTCAATTTAATGAGGTAATGTGAAATACCGATTAATGTAGACAAACACTGAAACGTGTGTGCTCTTGTAACATTTACAAAAATAAGTTTTTTTTGTCTAGATGTAGATTTATTGATGTCTGAGGTTAACAATGTCATGTGCAACGTCAGCAGTTAATGAGAATAGAATTTGTATATGAATTTAGGCTTAATTAGTTTTGATAATTATTTGAAAATTCTATTTTAAATCAAAATAGAGTAGGTCATGAACTAGAAAGTGTTTATTATTGCAGCTGTTCTGCGGAAGTAAGACTGAAATTGTTGATAGGCGTGGTTTATTTTCATCGAATATAAAGTTGCATAGAAAAAGCAATTGACTGACATTGTGATTTAAGAGCATATAGTGGTTTGCCAAAAGTATTGTTGTTGTCAAGTTAGCGCAGAATAAACTAGAATAACTTTTTTTTTGTACAAAATAATAAAAACAAAAAGGTTTTGTGGCATAAGTTACCATACTTGCCGTAAATATTGAAAAATTAGAGCAATTATTTTGAGGCTCAAGCAATTTAAAAGATAATTAAGCTTAAGTGGAACAAAAAATTTGTCAAGATTCGTATCTTAATCGATTCCGGTACAAAACTGGCCCTTTCAAAGATAAACAAACTTAAGACCCAGAGAATACAAGCCTAAAAATGTTTGAAAAATATTTTCTATTTATCTAAGTAATATCAAAACAAGTACAGAATAACGCGCAGAGAAGAACGTCAAGTACAGTCGCAGAAAACCCCTAATTGTTTGGATTTTCTTTATTAATCTGCTTAAGTCTCTTACCAGGCTCCGTCCCTTGTCTTTGTGTAGATCACAAAACAATAACTTGCTGTTCAACAAGGTGTAAAGAAGAATCATCAAATTTTATTTACAACATACATTTCATTTATGCAACTCATTCTAAATTTAAAAAGGTTACATTTGTGTTTTTTAATAGTTTTTGCACTTTAACCTTTCTCTGTGGTATGTGTTACACCAATCAGAACTTTTGTATAGTCCTTACATTAAAAAATAAAAATAAGTTAAGAAAAAAAAATTTTAATGGTCAAAACCCTTTTAAACTTTTGGAAACTTTTTTTCAAATCTTTTCCATTCCCCACAAAAAACATTACATGTATAGACTATATAACGGTGTGATCCCTGTGAACCCAGTGATCCCCAGTCAATGTGTTTGCAGTTAAAATGACCTGCATAAAGACAAGGGTAAAGAACACTGAAATAGCTGTTGATGTGAATTGCAAGGTTGGTGATTTGTAGAAATTAACGATCTGGCAACCATCAAATTATACGCCTAACTATTCAATTGCTGATCTTTTTGAGGACTGATCCACAAGGATCCAGCTAAGTTTCTTTGGAAAAATATAGCAACGCCATGTTTCCTGCTTGAGACGCAACCAGCCGGTGCAAAGGGTGTTATTGATAGCTGGTTTGCATTAGTGCAATGGGTCTCACGTAAGATAATGACAAGAGCTTTGCGTCTGGTGGCCATTTGGCTGATAACGCAGATCTTATTTGCGCAAAGGCCTTCAATATTTATGTACAGTATGACGGGAACATATTGCCGGAATCTAACATTTATGAACTCATCAAATTTCTTTTGCTTCCAGAGCCGAGGTTCCATTCTTTTGCCATTCCGGAAGCCCCCTGTGTTCATCATCGTACTTGCAATAAATTCTCAACTGTCAAGAAAACGTACCCACGTGCACAAAACTTGACCTTATACTGTCAAGGCAAATGTTACATTAATGTTAAGGGATTAGTCGACTTATTAGATTTAGAAAAGTTAATCCTCGTTATTTACAATAATTTTGAATGACATTTTGGCTATTTTTTGGCAGCAAAAGTAAGGTTTTTTGCTAAAACATAAACAACAATTTAAATTAGGCGATTCTATGAGGGAGCAATAAATAGTAATACCCAGTGGTGGGCAAGGTGCTTGGTAAAAAAACTAATTAGATGTTGTTGTTCCATGAATAAAAATGTGAAAAAATTGTTTTTTTTTTGAAGAGAGACAAAAATTGAGAACTCTGAAACAGATTTATAGTAAAAAATTTTTTTAGGAGATCACTGCTTTTTTGTGACAAATATTAAGAAACCTGAGACAGATTTAAAGTGAATACTTTTTTTGGTTTTCACCCTAAACAATTATTCTATCTGCGCCACCCGGGCCGCGGAGACAAAAAGTGTGGGAACCACTGGTTTAAGGGATAAAGAGCAGAGATACCAGGTGATAGCTCTTGGAATTCTCGACAGGCTTTATTGGTTTTGAAATCACGACTACAACGCTTTTCTTCAGATTTTGAAAATTTTAAATAGTCGTAAAGCAAAAAAAGAAGTGAGGTAATTAGGACTTTAAAGTAACCCCCGCATTGCTCATGGCAGATGGAATCAGGATCCGGAGCTTTAGGTCTATCCTGTTTTAAGTATTGCAGGACATCAGAAAATTTTCTGTGTCAAAAAATAATTCGTAGAGATGGTCGCTGATTCTGGTGTTGATGCATTTCAAAATCAGACATCTTTTGTGAGAGAAGTTGAGTTAACTTACAGTCAGCAGCCACGTATCTCCCGTTTCTAACTGGATAAGATGCAACAGCATCAGCTGAAATGCGAGAGTAACATAGGGAGTGTTGTAACTACCAATAAGATTATTTTAACATACTCCATACTTTTCGACGAAAGGGTAAAAGTTTATGCTTTGCTCGAAATCATCAATCTCTTTGTTTTCTGTCAATTCTGGTCAATAAACCCGTAGCAGCTGAAATCGAGTCGTTTTTTATTTTGAGGCACTGCAGTAAAGTTGCATAAAGACTTTCACACTTTGCATACCAACACGGTATACGGTTTTTTTGGAGACCGCGTGGAATATTCTTTTTGGTGGCTTTCTAATGGCTACAATAAAGTCTTGGTAAATTGCCTCCACAACAAGTGAATTCAGCTGCAAAAAATTATTTTCAAATTTGTTCGTTAAAACAATATAATCACTTCACTTGACAAAGCAAAAATTTCATTGTTTAATTGGCATGCATAGGAATGGCAAAGCAAAATTTGGTAAAGTAAAACTAATAGGTGAGAGTGAAGGTTTGAACTTTTTTGCGATTTATGTTGAAGATTTTTTATGTAAAAAAATGCTTGGAGTTTATGTATTTTTGGTATTTATAGATTAAATCACGGTTGTGGAGTCAGAGAAATTATTTTTCGACCCCATCAATTCAATGTTTTCTGACTCCGACTCCACAAAATCAAATAACGCGACTCCAATTTTAGCACATATAAAAAGGAGTCCAACTTCAGCTTAAAATATGCGGCTCCGGCAACTTCGACTCAACAACATACTGCAGTTGTAAGCAGGGATGTGGAGTTAGACTCACCGGAGTCGCATGTTTTAGAGCGGAGTCAGAACAGTTTCTTTAAAGTTGATGAAATCAGCGTCGAAAGAAGGTGTCAGTTTTTTAGATTTGTTAGAGTTGGCAGTCAGAGTCCTTATTGATTTTGAAGACTTTGATTTACCTTAAATTAGGCCTCCAAGGTTGTAAATGCAGAGTTGATGAAGTCACACAACTTTGGATAGAGTCTGAGTTGTTTTCCCAGATGTTCCGTAGTCGAAGTTGGAATCATAAAATTTTAAATAGTTGGAGTCCAAAAACTTTAAAGAATTTTGCTGACTCTACAATCCTGGGTATAAATCACACTTAGCAACCAGGAAGGTTCCGGAAGAGAGGGGAAACAACTCCTTAGAATTTTCAAAAACACAACATTAAAAAATTACTTTTAGTAATCGTAATTACTATGGCAAAGTTAACATTTTATAATGCTTTTTTGTATCTGCAATTAAAGTCTCTTTCTCTTCATCTGGCAGGATTTGAAGCCACCTTCATAGAGTCTCTTGAACTCCCTCTTTATTGCCAGAAAAAGTTTGTCTATGGAATAAAACTTTCTTGCTTGGGGTGGAAGTGAGCGCGGAACGAATTGCATGCTTTCTTTGTCCAACCAATCAGAGACACCATTATTTTCAATATCTTTCAATCCTATATAAACTACAGTTTTCTTGCAGTTCGTCATTTACCAACGATTTCTTCTAACGAGAGTTGGCCGAAAGCATTCTCAAGAAAACAAACGTTTTTAAGGCAACTCAAAATTGAAAGACTTATGCTTGTGTCAATATTATTGATTATTTTACATTTTTCCAAAAAAATTCTTTCGTTTTGCTTGGGGTTATATTGTACAGTAGTGAAAACCATTTTACAAGCCGTGTTATTCAACTTCTTTTTTTCCACAGTTTTTCAAAAACTTTAGAGCTTTCAACGTACTTGATGAGTAACCCAACGAAAATTAAAAAAGTCTATCCTAAACTTGGTATGAAAATTTACTTGAGTAAGGAAACCGAGCATCAAGTGGATCATACGAGCATTTATGTCTAAGCATGGCAAATTTTGACATCAAGTCTTTTTTTTGCTTCATTCATCAGGTCATTTTGTTTGCTTGGCAAGTTCAAGAAAACATACGTCAAAGAGACTCTTTTTCCCATTATAGAGGACACCGACAACTCAAATCGAGGCACCCATTTGTGCCTGGGCACTGGAACTTTTAAAGGACTTTTCTCAGTTGAACATCACTGTGACCTCTTGGGAGGAAACTAATTGAAATACGGAATAGCAAAGCAGTACTTCTTGAATACGTACTTTCATGTCCGACGGCACACCCAGAAAATAGGGAATGTATCTACCCAGACCACCCTGAGTCAGGCTTAACCACTGGCGTCAGTTTATTCCATTCCACAGTGTATCGGCGTTAGTTTATTCCGCTCCACAGTGTACAAACAAAGGCAATCAAAGTACATGTAGGCTTTGACTGCAGCCTAAAAGTGAGGCGCGTGGGAACCAAGCACTGATCACATCATAACATTCTTCCCCATCTTTCAACATTTAAGTGGAGACTTACTTGGTAAACAATTGATAAGAAGACAATGGCCTGTTTGAAAAATACCTGCCCTAGCATTTGAAGAATTTTGCCGAAAGTAACATCTATACCGTACGAAGATGAACAATGCCAAATGTTGAATTTATCCATAATTTTAGTAGAGATTATAAACTCAAAATTAGGAAACGATTTTTGTTTTTACTTTTCAAAAAGTTAGAATTTGAAAAATATATGACTAAAAAAAGTTTATTGTATTGAAAGCAATATATAAAAAATGCTATTTAATTATTTACGTCTTTGCAGAATGTTTTTGAATTTTCTTGTTTTAATTATTTGTTTTCAATAGAAAGTTGAATTTCTATTTTCTTCAAGAGTGATTATTGCACTCAGCTTATAAAGTTTTGATCATTATATTTGTTCAGTTCATGTTATATAGCAGGGGTGGGCAAAGTTTTCAATCAAAGAGCCACATGTGAAAATTTCAAACTGCCGGAGAGCCACAAATTTTGTTTGAGGTACTAATGCAAATACAGTAAACAAAGCAAGTTTTAATTAAACAATAAAAACAAACACAGCTTTACACGATTTACAATTTTTCCAAGATTTTACAAGCATTAGATCTACTGTGGGTTTCCACTTTATTAGCTAGCTTTTGAAAATCTGGGCGATATGAAGCAAAAGCGGTGTGAATTAATTCTCTCAAGTCTTCATTTCTTAGGCTTGCACGGTATTATGATTTTACAAATTTCATTACAGAGAAGCGAATCTGAGAGAAGCGAGAACTATTTTTGGTTCTTTTATTCTAATGTTACTAGCTGTCTCGGCGGGTGAGCAATAAATAAAAGAAAGATAGCGTTCGCTTTGCTCATATTTTTGCTGCAGTAAAAATCAGAGGCCGGCAATCTTTTTTGCACTGCGCCCCGATTTCAAACTTAAGTTTTTTTGCGGACCGGTCTAAATAAACACAAATGTTTGTAAATGATAATTTACTACAACTCATATCAGTTCTTACAAATTTGATTCAATGACAGCCTTGAGCTTGTTTTGCGCAACGAGACGCTCCCACGAAGGAATTATGGAACTCAATGACACCTGCCATGTGTCTCTCACGTCAAGCCTTTTTCACGGTTTCGTCTTTGTTGTTGTTGTTGTCATAAAAAATCCCGACTCACATAAGTAGGATGTCGGAAATGGCAGCAAAGTTTTAAATGCTTTTCTGCCAAAGTTAGAGTATTCTGTGGCAAGACCTTCATCCAAAATCTTGGTAGAGTCGTTGTAGCAAAAATATATTTAAGGATACCATCATTTGCCCTGTCAAGCAGCTTATCTTCTTGTTATACAGGTAAGGTCGATTCACCTGGTTTAAAAATAAATGGATTATGGATCCATTTCTTTGCAGTTTAGTGGCCTTTAGCACTTAGAAAATAGCGCTTGAACTCTTGCAAAAGAATGCGCAAGTAATTGCTCACAAGGTCGGAGAACGCTTGCTTAGATTCGCTGTTTTTCAAAGTCTCTGCTAATATTTGAAACATGTCAAATACCCCTTTGTTTACGCGTTCTTGCCACAATTTCAGTTTGTCTTTAAATGCAAACACTTTATCTGCCATCTTGAATACAGTTATCATTTTGCCTTAAAGTGAAAGGTTTAATTCGTCAAGCAGATTGAAGATGTCACACAAGTAGGCAAGTTTAAAAACCCATTTTTCATCACTAACTGTGTGAGCAAGATCTAAATTTTTCTCTGAGAGAAACCTTTCAGTGGTTTACTTAATTCAAACACTCTACTAAATAATTTTCCTCTGGAGCCACCTTAATTCTGTAAGCAAGAGAAGGCATTTATGCTCTGCTTCCATGTCCTTATATATCCGCTCAAACAGCCGTGCGCGTGAGCTTTAATTAGGCTGATTATTTTAACTATATCATCTAATACACTCTTAACCTCAGGAGATATATTTCGGCTTGCCAGAATTTCCCTGTAAATGACATAATGAGTGGCCTCGCACTTTGGTGCGACCTCCTTAATTCGAACAGTCAAACCAGACAGACGGTAAATCATGGCTGCAGCCCCATCCGTGCACACACCGACACAAAAAGAGTAGTTCAGTTTTCGTGCAAAATAATCATTCAGAGACTTGAATAATTCGGAGGCTATGGTGTTTTTTGGCAATAACAAAGCACATAACATGTCTTGGTGAATATCCTCTTCATAAAGATATCGAATAAAAACTAGTAGCACAACCTTGTTTTCAATTTCAGTTGACTCATTGACTCATATGAGGAATTTTTCTTTCAGCTCGCAACAGTGCAAGCCGAAAGAGAAACCTGTACTATCTTTTTAGTGGCCAATTCTCCTAAAACTTCACTGCAAATATCAGTACGCGCAGGTAGAATCTATTCTTCACCAATAGTAAATCGCTTATTAATCTTAGCAATGCGGTAAGGCTTCAAATACAATGCTCTTAGTGCATTTGAATTTGTTGATAAAGCAGTTCTTAATAATCGCTTTTCACATTCGCGATCATGATTGTTTCTTTCAAAAAACTCCAAAGGTTTATTTTCTTATTTGCGGTGCTTAATCTTCATGTGCCGAAGTAGTTTTGAAGGCTTCCTTGCCTCGTTTAATGACTTGCAATTGCAAATCGGACAGAGCGGACAAGGTTCTTCGGAATCACCAGTTAAAATAAACCCGTACTTTAAGTACGACTCATTATACTGTGCTAACGATTGAAAAAACCTTTTCTTTTTGGGTGGCTGTAGGCCCCCTCGTCCAAGACGTCAGATTCTTCAAATAGTGTAGATCCATTTCCAAAAAACTCAGCATTCATGATTGTTTTGTACTCATTTTTATCACACTAAAAATTTAAATGTTTAAAACTATACATTTGCGTGATAATTCATTATCGTGTCTAGACGTTGTTGGTCACTTTTGAGACTATCTTCAAAGACCTCTGCGTATAGCTGAAACAAGACGTATTAATACGCCCGAATGCACTGAAAGTTTTAATTGTCTATACATTTGCATTGTTACTTTAACATTGTTAACTGCATTATTTTTTGAAATTTGCATTATTTCATCACAGGATGCTAAAAGTCGAGCAATCAAGTTTCATTTTAATTAAACGTCCGAAAGTATACGGCCTGGCAACAAATCCTTCACAGACTGGTTGCCGACCACTCGTGTAAATGGTCTTAACAACAAACAAATGAATGCTTTATTTCCACGCTATAATCCGATTTAGCACCTAATTAGAAATCTTCGTTTGACCCAATTCAACAGCCACATGTGGCTCGCGAGCCGCAATTTGCCCACCGTTGTTATATAGCTTATTTAAAGTTTAAGTATTTAAAGATCATCATACAATGTATTTGTTCAGTTCATGTTATACAGCTTATTTAAAGTTTAAGTACTACAAAAAGATCTACAAGCAGATTAGTTTAGCAGTATTGTTTTTTTTTTTGATAAGTAGACTTCTATTAGAGCGGATTACCTAATCTTTAAAACAAACTAAAAGTCGTTTTTAACTTAAATATTTTATCAATTTATTGAATCTTATTTAGTAAGTCTTCTTTTTTACAATTTAAACCAGCAATTTTTGTGTTTATAAAACTGCAAAAATGCCTTTAAAAAAAGCAACAATTCAAAGTTCTGTCTACAATCAAACTTATCATGGAAACTGGATAATAACTTTTGGTTTGTCACTGTATAGTGTTTTAATAATTATTGACATCTACTTGGTAATATCACTTGTTCATTACGGAATCAAGAAAGAAAAATGGAATCGTTATCGTCAAAATCGAAGCTCAGAGATGTTGAACACTGGTCCAATATACTCAACATTGATTTTTTGCTCTGTATTTTCATTTATCTACCATGTTCTTGTTGTTGTGTACAGCACGATTGGGTACCATGAAGATGAAAGTTCGATATGCGAAGTTTTAAGCGATATTCGAAGATGTCTTTACGCGCTAACTATTACTGGCGTCAGCATTTTTTTATGGCTTCGACAAAGAGTCTTCTACACTACTTATTTGCCTAATGCTATGTTTAGCAAACCAGTAAAATTCTTTAGTTTTGTAATAATATTTCTCGTTTTTATTGGATTGATATTTGCTTTAATATTTTTATTTTTGCCACAAGATCACACTTCATCTAATCAAGGCTGCATTTATGTTCCCGATGACAATGACTTTTCAATAGGAATATATGTGGGAATAGGCAACATGGTACTTAGTCAAATTTCATTGCTGTTTTTGTTTATAAATGCTTTACTAAAAACAAAAGTGTCAAATTCAAATGACACCAGCAAAGTACCTTTTTTGTGTTGTGGATCTTATTCAACAGAAAATAATTTGGAGAGACAACAAAGTAATTCTGCCACCAATACAGACAAAATCGTACGATTAATAATTAAAAAGACATTTGTGTTTGCTGCTTTGTCTCTTTTGTGTGATGTGGGAGCTCTGGGATTCTCACTTTTGGTTGCGAAAGAAAACCAACGCGAAGACGTTACCACAATATTAGCTTCTATTGATGTTTCTGCAAACATAATGTTTTTAATTTTATCATTTGTATCATGGAAAAAAATGATTACGTCACCGTTTCAATGACTTTTCACTTTCAACAAAAAATTAGCAACAAACAGTTAAATACCTTAATACTCGAGGAAAACTATAATGCTTAAAAATTTATTCACTAGAATGTGCTTACAGACAACAAGAAAAATTTTCGTAAAACAAACTTTACTTGATATTGGTTCGTATACCTTTATTTTAATTTTGACTCGATAATATGTTAAAGGTTTCGTAATATGCACTAACAGGTCATTCATACGTGTCAAGTCATTAATGTTTCAATACTGCTTTTGATAGTTAATGTGGATGACACAAAAATACTCTTTTATACTACATTTCTGTAAATTGTTCAACAATCAAAGAAGGTCTAGCAAAAAGTTACTAAGGGGATCCTTGCGAAACCTTTTGATAGTTTTCTTTTTAAAAAATTCGTAAAGACCTGAATTTAAGTTCAACTTTATCTGAATAAATATTTGTTGCATTTAAAAGATATTAAACAAAGCAGTAAACACTTGTGCTTTTGTAGCAAAATGACTTTTATCAAAATGCCAAGCAATATTTTCAAAATTTTGCAAAAACAAATGCGTAGAGCAGACAAAAAATAAATTTTCTACCCGACGGAATACCCACCTATCATTCTGGAACAAATTTAACATTAATGGTGACAATGGCCGTGCTACCCTTCTTAAACTTTTTCATAAATTTCATTCCGACGTTTTTAATTCTAAACCTGACATCACAGAATGCTTTATAGTTGTAGTTCTAAAACAACCGGATAAAACTATATTGGATTGGTGTAAAAATAAATTGATTACTCATTTGAATACTAAAATTAATGTTTATAGAATTTTTCTGTCTTATAGTGTAATTGTGACTGAGTTTTAAACCCGTTTATTGTTTTCTATCTTTCAAACTGCACCCACTGTGAGGAAACTAAAGCGGATTTTTTCAAACGACGCTTTCGATTTTAGCGGGAGTTTGCGGTTTTTGATTTTACAACAGATTTTTAAAGTGTGCGTTTTTTCATCTTTACGTGATTGAAAATCATGACGTTAGCTGTTATGTCGTTTGCCTTGTAGCTTTCATTGAGGCTTCACTTTGTGTCTTTTGAGTCAGGACACGATTGGAATGGATGGTGTTTTTTAATTTTTTAAATTTTTTAAATTTTAATTATGAGTTACACAAACTGATGATGACCTTTATAAGTGGAAATCAAATTTTTGTCACGAATTAGTTGTTTTAGTGTTTATTTTCTACATTAAATATTTGTCCAATAGAGCTTTGACTGATATTTTTAATAAATTTATTTATATCAATTTAATCAGTTTAATAAGTCATCAATTTGACTTTACTGAAAAGGATAATAGATTTCTGTTAAAGGACTTTTAACTTTTCTAAACTAATGTAAATTGCCGTTTTGACTACATTTTAAGTGATATCGGTACATAAAAACTTTTGTGCATTGTTGTCATTACCTATATGTTGATTGCACGTCACTACACAGTTTTCCTAAAAACTTTATTGTGATAATAGTAGTCTAAGTAAATGGATTTTATAGTTTATGTGCGTGCATGCAGTGGTTAAGCGAAAAGTGTCGTTTATAACCTAAGTTCTATTTTGTTTTGCAAATTGTGTTTGAATAAAATTGTCACAAAACTGTGACATTTTGTTGCATTAGATTTTCTTTTTTGAGGAATAAACGGCATCTATAAAACTTATTATTTTAGAATACATGCTGTACAATCTTACACAGTAGTTGACCATAAACCACTGGTTGCCGTAATCAAAAAATCAAATCCGTAATACGGCCATCAGTAGTAAGAAATTGTTCAATTTCTTTTTTGGGCGATAAAGAGGGAGTTCAAGAGACTCTATGAAGGTGGCTTCAAATCCTGCCAGATGAAGAGAAAGAGACTTTAATTGCAGATACAAAAAAGCATTATAAAATGTTAACTTTGCCATAGTAATTACGATTACTAAAAGTAATTTTTTAATGTTGTGTTTTTGAAAATTCTAAGGAGTTGTTTCCCCTCTCTTCCGGAACCTTCCTGGTTGCTAAGTGTGATTTATACCCAGGATTGTAGAGTCAGCAAAATTCTTTAAAGTTTTTGGACTCCAACTATTTAAAATTTTATGATTCCAACTTCGACTACGGAACATCTGGGAAAACAACTCAGACTCTATCCAAAGTTGTGTGACTTCATCAACTCTGCATTTACAACCTTGGAGGCCTAATTTAAGGTAAATCAAAGTCTTCAAAATCAATAAGGACTCTGACTGCCAACTCTAACAAATCTAAAAAACTGACACCTTCTTTCGACGCTGATTTCATCAACTTTAAAGAAACTGTTCTGACTCCGCTCTAAAACATGCGACTCCGGTGAGTCTAACTCCACATCCCTGCTTACAACTGCAACATGTTGTTGAGTTGGAGTTGCCGGAGCCGCATATTTTAAGCTGAAGTTGGACTCCTTTTTATATGTGCTACAATTGGAGTCGTGTTATTTGATTTTGTGGAGTCGGAGTTACAAAACATTGAATTGATGGGATCGAAAAATAATTTCTCTGACTCCACAACCGTGATTTAATCTATAAGAATTCAACGTTCAAAACAATACAATACAATGCCAATGCAAAATTCAATCAATAAAGTTACTTTCTACAAATCAATAAACTAAAAATCAAAATAAAAAGCCACATATTTGAAAAGTACATGCTTTTTTTGACAACTTTTATGTTTACACTTTTCATCTAACTCTTGTAGATTTTAAAATATCGCAAATTTTTTAAATTCTCATTTTTGTGATAATTTACACAAAAAGGCATGGCAGTTAAAGGGTTAAGCAATCAATATACACTATCATCGTAAAACAGCTTCATGGCTTGTCGTTGCATTTACCAAAAAGCTTGCGCAAATTCATTAGGGCCAATGTTTGTTGCATTGTCAGAAAAAAATGTAAAAGTTTTTATAAACATTAAACAAAAATGTGTTTGAGAAAGTTAATATTTTGGCATGTGGGTCCACTTTAAAGTCAAAAGCAACGTGTTACTGGGGATTTTGGTGCTTAAGCTAATTAATTAAATGATGCGTAAATCAATCAGAACAATGATGGGTAAAATGTATTAAAATGAAAATAAATTAAACAACGATACAAGGACACAAATATAAATAAAGACAGAAAGGTAATTGAAAATAATAATGTTACGATACAATTTGACTACGGTACACGATTCACGATAGCTACGTTAACGCTACGTTACGATAGCTACGATAACTACGATATTTAATTGATTTGGGCTCGCACCTGCCCAGAACACAAGATACAATATACAATTACAATGATAACTTCCAACAGTACTCTTTCGACGTTCAGACAGTAGTCGACTCTCTTATCGACGTTCAAACAGTTGTCAATAAGTTCCAAAATTTCAACGAAGTAACGATTCCACTTTACTGATCAACAAATACAATCCTTCCTTTTCTGTGGTCTGTGATCTCTCTTTTATCAATGATCAAACTTAAATTTATAAGAAACAAAAATACGTCAGGCGCAGTAAAAAAGGCAAATCAAGCTTACTATAACAAAGGTGAGAAATTAACTGAAACGAAACTAAATCGGGTTCGAAACCTGCTGTAACAAACGAATTCACCATAACCTCAAATTTTTGGACTTTAGTATCTGTCATTTGATAAAGCAATTTTTGAAACTATTTCTTTTATTGCCCTGAGGCACAGCGCTTGCCCTGATAAAATACACAGCACAGTTGTTTTTTAACAAAACTAAATTAGTGCAATTATTGCTTATTGGCAATGCTGGTAAACTTCGGCATCTACCATTTATAATATCATCATTTTACATCTATATAAAAAATTAATTCTTGCATCAACGTATAAATTAGTTTATTTTGATGCTGTGTAACATTTAAAAGTGCTTTGTCGTTTCAATAAAATAAAGTTTTTCTAAATCAAACTTTGTTCATTTTTCATATTTGCGGCCCGATTAAAATTTACTGGTGCATATGGAGGGGTGGGAGTTGAAAAAACAATTTTTTAGTATGAATATGCTTATTTGTATGGATAACATTTTTTTAAGGGCCTCATATAAATTTAAATTTAAACCACCCCCTATTACTGATGACAACAAGGAGATGAGAAGGACATTCTGTGAGTCAATGCTGGAGATGGTGAAAGTGATGAAACCCTTTTTTAACATCTCGTTTTTAGTAATAAAACGACTATTCATTTGTGTGCCACAATTGTTACAACGTGCGCATTTGAGAAACTCATCATCCACATGAAACAGTTGGGCATTAAAGAGATTCTCCTAAAGAAACGTCTTCTCTGCTGTGTCTCACGACAAAAGCTATGGTCGCTTTTTCTTTGAAGAAAATACCATTACAGGACAAAGCTACCTGGAAATGGTTCAAAACTAACTAATCCCTTTACTGCAATCATATTCGAATGACTTTATTTTTCAACAAGATACAGCACCACCCCATTGGCATTTCGAGATTCTAGCTTATCTGAATGAATACTTGCCCCAACGATGAATTGGTAGGAAAGTTTCTGGGAGACCTTGCTTTCTGGGCTTGGCGTGCCAGATTCTAGGACGTTACTGTGTGTGATCTTTTCTTGCGGGGGTATGTTAAAAACAAAGCTTACATTCCACCGCTTCCAGCAAATATCGATGACATGAAAGATCGAATAACAACTTCAATCAACACGGTGAACTGCGACATGTTGAAGAGCGTTTGAGATAAATTTTTAAGTCGACTTGATGTCGTCTGTGCTGTCTGTGGTGGCCACATTGAGCACTTGCAAAACATAAAATAAAACTTGGAGATATGTCAACACATGTGTCCGAGCTAGAGTATTTTATTGTTTTTCTTGATGATTTTGGCCTTTTATTTTTGAAACAGTCTTTATAACATAAAAATGCAAAATTGTGTATTTGGTTCAACATGTTGTAATCTTATTCGACCTGAACTTTTTAAAGCACTGCGTTTGCTTGAGCATTTCCAATCACGCTCTTTAAACATTTACATCTCAAACGTTTTTTTTTCATTTGATAAAAGCTGTTCTAGCATGGACATGAAAACTCATCAGTTAATGTTTCGCTTTCGAGAAAAACTGTTTTTCCATTTTTATAATTTAACCATATTGCACAAACAAAAATTCAAATTTTTTTGACCAGCATGAATTTTTTTGTTTGAGAAAATGCCAACTCAATGAGTGCATAATTAGATTTCGAAACGGCAGCTTAAAAACTTTTTACCTACAGGAAGTAAATAGCGACAAAAAATACAGTTGATTTATGATGTTGACAAAAGACTCATCAACTGTCAAGTAATTACTCCGAGTCGATTTTGAGGGAATTTGATGATCAAATAAATGATTGCTGGGAATGAGTTCAAAAAACAAACTTTTAAATCCAGGCTAACTTTAATAAAATATGGATGATTCAAAACTATTTAACAAAACGCATTCCTTGAAATTATGTTAAATAGTTTTAATCTTGAAAAACGGTTGTACTTCTGCCAATCAAAATATTTGGCATGAAAACAATAAAGTTTACTAAAAATAACATTATAGAATAGGATCATTAACCCTAATTTAGCTAGGGGGGGTCCTCAAAGGACCCCCTCTTTATATAAAAACGTTATAACTCGTAAAGTTTGGATGATAAAAACCTAAAATTTTATGACTTTTCCTAAAATTTATTGCTAAATATTTTGGTATTTTATTGGAGCAAATCCGATGGGTAGTTTTAGTGTACCAGGCTATTTTTTTGACTTACATCATGATTTTTGTACACTTTTTGGGTACAAAAATCATAAGGTAAGTCAAAAAAGTTTTGAACGTCTTGCTGTGTTTGTCAAGATTACTGCGTCACGTAGTAGTTAGTTTTTTTTTGCAGCAGACCGTGACTAATCCGATTATGTCGCAAAACAAAGCAATCAACGAAAATTTGAGGACCTTCAACTTTATGCAAAATAAGAAGAGACTAATAGCAAATATATTAAAAGTAAAGACAATGACTAAACTAAAATAAATTGTTTTCAACATATCGAAAAATCAACTGCGCAGCTACTGTCTCTTAAGAGTATTGGACATGTAAACTTAGGGTCCTTCGAGGATTCCCCTTAGGTAGTCAACAGAAAAAAACATCCCAGGTAAAATAAGGGTTAAATCACAAGAATATATAAAATATGCAAATTATTGTAAGGTGAAATTTGTCAATGGTTTTGAATTTTTACACATGTGTTAAAAATGAAGAGTATTTGTGGTTAACGCAGTACACAAAAACTGCTTCAGTTAATCGTCTGTTAGTCGGTCAATGCATATTGATTTTTGATTTTGATCATTTTGCTCAACAGTTCTTCGCATACAAAGATTGAACTAAAAACCGAGGCATTCTTAAGGGCATCATCTATCAAGTTAGGATACTTTCCTTCTGAAATTCTACTGTAAAAGTCGAGAAGACCTTTACTTTTAAATGCTTCTTTTAGCTCGACATCTGACTGTAAGTCTAATGAGTAAGACTGAAAAATGAGTTACGAGTTGGTCAAAACTAAAAGGCTATAATTAAAAGAATAATGCAATCGCGTGAAAAATCGTCATGTAACAAGGAGCATATGCGTAGTTCTATAATTGGGATAAAAACAAAACTTTTTAAAATTAAATTCGTCTTTTCCCCCAATAATAGCTTCTAAAATATTATTGAAACGTATATCCCGTTATTAGTAAAATGGTTAAGAGCAAAAGTTAAATTGAAATTAGAATAAACCAAGGATTTAAAAACAACGAAATTGACATAATGTTCAGTTGACCGCAAAAATCACTTTGCAATGGGAGCATATGTGGTCAGTGTGTTACGGTTTAAACCACTTCGATCTAAAGCCTTGTCCATGAAACTTCAACAAATACAGGAAGCACCTGATAAATTTGATAAATGAAAATATTTTAGCTATTATTCAACAAACGGAATGATAATTTCAAAAGTCGAAAAAAATATGCGTTTTATTATCGCAAAAGATAAGAACTTGCAAAAACCGCTTTGTGTGTTTGATTAACAAGTATCACTTTTTTAGCTATAGGACCTCATTAGTCCTGTGTTGACCAGTACTTGTTTATGACTATTTAAAAATAATCCAAATAAAATTTAAGCTTTTTATAGATTTATGGTGTTAAAATAATAATTTAAGTTAATTTCATTTTTTTAGAACCGTTTAAGAAACTTTTAAATAGCCGAAATACAGTAATTTTGAAAAATATTAACTGCGTTTTCTGAAAGCAGAAATGGAAACTGAAACATAAAACTACAAAATAGAAGCATTTCCCCAACTTATAAATAAATCGACGCGCGTACGATAGACTAATTTCAAAACATATTTTTAGTGACATGAAAAATGATGAAAAAATTTTTCACGTCATGCAATCGACGAAATAAGTTAAAGCCGATAATCTAACTTTATGTTCTTTATGAAACCGCTAGATTTAGACACTTAATTGTTTTAAACGTGACGTCAAGTTCAAGCTTTGACAGAATAAATAGCGCTGCAAATTTGTAAAATTTCATCAAAAGCTTTTATGTAGTGGTACGAGGGAGGCTATTAAAATTTATTGCTAATATTTCTAGCATATAGGTTTTAAAATTTATTGATTTTTATGTCTGTTTAACAATTGTAATTTTTAAAATATATTAAATATTAATACAAAATAAGAAATTAAGACTAAAATATTATCCACTTTTTGAACAGGTGAAATAATATATGCACTATTTTATGTGTTAGATAAATAGCTCGTTAAGTTTTCGATTATTTTTTACTAAATGACCTTTCGATACTGAAAACAAAATAAATAAAAATATTATTTTTAAAACTTTAAAAAAATTCTTGCCTGTTTTATCATGGTTTATTGATTTTGAGGAAAATAGAAATATCGGCACAAAACTGTTGAAGAAATAGCTCCAGATGAAAACACTTTGAATTGTGAGCAGAAGGACGCGAGTTTGGTGCTCTTTCTACCGGTGTGATTTTTGTTGTGCTCTTTAGTAAAGCATTCTATGACAAATTCTATGTGGGTTACGCTGCTTAGCAGTGATGTGGTCATGACCACAAACGTCAACACCGAGATCCAATAACTTTTCTGAGACCAAGGTCCAGACTGACAAATTTTGAGACCCAAGTTTCGAAACCAAGACCCAAAACAATCGCGAAAAATCAGGTTTCTTTATCTGGTTTGTCATGTCCAGACCTTTTTTTCACTAGCTTTAAAAAAGTATTTGCCCTTCAATGTCGAGGGTAGAAAAAAGAAAGATTTTACTTGGATTGCGCGGTTAATCACCAAAATTTATTTGATTTTTACGCCGATATCGAAGTGAAGAAAAAAAAACAAAAAAGCGGCACATCGGTTGCGGAGCATTGGTTTAATTCTATAGCTATTTTATTGCTCACCTCGATATTAGTATTTTTTCCTGGTGAGTCTACATTTTTGTTATAATATTCTGTTTCCTAGCAAGGCGAAAATGTACCAATTTGATCAAAGCAATTGACATGCTTCTTTCCAAAATCACGCGGGCCGAAGGTTCCCTAATCCTGCTTTAATGAGTGAGGGTGTGAGTTTAAACGTTTAAAGTATTACCAGATTTAATTGTTTTCGGAAAAAAAGAATTAAAATATAGTTTTATCGCAACTGGATTAGCTTGTAACAAATGACCCAGATCACAAAATTGGGCAACTTTTTAATGTTCATTGCAATAAACACGAGAAACCTGAAAGACAAAGATTAAAGACATTTCACATTTAACTTGTTACTACCGGTACTTCAATTTGAAGCAAAGGTTGTTGATTGAGTGTCGTTCTTAAGCAAATTGCAAAATTAATAACAATCACATGAAGTGACAAAAATATTAAAAAATTCCTGTCTCGAGACCAATTTAAACAAACGAGACCGAGAGCACATCCCTTTGAGATCAAGACCATCAACACAAGGTTGAGACCAAAACCACAAAAAATCTGACTCAAGACTTTCATCACTGCTGCTTGCCTTTCATATAGACTTCGTTTAAAACAAAAACCAGCAGCCAGTCTCACCAGGACCACTAAATCTTATAAAAAATAATCAGTGGTAAATTGTAAAACAAAAAATAGTAATAGGTTGTTTCAGATAAAATGCTCATTCAAAAATAAAAGAATATAATTGTCTTAAAGTGTTTATTTTAATCAAAATATGATCCATGTATATGTTTAGGCGGCTCTTTTGCGTCTAACCACTACCCAATTATTTTGCTGTTTTCGAAAAATTATTCGATTAAAAACTTAAATTGATGTGAAACAAACCTGCCCATCTTTTTGATTTTTTCAATTTTTTTTAAAGTGTCGAGAAACAGTTTAACAAAAAATGCTTAGTATTAATGAAGTCTTTTAAACCTTAATTGTCTGATTCAGTTTAACCTAATATTTCAATTGATTATCTCAAACTGCTGGTTTTGGTTTCCCTTGTGGTTTATTCTTAACGAATTCATTTTCTAAACGAAATCTTTGAAACCATCTCTAAACAATTCTGGTATGAACAACATTGTTACTGTAGCGTGAGCGATTGACACACAAGTAAAACTTTTAACACCTTTTATAGAAAGGGGCGCAATTTTAATTAAATACAGCAAATATCGTTTAAATTTTAAGACACAAATTCAGGCGAGTCTTTGACCTTTAACCTGGAAGCATGAATCTCAGAATAATTTTTTGATGAGGTCACTTTAATCTCGAACTTTCTCACGGTCAGTCCGGTTGTCTCACTGTCAGTTTGCTGTCTTTCTCTGGATTGACAATTTGGTCCAGCGAATATATATTGTCGAAGTAAGTTTAGAGAGTTTCTATTACATGTATATATGATCTTTTTCACAGATAAAACCTCAAGTCTTTAGGTCACGTGATCAGGCTGCATCCTGTTTGCAGATGTGGCAACAATAACTACACAAAAAGGCGGAAATGGTCTTGATGGCGCAATCAGCCAACAATCAGATGAGAAGAACAACTGTAAGGCGCTATAAAACCAAAATACTAAGAAATAGAAGTTATAATAGGATGATTGCCGTAAGAGAAAATAAACACTTTGCAACGAGCCGAAGAGCGCTGCAAGTGGACTCTGCAGCAAGCGAAACACAATGTATGAAAATACATTTGCGAAAAACTTTGCACAATCCAAGCAAATGCATGCACGAAAACAGGTTTACGTTGTTGAGTTCGCTACATTACTAAAAACTTTCCTAATGTTTCGTAAGGATTAAGCGGCCAAGTGACCCAGCATATATTCGTATAAGAAGATGACTCGACATTGTTCGGTTGTCTATATAAGCATAATTTTAGGAAAGTAAATTTTTATTTAAAGTATTATCTGCAATAAAAGATACTAAAGGTTACGCATATACATGCAAATAATGAGGCTGATATATAGTGAATAAAAAAAAACTAATTAAAAGTGACATTTCATATGAGAAAACCGAACACCAGCAGAAATTATAGATGGACGTTTGAAACCTTTAATAAAAAGTTTAACAGCATTTTGCATGATTTTGAAATACAACAATAATAGAATATTTATTACTGACTAATTGGTGATTACACATGTAAAGTAAAACACAGGTTTTGTTATTGTGTTAATGTTTTTTCAGTTTAAAGTTCAAAAATGAATTTAACAAAAGAAAATTTTCAAACAACGGAAAGGAATTCCCATAAAAATAACAATTGGATTGTACCTTTTGGACTGTCACTTTATAGTGTGTTAATTAGCATTGATATTTATCTGATTGTAGCACTTATCAATTATGGAATCAGAACTGGAAAGTGGTTTCGTCAAACTCAAAAGCAAAACTTCGAAGTCTTAAATACTGGTTCCATCTACACATCATTAGTTACTTGTGTTGTCTTAGCACTTATTTACCATGTTCTTGTTGTTGTGTACAGCACAATCGGCTACAATGAAAATGAAAGCATGATATGCGAAGTTATAAATGATGTTCGAAGAGGTGTCTATATTCTAATTTTATCGGGCGTTAGTATGTTTTTATGGCTGCGGCAAAGAGTGTTTTACACAACTTACTTGCCAAATGCTATGTTTGGAAAAACAATCAAATGCTTTAGTTTTTTGATAATATTTTTAGTTTTAACTGGATTAATAATTGCATTAACATTATCACACATACCAAGAAACCACACATCATCTCCAAATGGTTGTGTTTATGTTTCTGATGGGAATAGTTTTTCGATAGGATTATTTATTGCAATGGCATCAGTGGCATTAAGCCAAATTTCGTTGCTGTATTTATTTTTGAATGCTTTATTGAAAACAAAACGTTCCGATTTATGTGGTAATTATCGAGGATTTTCATTTTGCTGTGAAAATATTGAACCTGAAAATATTCAAAAAAACAAAAAAAACAACAAAACAACTGAAATCGTTCAAATAATTATAAAAAAAACTTTTATTTTTGCTGTGTTGTCTCTGATTTGTGATTTTGTAGCTTTGAGTCTAGCACTTGTACTTTCCAAAGAAAACCAACGAGAAGACGTTACAACTATTATTGGGTCTATCGATATTTCAGCAAATGTCATGTTTTTAATTTTGTCATTTATATCCTGGAAAGAAATGATTACGTCACCATTTAAATCTTTTTCAACTCCAGTCGAAAACTAAATTATATCCAGTGAAGCCCTCGAGATGACATCAGGTTGAATTGCATTAAGCTATTTTATGAAATGTAAAATATTCCACAATTTATAGAACTATTGAATATAAAAACTGGTAAGCATTTTTAAGTCTTTCAAAACGGAGGTTTGGATTTGATTTCCATCCCAACAAACTTGACTGGGTGTGAGAATGACTCCTGCCGCTGGAACAGTTTTACTAATTGCTGAAGATGTACATTCATAATTTACGATAAGTAGCGGCACATGAAACAATTATAATGAAATGAAAAGTTAAAACAAATATCAATAAAAAGTGTCAATTTTTGATTAATCAGTGAAAAAGAAAAACAAAATACATACTGTAATCGTATATCTTTAGATTAGTGTTTTGGATTGATGTTTAATTTTTTTAGTGCTATTTTTATCTGTTTCTTTTTTGTAAAAATTTTATAAAAAATACAATTTATAGCAAGCAATTTTACAAATAATAACTTTATAAACACGGCTTTAAATTTATTGACTTGTAGATATACATAATATATATTACTGTATCTTTTTTCTTTACGCTGCGACGCAATGCTTCCCAACAGTTTCTTTACTTAAGCTATCTCTAAAAAAAAGTAAGCAATTTTTAGCACTGCAAATCAATTATTAATTCATTGGCAGTTCTGAATGAAAGCTTAAAATTAAAAAATCTTGAAATTTTAAAAGAAAACTAAACCTTTTACTGTTCAAAACACGTTTTACAATTGAAAATACACTCTGGTTGGGAATCACTGCTGTAAACTAGAAAATGTAAATATCTTTCAGTTTACCGCACTGTTATCATTTATTACTTACTATTTTCATTTAAGGTAAAACTGTGTCGTGTGCAATGTGCATGTAAATAGATTTTAACCTATTATAGGCTTACTTTTTAAACAGTAATCAATTATCTGTTGTCTTAAAAAAGTTATTTTGTGATATATTAAACTAGTGGTTTCTCTACAACCGGTCCGCCAAACTATGCTGATCCTTTAAAATTTTTGAGATCCGCTAAATCTCATAAAAAAAAAAGTCTTTTCGGTATATGTAGGCTTAATAGCAAGGATTATCAAAATTACGATTCAATAGACTAAAAAAATAGGATGTTGTGTTTGATGTAATACTTATAATAAATGTAACATTAAAATGCTGTTGAGATTAGTCATTTTTCCAAATACATTTTCTGTATTAAAGTTCTTTTAAATCATTAACTTTATTGACCACTGGAATTAAAAGTTGAGAAACAATGAATAAAACGGTGAATTTGAATTGGTAAGCAGTTTTATTGTAATGTTGCATTATTTTTTGCCATCGTGATATGTTTTAACGACATTTTTTATCGTTTCATAAATGATCTTTTTCTTTTTATACAAAGTAGTCTTAAATTATTGCGCTAAAGTTACTACTATCTTAAACATTTTACAAAAATTTTTGCTTTAAGTCACACTTCTTTTTATTATATGCAACTTATTTAGTTCATTTTATTGCATTTTATGGAAAGATGAATTTGAATGAAGACTTTCTTTGTATTTGTCACTTGACTCTCAAAAGCGATAAGCAATTAAACACATTTCGACGCATTTTTTTAATAAAAATCTTTTTTTAATCTTTCGTTCAATTTTTTAAAACAAGTCCCAAACCAAAACCTAAGTTTCATTTTGCAATTAAATAGCCAAATTTGGCTGTAAATATAAAGCAAAAATCGTTTTTCGTTTGCACTTTTAATTATAGTCCAAAGTAAAGTGACCTGTCCAAATACTCGCCGTATTTCTGCTTGCTTATTTTTAAGTCATTCAGATGATGAATATGATTCTAGTTTCGGCAATTAACCAAAAATCGGAATCCGAGTCGCCAAAAAAAGTACGAATCCCATACCAACTCCAGCACATCTAAAAAAGTGAATTCGGCTTCAGCATATTTAACTCATGTCCGGCGGCATAATTTTACACTGCTACAGGCGGCATAGGTACATTGTACATAAATAGATTTGTGGAAAATTTTTCATTGTGATTTTGATTTCTGAAACACTTAAAGTTGTTTCAAACAGTAAGTTTTACATGACAATGAGATATCATTAAGTACTGCCCCGACACAAGGCATTGTGACGTCATAATATATGCCGACTGGATTCTCGTGGTGAGATTGCATCATGCTTTTAGGTGTTTAAAAACACACGCAATATGCGTTGGTCTTATTTAGCTCCTTTTAAATCAATCAGAATCAATTTAAAGTGTAAAAACGCCAGAACTAAAAATACTAACCAAATAGAGCTTGATTACCCAAAGCACTAACTGTTTTTCCTTCTGAATCAGCCTGCTTTGCTTTTTGGTTCAGCCTAGTTAGCTGTTTTTACAGTATCCGATCCGTATAGTAGTTTACAGTTCCGTCACACAGTTTTGAAGTTTTTTTTACACTACAGTGGTTAGGTAATTACCAGTTTGGTTTATTAGCCTGTAACCAGTCACTAGTTTAGTACAGTTTCTAACTTTTATATCAGTAGACCTGTAGTAGCCTAGTATCGGCGGAATTTGTGAAATCATAAGTCTTTATCCTACAATGTCCGGTTTATTCACAGCATATAATCTTTAGATTGTTTGAAATATTGTACATTATTTAATTTCTAACAAGCTGTTGATTTTTTAACAGCCGTCTTAGGATCTTTTGTAGAAAGCCCCCACCAGCGCAATTTGCAGTGCTTAAAACGTGGCGGGAGTGTTTTTCTCACCTACTTTGTTTGCGGGATCTTTTGTAGAAAGCCCCCGCCACTAATGCAAAAATGTGAGATTTGAGAAAAACACCCCCGCCACGTTTTGAGTACTGCAGATTGCGCTGGCGGGGGCTGTCTACAAAAGATTCTCGTCTTAATTATTATGAGTGATGGTAAAGGTGAGTCTAGTGGCCAAAACTCCAAAAGGGCACAAGGGTGAAGGCTAGTATGATACGATCTCAAGACTAATTTTTTACTTTTCCTTGTTGACATATTATTTTATGTGATTCTATTTTTTTATTTACTTTTTACAGCTGATGAATTGAGACAGATACTCGTACTTGAAGAATTTGATTGTGAATATGAAGACTCATATGTTGCATCAGATAATGAAAATTATATTCCACCGGCAAACTTTGGTACCAGCCCTGCAAAAGATTCAGACATTGTGCAAGAAGTGACTATAGAGCAAGAAGAAGAGTATAGCTCCGAAGAAAGTGTTGAGGATAATTCTGTGTCTCATAAGACCGATAGCATGCGGATAGCTAAAGATGAAACAGAATGGAGTAGTAATCCATTACAAACGCGCACAAATAATATCTTGTGACATCTTGGGTCAAAAGGATGGGCCTGCAGCAACTAGTAATCTGTTTACACAGAAGAATTATTCAAGTCCATAACGAGACCAGAGATTTGTGACATTATACTACGAGAAACAAATCGAAAGGGCAAAAATGTTTGCGATGCTTTCAACAACGATTTGCTGAGCAGGTTTTCGCATTCTTCCGTACGACCACCATTAAAAACATTCCAACCATTTACTAAAGCTGAGCTGCATGCATTTATTGGTATTCTAATTGCTGCTGGCGTAAACAGACAGAACAAAGAGAATCTAAATGATATGTGGAAAGTTGATGGTTTATCTCTTATACGAGCAGCTGTGTCTCGTGACCGGTTCAAAATGATGCTGAGATTTATTAGATTTGACAACGAAAGTACCCGCGCAGAACCTGCAAAAATAGATAAACCTGCACCAATAAGAGACATCTGGATCATGCTGAATAGAAATTTGGAAAAAGCCTACAAGCCTCATGAATACATTACCATCGACGAACAATTATTTTCATACAGAAGTCATAATAAATTTACACAGTACATACCACCTACTAAATATGGCATCAAAGTTTTCTGGGCTTGCGATGCTCATACCCACTGCAAGGTCAGATCTATACTGGAAAGCCAATTGATGTTCCTCGACAAGTAAACGTTGTTGAAAGAACAGTTCTGAACCTGGTCAGTTTGTGCAAAGGCTGTGGAAGAAACATCACTTCGGATAACTTTTTTACAACTATGGAGTTAGCTAGAGTATTGATGTCTTGGAACGTGACTTTAGTTGGTACAGTCAGAAAAAACAAAAAGTTTCTTCCGAGAAACATGCAGCCTACCAAGGAAAGGCCTGTTTACTCAACCAATTTTGCCAACCATCGTGATGCAACTGTCTGTTCGTATGTATCAAAGAAAATGAAAGCAATCGTGCTTCTGTTATCTATGAACATGTCCGGAGAAATTGCAGAAACACTGTCAGCCAAGTCAGAGATAATAAATTACTATAACAAAACGAAAGGCCGAGTTAATACTTTGGATAAAATGCTGAGTGAGCATACTGTGAAAAGAAAAACATTGAGGTGGCCGCTTGCATTTATCTACAAAATGATTGACGTGACTGGCAAGGAACGCTACATCATCCATAGAGGACATAACCCAAGCTTTAGGAAAAAGGACCAACGGAGAAAGTTTCTGAAAGAGCGTGCCAATATGCTGTGTTTGTCCTTAATTGAAGCTTGTAGTAACAGTCGGATGTTGATGAGGAATCATTTTCTAGGAGGCGCAGCAGAAATGCTGCTTGGACGACGTATTGTGGCACAACCAGAAAATGCTGTTGTTGCTCGTGCGCCTCATGGAAGTCGTGGATCAACTTCGATTGTTGGTAGTTGTTGTGTCTGCAGAGACCAGATAGGGAAACAACATAAAACTACGAAAAGCTGTGTAGTTTGCAGAAAACCTGTATGTAACGAATATTTAGTATCAAAAACAATGTGCATCTTTTATGAAAATGATTGAATTATTCTTCCTGTGCTCATTTCTTCATGTTACAAACAAATTGAATGATTTCCTTGTTCTAATAAAAAAAAATTTTTTAAAAGATCATGACTAAGTATTTTTTGCATTCTTACCTAACATAAAGTAGTATAGGTACAATTGTACCTATGCTGTCTAATATGGGTGTAAGAATAATTTGATCCAATATACCAAGAACGCGTGAAAATATTTGCTTAAAATTATTCTAGGATAAAACAATGCAAAAATGTAGAGATGTCAGAAAATTTCAGGTATCTTTGACTTATTGCAACAAAGTTATGAATATTTAAAATCGCAAAAGTTGCAATTGTGCCTGTGCCTCCGGATAAAGGTTGAGAAATTACTTCGCTTCCAACTCCAACTAAAAACATGCGACTCTGACTTTCGACTCTGACTCCACAACCCTGGCTTAAACTAAAACAACTTATGTAAAGTCTTGTATCTCGTCTCGGTTTCGGTACTTCAAAATCTCGTCTAGTCTCGTCTCCGTGTCGAAGCACCGTGTCTCGCCTCCACCTCTGGCCTTGTCAGACACAAACAGCGAAACAAACGGAAGTGATACAGAATCTGAAGATGAAGATGATTCTGTTAGTCAAGAAGCTTGAGGAAATGATGGATGCACAAAAATACCAAAGAAAAAAATCAAAAGAATGCTAGTTCAATGTTCAGTCTACCTGACTGATTCTTGTTATGCCTTAAAAAAGATACTTTACAATGAATTCCTCAATGGAGTCAACGCTTCTGAAAATGATAACTTCGATTAAAACAGAAAACAGCGTATAGGCCAGTACAGTCATACTTCGATAAAAAATAAACCGATCTCCACAGCATTATATTTCAAAGTAACCGGACTGATGATCAGCATGGTCTCGGTTCAAAACCCACTTGTGCCTTTCTGTTGTGTCCTTGGGAAAGACACTTTACGGCACTTTCCCCTGCTTGGTGGTCTTGACAAGCAGTTCTAAATTAAAGTCATATCTCTACTAAATTACTAGTGGACAGCAATATATTGGCATCTCTGGAAGCAGGTCGGGGTAATTGCTTACCCTATGTATAGCGCCTCCGTCGCTTTCCTGCGAGTCAGGAGGATAAATATAGAGATAAAAAAAAAAAAAAAATTCTAACTCTAAATTTCTTATTCTTAAATCAAAAACAAACAAAAGTAAAAAAAAAACCTTACTGCAACGCAGCAATCGCATGATTAATGAAGGTAACATTTAAGCAACCTGTTATTGCAGATATCAAGGTTTGTTGTTCTGTTGAGATTTTTAATTAGTTTCTTGATTTTTATTTAGGATACTGTAAAACTAAAATTAGACCACTGTACAGTATATAAAGAGGAGATATACTGTATACAAAATATCACACCATCATGCTACCACAACTTTACTCTAGAATCCGAAAGAACCATTTAAACTAGGCAATCCCAATACCTGCCCTGAAGCAAAGCTGTTTTTACTTTTATTTATGCTGGCTCTAGAAATAGTTTGTCTTAATACTGAGTTTTTTAACCCTTAAACCCTTACGGCCGGCCAACGGCTATTGCTTATATGGATAGCTAGCAACCCCACATGTTAAATGAGCTTTGCTCTAGCTTGTAGTTTGTACGTCTTTCTTAAATATGGTTGTAAAACAAATTTATGTGTTGCAAACGCACTATTATTCCAGCAAAGTATAATACTTGGAAAAAAAACTAACAAAATTTGCAATAATTGTCGGTGTGACATTTGCATTTTGTGCAAAACTTAATTAACCTAACATGCAAACGTAACAAGTCTAACAAAAATTATTATCAACACTTCACACTACTAACATCTAACAAATATTTAAATAACAACAAGCTTCAAAATTAAAAAAAAAAACGAAACAAAAATAATTGGCATACAATAATACGAGAATTAAATGCAAAAATCAAGTTTCAACTAAACATAATGATCAGAAAATTGGCGGAAAAAATAAACCACTAGTAGTTCTTGATTATGAGAAAAGAGAACGAGGTTTGAACACATTTAATCAAATAATTAGTTTCCATTTATACAACCATTAGATAAGAAGATAGCCGCTGACCATTTTCTATGGCATGATAGACGCTGTAGTAAGTAAGCAATGCTTGCACTTTCTACGAAGAGACCATTAGACCATTAAGCAGCAGGGACAAAAACCCTTTACTAGAAGGTCTTTTTGAAAGATCTAAGCAAAGAAAATTATAAAACTTTAGGCTGAACAAAGATTGCATCTCAAAGGGCCTCAGAGAAGTATTCAAAATGCAATAAAAGATGTTTATCCAGATATGAATTTTTTGCAACTGAACTTGATTCTAATAGCAGCAAAAAAAGACGATGCAGCTTCTATACACCTGATAAAAAAACAAAATTTAACTGTGTTACTTGCAAAAAACTCATTTGTCTTGAGCATGAACGATTTTTTTGTGCTGACTGCAAGTAAATCTCATGATAAGTTTTCAAACACTTATTTTAAATAAATACTTATTCTATCCTATTGCAATATAGACTTTTTTATACGTTATGTATTGTACATGTATTTACTTAACACAAATAAATAAACAATATTTAAGAAAATATTCTCATCTAAATAATTGCATAAAGATTTGTGGTTTTGTTTAGCATTCCAAAAAAATTTTCAGAATACTTAAAATTTAATGGTTTTTATTTCATTTAATTTCAGGTCAACTTACTCCAAAAAAACAGATAAACATAAAGGAACTATTTTGGAAAAACATTATACTGTTGCTCTTGCTCTGACTTTACTTTACAAATGTTTACTTTACTTTAGAAATTTACTTTAAAAATGATTGAAATGCTTTTACTGTTGAGTATACGAAAAAATATATCTGACCTGAAAAAAAGAATTACTACAAACGCAAGAAAATATCAAAATCAATTTCTATAGTATACGTCTAATCTAGTTATAATATCTAAAATTCTGAAAGAGCTGTCCAAAATCAAACAATTTTTCTGCACTTCTGTAAGACTACTAGCTAAATCTAAGTTATAACCACCACACGAAACAAAATGTATTTCAATCAAACTTCTAAAAAAGTTTAAAAGATTTAGATTAAAAACTAAAAATACAACAATAACATTTGTCTTGCAAGAGACTGATTTCGTTGCAAAAATGTTTTTATTGTTGTTATTGTAAAAATTTGTTTTTCGGTTTTCTCACATCGAGACACTAGATAATTGTTTACATTGTCAGCATCGAGACAACAGCGATTGCAAGAAGCAAAATAATCCGCGCTGTAAAAAGCTGCGACGATCAAGACGTATACTGTATATCCGTCATGCGCACTGAGAGAACGTCTGGCTGCGATGAATATATACGTCATGCGCATTTAACGGGTTAAGATAATATTTATACATTTTCAAGTCTTTGAAATAGGTTGTATAAAATTCCACAAGTCATCATGTATTAAAATTTTTATTTAACTTAACTAATCATTTTTAAACAATTTTAGCCAAAATGAAATTAAAAGATATAATTCAAAATTTTTCTTTGCTTTTCTGTTACTGGCAAGGCTGTAATGATCATGAAACTTTACCGTAACAAACGTTTTACTTTTTCTAATGGAGATAGCAAGTGTAGCAGCCTTTTCAGAAGATTTTAAGTCAATGCATGTCTATATTTTTAGGGGATCTCGAAATTGAAAGGCTGACGCTTAGTCACACTAATAATGTGACGACAGCCTTTTATTCAAACAACAAAGATGATAAATATCCGCTAAAATTTGCACAAAATGAAAACTTAAGTTTTGCTGCCATACTAGAGTACATACATGCGTCACACTGCCAACAGTTGTTCTGCACTGCGTACAGCTGTTACATCTTGTCTGCTCAACAACTGAGTATTGTGCATCTGTCTGGTTTCGCAGCGCGCATTATTGCCTCATAAAAATATTGTCAATGGCAACTTGCACATTGTCACGAGATGCCTGCGACCCGCTACAACGGAATACTTACCAATTTTTTAAGGCATTCAGCCAGCTAAACTTTGCTGACACGAAGCAACACTCAATTTGACAATTAAAACATCGAAGTTTAGTAAAGTAAAAGCAGAGAAGAAATAATAAATGAAAAAAAGCTTTGCGTTTGAAAAAAATCTGAAACAGTTTAATCTTCGGTTTATCCCCTAAAAGGACACAAACATTAAAACATGTGTTCTAAACTGAAAGAAATACCTCATGTTTCCTAAAAAATTGTAATATCTTCTTCTTCTTCTCCTTTCGGCCTTTGTGCCTCTCACTATCGTTCGCACTATCTTTCACT
The DNA here is from genome assembly GCA_963680785.1 of Diplosoma virens. Taxonomy (NCBI): domain Eukaryota; kingdom Metazoa; phylum Chordata; class Ascidiacea; order Aplousobranchia; family Didemnidae; genus Diplosoma; species Diplosoma virens. Next base: position 37,436,196 of record OY796892.1, on the reverse strand, counting down.
CACTTTTCCTTTCTACCTCATAAAGCTTACTGTGCTCCGCCTTTTGCTTTTATTGCTTCATAGATTTTCTTACTTTTATACTTTTTTCAACACACCAAACTCAAAATTATTTGAGGCGTCACAATAGATTCAAGTTAGAGATAAAATAAATAACGTCAACTTGACAAGAGAGTGCTAAACTTTTAACCATTAAAAGAAAAACCGTCTGGGTAAAAACTATTTTTTGGGTTTTACTTTCTAATTAATACGTTTAAATTTATTGATATTTATCAGTACTGAACCACGAATTTAGCAATGTTTTTCAACGTTTATAAAATTAAACGAAAGTAAAAACGTGCGTTTGCTCTAGCAGCGCACGCATTGAGAACGGCTGGGTTGGTTGAAAAATATTGGCAGCAGTTTTTCTTTTTTTGTATGATAGTGAAAAATATCTGCACATAGTCAAAGAAAATATTGGTAAGCGAAAATTTGTCTATTTAATTTTGCAACTGATTTTTAAAACTTTTAATTAATTTTTCCTTTCTTATATGAACCAAGAAATTTTTGCTGCTTTGCTATTGTGTTCTTATGTAGATTTCATTTATTCTTGTTAGTGCTTTATTTTATTTACTTTGTTTCTTTTTTTACAATTAAAAATAAAAATTTTATTTTATAATCCATAAAATGGCTCCAAAAAATATAACAATTCAAAGTCCTTTCTACAATCAAACTCATCATGGAAACTGGATTGTTACTTTTGGCTTGTCACTGTATAGTATTTTCGTCGTCGTTGTCGTCGTTTCAAGGGTATCCACTCCAGGTCAGACACAAATAGGACTGGGACCGAGGGTTTACCCTTTTACTACCCCAGACTGCTGCACTGCCTGAATCAGATGCTGGCAGTGGTGTTATTAAGCCAGCATCGAGTTTCGTCATCCAAAACATCAGACTTCGCGCTCCATGTGGTGCCCGATGTATAGGGCACGCTGTTAGAACTTGGTCTGCGATTTGCTCAGAGGCGCCACACTCGCAATTCGGTGAAGGAGCAAGAACCCATTTGTGCATGGACGAATGGAATCGCCCAACACCAGTCCGTAGGCGGTTGAGCTTAACCCAAGCTGTTTGAGGTAAGCCCATCCCAACAGACCTGGCACCGGTCTCGAGCACAAAAGCACGGAGCCTGGAAGCATTTTCACAGTACTCCGTTTTCCATTTGTAATTTGTCCATTCAGAAGCGCGGATGTCAAGAGTGGCAAGGTTGTCGAAAAGATTCCGCGTAGCTGGCACAAACGGGCGTCTGGATCATAGTCTCACTTGGCCAATATCTGAGGACCCACTTAAAAGATCATACAAGATATGATCAGGGACCAGAGATCCACGGTAAGCCAAGGAGAGTGTCGCTCCCATTCGGCGAAGCTCAACTGGCTGGATGCCTGAGAGTACAAATAGGTGGTCCGTTGGAGTGGGACGCAGGCATCCAGTAACTATGCGCAAGGCGTCGTTCAAGACACTATCAATGAGACGAGTGTGAGCACTGCGACACCAGACTGGCGCACAGTACTCAGCTGTTGAGTAGACTAGAGACAAGGTGGCTATGCGTAGTGTTTTAGTACCAGCACCCCATCCCGAGCCCACGAGTCGCCTCAACAGTGTGACGCACGAGGATAGTTTTTTGCGCAATGCCACTAAATGGTGACGCAACGTGAGCGATCTGTTCAGTTTTATCCCAAGGTAAGTAGGGGTTGGACAGAACGGTAAAAGTCTGCCGTAGCTCACGTTTATTTAAGAGAAAGGCTGCCGTCACTGTCTTAGTGTGACTGAGCTTTAACCTCAAGTCTGGAGATACGCTGACAGTATAGATATATCTTGGCTTAAGGTCCCCTCCAAGTCCTTCCAGTTTCCAGAAGAGTCCAACAATGCTAAGTCATTAGCATATGCAAACTTTCTGGAAATCATGGAAGGAAAATCGTACATATAGATGTTTAATAGGAGAGGAGCCAAGACCGATCCCTGAGGAACACCGTTTTTAAGACGGCGTAGCCTGCTTTGCTTGCTGTCACCGGTGGTAAGGGTAAAACGTTGATTTCAGACAATCTCCATGATCATTTTGACCATGTGCTTATCCGGAAGTAGTCTCAGCAGCTTGCAGGTAAGGCCACGGTGCCAGACAGTGTCATAAGCAGCTGTCAGATCGATAAATAGGGCACCGGCCTTCTTTTTAGCCTCGAAAGAATCTTCGATGTTTTGGGTTAGCAGAACAACTTGATCTACGGTTGACTTCCCGCGTCGGAACCCAGCCTGCTCTTTAGGGGGCAGTGGATCAATTAACGGTTCAACGCGGGCGTAGATAAGCCTCTCAAGGATCTTGTAGGGGACACAGAGCAGAGACATCGGTCGATAACTCTTTGGATCCCCAACGGGCTTTCCTGGTTTTGGGATTGCGACCACAAGCGCTCTTCTCCAGATCTTGGGAATTTTGAGTCGGCGCAAACAGGAAGAAAGAAAGTCACGTAACCAGGACTTCAAAGCAGCTCCGGCATGGAGTATAAGCTCGGGGCAGATGGAATCAGGACCCGGAGCTTTACCTGATTTTAAATGTTGAAGGGCAGCAGCAAATTCTCTCTGTGAAAAATTGTCAGAGATATTTACTGCGTCTGATGTTGTGGCCCTCCAAAGGTCAGACACTTCTTGAGAGACAAGTCGAGATGACTTACAGTCAACAGCCTCGTATTTTCCATTTCTAACCAGCTGAGACGCAATAGCATCGGCTGAAACGGGACAGTGACGAGGAGAGTGTCGTGACCTACCAGTAAGGTTGTTCAAATTACTCCATGCTTTTCGACTAGTGTGTGAGAAGTCAATGCTCCGAACTGCCTCGGACCATCAATCCTTCCGCTTTCTGTCAAGCTTGGCAAGCAGAGCTGTAGCAGCCAAACTTAAGTCGTTTCCCTGAGGAGACTGCAGAAAGGTTTATAGAGGGATTCACACTCTGCATCCCAACACGGAATATAGTTTTTTCGATACCCGCGTCGGATAGTCTTTTTTTCTTCTTCTTAAAATGTTACAGAAGTCCTGGTAAGCCGCATCCACATCAAGTGAATCAGGCGGCAACAAAGTCTTTGCGAGTTTATTCGTCAAAGCAATGTAGTGACTCCATTTGGCCTTGAGGAAGTTCCATAGCTTAACAGGCATGCTTGGCACTGCCATAGCAAACCTTGGTGGTGTAATAAGCGAAGGTCGATGTTGTGACCTGGAGAACTTGTCAAGGACACGTCTATCCGGTAAGCGACTGTTTGGACCTACGCTGGCGAAAGCTAGATCCGGATTGGTGTCAATGTTCCAGCGGCCGGAATAAAAACTGGCAGCGTCCTTGGCATTATATAGGAGGGCAAGACAATTAATGCTTGCCCATCCAGCCAAGCACTCACCGTCCGGACTGTTATCGTTGTAATCCCAGTCAGCATGGCGACAGTTAAAATCGCCAGCGTAAAGACAGGGGTGAGAAAACACTGGGAGATTCAGGTTTCGCAATCGCGTTGGCGGTGGCTTGTAGACGTTGACTATTTTATAGCCATTAACGTCTACACACAACCATTCGATCTCCGATGTTGGTGGAGATTGGTCCAAAAGCGTGTATCTCAGTCGCTCGTGGACAAACGTGGCAAGGCCATGCTTCCTGCTTAAAGAAGACCCAGCTAATTGGTAGTTTGGAAGTACCAACTTCTCTGCATCAGTGCAGTGGGTCTCCTGCAGTAGGATGACGAGTGCCTCAGACTGCATAGCGAGGTGATGAAGAACGTTGATCTTGCTTGCAGTGAGGCCTTCGATGTTCAACTGAAGAATAGTGGGTCTTCGGAATTTGTTGGCAATGTGCCCTGAAAAGGCAGTTTTATCCTAGCATTGCCCCGTCCTGAAAAGGACGTTTGCCGATTAGCAGACCCACACTGAACATCGGAATGGGTGGATACCCTTCCGTTTTGGTAGGTTCGGCTTCGGTCTGTCATTTTTAAAATCAATAAACAGACTTACTCACGGCCCAGGCTGCTAAAAGCACCTACCATCTGGGCCTATTTTGATAATTATTGATATCTACTTTGTAATGTCACTTGATAATGTAAGGTCACTCCTTGGTAATGATTATATTATTTTGATAATTATTGACATCTACTTGGTAATGTCACTTGTTCATTACGGATTCAAGACAGGAAAATGGAATGGTTATCCTCAAAGTCGAAGCTCTGAGATATTTAACACTTGTTCAATATACTCAACATTGATTTTTTACTCTATATTTTTTTTTATCTACCATATTCTCGTTGTTGTTTACAGTACAATCGACTACAATGAAGATAAAAGTGCGATATACAAAGTTTTAAACAATCTTCGAAGATGCTTTTACGCTGTAACTATTGCTGGCGTCAGTATTTTTTAAATAGTTTCAACAAAGAATTTTTTACACTACTCATTTGCCTAGCACTTATTTGGCAAACCAGAAAAATTCTTTAGTTTTGTAATAATATTTCTCGTTTTTATTGGATTGATATTTGCTTTAATATTTTTATTTTTGTCACAAGATCACACTTCATCTAATCAAGGTTGCATTTATGTTCCCGATGACAATGACTTTTCAATAGGAATATATTTAGAAATAGGTAATATAGTTTTTGGTCACATTTCCATGGTGTTTTTGTTTATAAATGCTTTACTAAAAACAAAAATTCAGATTCAAATCATATTTACGAAAAACTTTCTACATGTTGTAGATTTCAATCAATACAAATTACTTTAAATAAAAAACTAAGCGTTTCCATCATTACGAATACAGAGAGAATCGTACGATTAATGATTAGAAAGATATTTGTTTTGTTCCTTTGTCTCTTTTGCGTGATTTGGCGACTTTAGGGTTCTGATTAGCAATTGGAAAAGAAAACCAACACGAAGATGTAACAACAATATTGGCATAACTGCTGTAAATTAAAATAATTAATTTTTCTGCCAGTCCATTGTTCATTTACAAGTTTTGTACAATGTACTATATAGAATGTAGGATGTATTTAAAATTTTTCTTTTTACCCAAGTATTATTTTAAACGTTTGTCATATAATTCGATACCTGATATGTCATCCACATAGGCGTACCAGCCAAAAAATTTGGGGGGAAATGAAGTTTTGTCCAAATTTTGTGACGTTTGCCAAATCACAATTTTGTACCACATTACGGATAGGACAAAAAAATTGTCTGAGATTCTCAAACCAAGAACAAATTTTGTCCTAAAATCGTGGTGATCTTTGAAAAAAAAGGTCTTTACTTGCATTCAGTTTCATATTTTTTAATTTTCGTCCCAAAAGCATGGTGTTCTTTAAAAAAAAGGTCTTTACTTAAATTTGATAAGTATTTTTTGCAGTTGATTATTGTCACTGCTCTAAAATTTCTGACTTTGAATAAACATTTGGTGGTACAGAATTTGAAGATTGCTTGAAGTAAAGGATTTTTCTTCCCAAAGCTTTTCATCTGACACTCTTCAGGGGAAATCGTCAGAATGAAGTAGAATTGAAACCGAACTAATTTATAAAGGAAGAAAGTAGAGTTCTCATTGGCTGAAAGAGTCAACCAATGAGAGAAAAGATTAAGAAATTTTCAAAGAGTATACGAATTCTTTTTGCTTAATCTTTTCTTAATCTTTTCTCTCATTGGTTGACTCTTTCAGCCAATGAGAACTCTACTTTCTTCCTTTATAAATTAGTTCGGTTTCAATTCTACTTCATTCTGACGATTTCCCCTGAAGAGTGTCAGATGAAAAGCTTTGGGAAGAAAAATCTTTTACTTCAAGCAATTTCTGACTTTGCCCAAATGTTTTATATTGCTGCCCGAAAAATTCTGGTTTTGCCCAAATATTTAAATCCTTCCACCTGTCCTTTCCTGTCCCAAATATTTTCCACTTGCCCAAAATTTCAATTTTTCCCAACTCTTAGAAACTTGGGGGAAATTTTTCCCCCTTCCCCTGTGGCAGGTACGGTTATGGTCATTCATGTATGCGTGATTTTTAGATTTTAATATGTCTATTAATAGTCCTAAAGTAGAATTTTAATTATTGATTAGTATCATCTGTATGTATCTTCTTGTCTGTCAAGCGGTTACACAGACTTGCTTCTGGAGATGCCGAGATATTGTTGTCCAGTCGAAATTTTTTTTTGGTTTCTAATTTTTAATTTAGAATTGCTTGCTAAAACTTGGCGAGCAGAAGAAAGTGATCATAATTAAAATAAAATTTATTCAACTTCTTCAAAAGGTAAGCATCTTATTTATGTTTTTAAAAATAGATTGTAGTATTTTCTTTTGTAGAAAACTAATTACTTTGTTAATTTTTAAATAACATAATAATAGAAAACTTAATTAACCTAAGAAGACGAATTCGTCCACTTGGGTCCATGGCATGATAAAATGACTTCCTTTTATAATCTATGGTAAAATATTTATAAAAATTATTTAAATTTTTTTGTTTTTTTTGTTCGTACAATATATGCAAAAAAGTTATAAAAATACTAAATGTGTTATTTCAATTAATGAATCAATAAAATTATATTTTAATAGAAACCAAACTGCTTAAAATGAGAAGCACCAGACTCGAGTTTCACTCTTATTAGAGCTCGTCAGTGATGCATATCTCACTGCGAATCGAACTCGCTACGTGTTGTCTTCCAAGCAGGAGACAACACCACTAGACCACGCGAGCCCGACAACAACTCGATCACAAGCAGCTGGAAATGATTCCCGGCTTTGCCGCGCAAGGAATACACAGAATCCACTGTGTGGTAAGACCAAGGCCGCACCTCATGACCGGGACTTGCATTATTAAATTTATAATATCATTAAAATTATATTTCCAAATAATAGATATATTTCATTAAAATTATATAACAATTGATTTTCAAAGCAAAAAAATATTACAATCTAATCAAAAAAATAGATAAAAAGTTTACTTTTGAAGAAATTGTTTAAATTTTATATGTGTGAATTGCCGGTTATAAAGGTAAAGTAAATTATTTTCGCGTCATAATTATGTGTTTATAGCAATTGCTAATTGACAACTTACGCATTGTCACTAGATGCCTGCGTTTTACTCCAGTGGACCACCTACTCGTACTTTTAAGCATCCAACTAGCTGGCTAAGAGCGACATTTTTCTTGCCTAACAATGGCACTCTGGAACCCTACTATTTACTGCATTCTTTTAAGTGGATCTTCCGATGGCCGCCAATTGAGACTAAGATTAGACAATCGTTTGTGACAGCTGCAGGAAACTACAAAACGGCCTTGCGAGCTAAACGTCTGCCCTGGGCAAAGGACAAAAATATAAAGGGGGCACGAGTACTGTGAAATTACATCCAGGCTTTGTGATTTCATACTTACAACAAGTGCCAGGCCTGTTGCATTAAGCTTGCCCCGAATAGCTTGGTTTGAGTTTAATCGCCTGAAAACTGGTGCTGGGCGATTCTATTTGTCCATGTACAAATGGGGTCTCGACCCTTCACCGAATCGCGGGTGAGGCACCCCTGAACAACCACAGGCCACATCCTAACGGCGTGCCCCATACGTCGGGCACACATGGAGCACGAGCTTGACGGGTTTGGATGACAAAACCTAATAAATGCCAGCATCTGAACAAGGCAATACTGCATCCTGGGTTAATAAACGAATAGGTCCTTAGCTGCAATTCTGTATGCAATCGGACTCGGAGTGGATGCCCTTCCAAACGACAACAAAGACAACTTCAAACGTTGCAATTAATTTTTGGTTTGTTTGTTTTGCAACAAATTAATGTTGCTTAAGGTTAAAAATTGCCGTAAACGCAAATGTTTTTTAAAAACTGAACGCTTTTCTATTTTTTTCTGTTTTGCAATGCAGGTAAAAAACCAATCTTCCTTATTGAAAGGGTATCTACCTGTTTCGATATTCATCCATGGCTTAGAAATAGGCGAGTATCTTTTTAAGGACATAAATTGTATAAAAAACTGCCCTTCTCAAGAAACATCATGGAAAATTTCCAAAGGTTCACCATTTTGTAGCTCAACTTTGGAGGCCTCAGTGCAGGCAAGACGAACCTTATTCATTTACTTGATCTAGTTATTGCATAATTTAAAGCATTCTCATTCTATAGTACAGGAAGCCACTGCAGTAGTACAGAGAAGCTTGCACTTCCTGGTTCTATTTAGTGATTGCTACTACTGGAATCCAAAACTTAGTCTGTTTGTTCTTTTTTCTCTTCTCATAAGTGTTTATATGAAGTCAAAAAATCAAATAAGATGAGCAACCATGCTAAAAATTAAACATATACCAAAATATTGGTAGAATCCTTTTTAATCTTTTTTTGGTTATTGATTTCCTAGCGAGAGTTCCAAAGGCAGTCCAATTCAAACTGAAAATGCAACTTCAAAACTAAACCAAAGTCAGTTAATCAATTTTTTTGCAATAAAATATAGTTTAAAAACTAACTGAAAAAAAAATACGCATTTGCAGTTGAGCAGGATTATTAGTTTGTAGGTTTAGGGCTTTATAAACAAGTTTACAAAGCGATTATAACGGTTTCTTGTTCTAAAACTAGCAAATTTAAGCAAAACTCGAATGAATGTTCATGCATTTGATAAAAACTTTGACATAAGCTCTATATCAACGCGCCAGACGATACCAATACTTAAAAACTGAATCAAAGTTAGATTGATTTTAATAAGCATAAAGTTAAATTTTTTACACTTTGGCGTTGTAATAGAAAAATGTTTTAAAAATTGCTTAAAAAGTATATGTTCACCAGTTCATCTCTTACGTTCTCTTTATTTTTTGAAGTTTTGTAATTCTTTTTAATCTTGGTACTTTTACTTTCATATAGGTTGAAGATTTTTTTAAAGTATTGCGTTTCACGCTCGGAACAAATAGTGGTTTCATTTTATAACTTAAAACAGCGCTTCTTAATTTTTTTAAAATCGCAGTACATAAAACTTGGTATAAAGTAAAATTGCTAGGGCCCAGAAGAGATTCTTCGGTTTATTTTGAGAAAGAAGATGTACAATTATTAACCCATTAATAGCCGTCGGCAACTTTAGTTGCCAGTAAGGTGTCCTTAGGAAATGTTTCATTACTTAGCTTATACACGCAATTTTTTTATATAATGGTATCAACCGAAAGTTCATTCCCTGTTGTAAACTCTAAAAAAATTAAATGTATAAAAAATTTATTCGGAAGCACTGAATGGTTTGACTGAAAAGTGATTACAGTAAAAAATGGCAAAAACTGTCTTTTTGTCTTAAGTAGGTTATAAAAAAGCTGTGAAAAATAGGAAAAGCTTTGTATGAAGTTAGAAAACTAAATGTATAGTAAATCATAAATACCTTCTTGTCTAGTTTAACTTATTTGTTGATGCTAGTTAAGACTTTACTTAGAATAATGAGGGGAAATAAAGTGATGGCAACTTAAGTTGCCAGTGGCCAAATATGGAATCAAAAATCAAACGTTTTTTATTATGTTTTTAAAAGTTAGGCTACGTATATTGCCCTGATTCACTTAATTAAAATTCTCTATTTAGACTTGTAGAACTAAAGGTTATACGTTTGGTTGCAGCCATCAGCTTATTGCATTTCTATTCTAATCTGCAGACTTAGGTTAATAAAATGACTGAAAAACCTTGTTGTTCGAAAAGTGTCCCTGCATCTGCTGAAAATTCCAATAAAAGGTGAGTGCTAATACAACAGTTAACGTCGTATAAAATAATAGTTTTTAACTAATTAGCTTACTAGCACCAGAACCTAACAATTGTAGGCTTCCTTGTAATTTATAGACTATCAAGTATATTCTGTCAGGGGCTCATAAAATGAAAGCCGGGTGCTGACCTATTATTCGCTGACAACAAATTCAAACGTTAATTAGTAAACTTTATAATTTTGTTGAAGTAAAGGTAAGGGCAGACATTACGAAATTAGAGTTAGGGTAAGGGTTAGGGGCCGGGGAATAATAAAAAAACACTACTATGATCTTCTTGCGGCTTTCTCTTTACAAACCCCAACATTGTTTGCTGGAACAAAAAGGCTCTTTTTATTTAACTTTTCAAATGGTAGGTAGTCTTACTTTAGATCATTCTATTGTTTAGATACTCATTGAATGATGTTCTGGACATATTGATGGATCCTGATTGTGACCTATGGTCAAAGACAGACTCAGATGATGACGAAATGACTCTTGCCATAATCCCCCTTTTCGAAAAAGCATGCGTCGACTCTGACCGAGACAGTGATGCGTCAGATGATTTGAATGAGGATCTTACTCATCATTTGCCAAGGAGGTTGTTGAACTCAATTTGCTCTACAAACATTTTAAGTTACAATTCAAAGTTATCACATCAAAGTGAGCAAGAAAGCCAACACGAAGCTCCCCCAACAAAAAAATTAAAAAAAAAGAAAAAAATAATTAGAAGATGGAAGAAAAATTTTCCTTTAAATAATCCTAATGTTGTACTTTCTAATTCTGTTCCTGTTATATTGAAGCAAACTAAAGAGAATTTGAAAAACCCGCTAGACACTTTCAATGCAATGATTTCTTGTGATATAATAACTCACATTACTCATCAAACTAACCTCTATGCTTCCCAGAAAGGAAAAAAAATTTAAATTGCGATGAGAGTGAAGTTATCACTGTCATAGCAATCATTTTACTCTCTGGGTATTGCAAAGTGCCTTGTCGCGACCTATATTGGTCTGGTTCCCCTGACACCCACAATGTAGCAGTTTCCAATGCAATAAGCCGAAATCGCTTTAGAGAAATATTTTCGTGTTTGCATTTGGCGAACAATGCTGAAATAAACGAGGATAGATATTACAAGGTGCGTCCTATATTTGACATGCTAAATAATAATTAAAAAAAATATCTTTCAGCAAATGACCACAGTGTGGACGAAAGCATGATTCCTTACTATGGGAAGCATGGAACCAAACAATTCATTTGAGGCAAACCAATTCGATTTGGTTTCAAGTTATGGTGCCTTACCTCGACTGAGGGTTACTTGTTTCATGCAGAACCCTATTGTGGATCTGACACTAAGCTGAAAGACACTGGTCTTGGTCAGGGTGCTGATGTAGTGCTAGGTCTAATTGAAAAATGTAATTTATCAAGTGGTTGCACCTTAACTTTCGACAATCTTTTCACTTCCCTTCCCCTACTTGATGAGCTGTCGAAACGTGGCATAGGTGGCCTCGGAACTTTACGACAAAACCGTTTGGAAAATACAGCAGTTCCAACAAAGCAGTTAATGAAAAAAACAATACGAGGCTCATACCAGGGTGCTACAGACAACCACGGAAACACAGTGGTTGTTTGGCATGATACAGCTGTTGTAACTTGTGCTTCCAATTATGCTGAAGCTCTACCAGAGAGCTTCGTCAAACGATGGTCGAAAACAAAAAAAAAGAAAGCTGATATTGCAATTCCAAACACTCATTTGTTGTACAATCAGCAAATGGGAGGAGTAGATTTATTCGATCAATTTGTTGCAACATACAGAGCTCGAATCCGCTGAAAAAGGTGGTGGTGGCCTTTTTTTGCATGGAGTTTGAATGCAGCCGCAGTCAATGCATGGCTACTGCATAAAAAGATTGAAGGCAAAAATATTCCTATGCTGGCTTTTATGAGAGAAATTGTTCTCACAATGCTTTCTTCATCTGGACAAAAGAAAATTTCCAGGTTGCAATACCCCCGAAACGTTTTGGAAAATATACGTGTCGACAGTATTAACCACGTTATCATCAAAGGAAAATCAAAATATACACGTTGCAAAGTCTGCAAGCGTCGATCAGTATTTGAATGCCATAAGTGCCATGTCACACTCCACCCTGCTTCTTGCTTTAAACGCTACCACGAAAGTAGTTTTTCTACTAAATAATTTAGTCAATCAGTTAAGATAGTTCTAGTTCAACAAACTTCTTTTGTTTTTAAATGGACGTTTGTTTTATAAGTTTATGCGTTATTTAAATTTAATTGAGTTTTTTCGCTTTTTTTCAATGTTTATAAAACTAAAAAATTGACTAAATTGTTGTCATTCGGTGTACAACTTTTTTCTGGGGGATGTTGAACCCCTAAATTACAGCTAAAGCAAAGCCTTACATAGGCAATTAAACAGATTTGTATTAAGAAATTAAAATCTTAATATTTCCTGAGTTAAACGTCGAAACAAATTGCTACAATTTAAAAAATCAATAAAATTCATAAATTTTGACTCTGTTGACAGCCACTGGCAACTTAAGTTGCCATTAAATAACTAAAAAACTACAAGAGAAAAAAATTTTTTTTTCTTTTTATGTCTTACATAACATATTTTAGCAACATATTAAAAGGATTCAGAAAAAAAAAAAATTTTGGCCTCGGCGTTTAATGGGTTAATGTAAAAAAAAAAAGAAAATCTTCATACCGTGAATATCTTCGCTAAGAAACGAAGACCTTCTAGTTGGTCTTCACTTTAATTGCAAGTGTTTTTTACTACATCCCTTAAAACCCGCAGCTGCATCAACAAAGCTTCTAGAGACCAAAAAAAAGGTCTTGTACTTTTTAGGTTTTACTGCGTCGTGAATTTACGCGACTCCTTTAATAAAAGATATGGCAACTATATGTGACAAATAAAATGAAATGACTCAGTAGAAAATGAACCCGCCGTCTACACCTACTGCCGCCATCGCTTACTGGATGAGAAGCAATGACTTAATCAAATAAACATGATAGCTGCAACAAAATATTTAACTAAGCCGGTATCTTTTATAAGAAAAAAAATTTTTGTTTAAGTTGAAAAGTTAAAATTTATTTTATTTTTTTAAGTTTGGCAGTGAAAAATCAGCGAGGCCAAGCCAGAAAAAATAATCCTTTGCGTTATCTGTATTTTTTATTTCAACATATTCATTTATTTCTAGTGTAGCAAAAGTTTATTTATATTTTTACTTAGTAAGGTAGCGAAAGTTTATTGATGGTCCAAACGATAAAATTTCAGAAAGAAAGTTTTTTACAATACACGATTCACACGAGCTTTTGAGCAACTTATTTGAGACCACAAATTTTATAGTTAGATTCCACATCCTTTTTTTATCAGTGATTCAAACTGAAGTTATCATTACATTAATCAAACTATGTCAAATGCTGATTAATTTAGACAACACGGAAAAGATTGTATTGGTTTCGAACGAGCTAAATGTAGCTTGAATGTGGGTTTATTAAAGTGATGAATACAACGTCAGATCTTAATGTGTTTACTCAGCTCAAAATAAATAATTTAAGATACTATTAACGCTTATTAATTCAATTAATTTAAAAAATGTATTCTGAACTTATATCTAAGTGACAATGAATAAGAAATTGCCTATTGAAGTAAATGTTTTTAGAAAGCAAGCTTGAACTTGAACGAAAGCAGGTTGACAAGTTCTTCTGGGATGAATTTATTACGATACGCTATTGTATTTTTATCTCATAAAATAACAAAAAGAGACAGTAACTGTTTAACAGTGCCATATAAAACTATTATGATGTTAAAAAGCAATTTTTCATAGTTAGATTGAATTAGCTAAAGCAGGATCTTTTCAATTTAAAGAATAAAAAGCTTATTATTTAGCTTATCGTTTTTTTAATCATCGATATCATTTCTATACTTGCATTCCATTTTTTTTTTTTTTTTTTGAAGAACGTACAGTAAGATGAAAAGTGATGACGATTCTTCTAAGAGTATTTTTTAAGACAATCATTAAAAGGAGAACAAAAATTTTCTCTTCGATTCACAGGCCGATATAATTTAACACAATATTCCGAAAAAGAAGAAAACTCACAAGCATGAGGTTACGATATCAAAATGTCTAAAGAATGTTTTCAGATTTCAAGCAAAATTAAAAGCGATGAAGTAGACATAAATCATCAAAAGACGAAAATCATAGCAAATTAAAAACAATAAATTTAACTCCTAATATCATGAGTTAAAATAAATGGGTGAAAAATTATCAGCCCATCATGAAATGTATTTTTTACTAAGTGCGTAAAAATTTTCATTATGAAAATGTGCTTGAAAAATCAATTTATCAGTAAATTTTATGCCTCAAGTATAAGTTTGTGCCAAAAGAAATTTTATTGCTAAACCTAACGTACATGACATATCAAAATAAACAATTTGGGAAAAAAAAGTTTTTTTTGTTAGAAGATTTCTTCTGCCCGGAAAAGATTTTCATGCATTGACAAACATACTTAAGTGCTCAAAAAAACTAATTTTGCCTGATTTTTTACATATAAATCAAATGCTCCCTTACCCTTTGTCTATACTTCAATGGCTAATAGTTAAGCCACATTATGAGCTGATTTTAGCAGCAAGGAAAGTTAGAGCTTCGTAATTCACAAATAGTTTTATTCTTGAAATGAAATAAAGCAATGTACTTTTGCTCAATACAAGCTGTAATAATAGTAGCATCTGTTTAAATTTACGACATCAATCTGAGCAGTTTTTGAGAACTTACCTGTGCGAACTTAAGAAAATATGCTTTTAGGGTACAGTACAAACCATACCACATATCTATGTTGAAAACAACAATGACTTCTCACAATAGAATTTGGAAAATGGCAATATAGGGTAGGCAAAAATACAAACAGCATCCAAAAACTTAAAAAACGAGAGTAATCAAAGCAACTTACAATTTCATTTGTAATAAAAAAAGTTTTAACAAAAAATATTAGGTTTAACATTTATCTTGCATTTTTTTTTGTAAAGACATATTAGCTTGCTATTGTATTTAAGTGGAATCAGCTTTGCAAGCAAGCAGCCGGACGCCATTCAAAGTTAGTCTTCAAGTGTCTTTTTTAATGGTTTAAAAGATTCTTTCTGCTCACGAGCTGTCCGGCCGACTACCTTGAAAGGATTTTGTATCAAAAGTATAAGAGCATTGAGCATGGCTTAAAAATTTAAGAAGTGTTGGAGTTTTATTAGTTTGCATTACATCAATAAACGTTAAAGTAAAAGTGTCTCTTACCAGGCCAAACAAGACTTTCCCTAAAATATGCTCTAATGCACAGATAGACATGTATCAGAAACAAAAGCAATGGAAAATTTTTATGCAGTAAATACTTTTTTGCATTAAGATATGAAAAGTCAAAGCAATAAAAAATAAAATAATACCATTTAATAAATAATAATACTTTCATTTAAAAAAAGCCAATATCGAAATAAGCATAATTCTTATTCATAATAGCGATACTTTATATCAAGCCTGCTTACCTTTTACCAATCGTTGGCCAAATTTTGATCAACAAGTTTATTGCGGGCCGCAATCGATGCAGTAATTAAATGAGTACGAGAAAAGGTCTGCTGAAACACAGTCCGTATGAAATGTTTGGTTTTGAATTAACACTTAATTAGAATCAAACATTTAGTTGAAAACCAAAAAAAGGTCTTCAATTTGATTCGGCATGTTTTTTCCAAAGTAAAGCAAACTAATTCTACTGGGTCGAAAATAACTTTATTCGGAATTTTATGGTGCGCGCCATTAGAAAGTCAGAAGCGCTGCAATAATTGAATTTAAATGAGCACCTGATCGAAATACTTTTGCTGGCCATAGGTGGGCAGCCTGTTTTAGGTATATCACTAAAATTGAAAAAATTAATGAAGTAAAGATTTAATAGGCAAAAAAGTGTCTTTAAATAACTTTAAATAATATATTCTAACAATACTTGTTGTTAACAACTAGGTTGGTTTTGTGCAACAAAACGACGCAAGTACTGTATAGTATAACCATTTTCATACTCAAAAGCCATGCTGAAGATTGCAGTTTTATAATTACAAATTGTACTTTCAAGGAAGATTCTTTGTTGTGATCTAATGTAAATTTAAATCCAAGTGTATTGTTTCAGAGGCGAATTTAAATTTTATTACTACAACAACAACACGAATTATTAAAAAAGAATAATTTACCTCAGCCATTGAGTACAAATAATTATTGATCCACTGTAAAAAGCCGTATCCCATGATGAATGGCTTCACAACACTGTAACAACAACATTGTTAATTAATGTAAACTAATTTACAGCTGGAAAATACAGCTTAGGTTTTGCTATTTTTTAAATGCTCTTTCAGTTTAAAGTGCTACAATGAATGTAACAAATAAAAACTTTCAGCCAACAGAAATCATTTCTCATAAACATAATAATTGGATTGTACCATTTGGACTGTCACTTTACAGTGTGTTGATTACCATTGACATTTATCTGATTATAGCACTTATCAATTATGGAATCAGAACTGGAAAGTGGTTTCGTCAAACTCAAAAGCAAATCTTTGAAGTCTTAAATACTGGCTCAATTTACTCATCATTAGTTATTTGTGCTGTCTTAGCACTTATTTACCATGTTCTTGTTGTTGTGTACAGCACAGTTGGCTACAATGAAAATGAAAGTATGATATGCGAAGTTATAAATGATGTTCGAAGAGGTGTCTATGTTCTAATTTTATCGGGCGTTAGTATGTTTTTATGGCTTCGGCAAAGAGTGTTTTACACAACTTACTTGCCAAATGCTATGTTTGGAAAAGCAGTGAAATGCTTTAGTTTTATGATAATATTTTTAGTTTTAACTGGATTAATAATTGCATCAACATTAACACACATACCAAGAAACCACACATCATCTCCAAATGGTTGTGTTTATGTTTCTGATGGGAATAGTTTTTCGATAGGAATATTTATTGGAATGGCATCAGTGGCATTAAGCCAAATTTCGTTGCTGTATTTATTTTTGAATGCTTTATTGAAAACAAAGCGTTCCGATTTATGTGGTAATTATCGAGGATTTCCATTTTGCTGTCAAAATATTGAACTTGAAAATGCCCAAACAAGCAAAAAAATTAATAAAACAACTGAAATCGTTCAAATAATTATAAAAAAAACTTTTATTTTTGCTGTATTGTCTCTGATTTGTGATTTTGTGACTTTAAGCTTAGCACTTGTACTTTCCAAAGAAAACCAACGAGAAGACGTTACAACTATTATTGGGTCTATCGATATTTCAGCAAATGTCATGTTTTTAATTTTGTCATTTATATCTTGGAAAGAAATGATTACGTCACCATTTAAATCTTTTTCAACTCCAGTCGAAAACTCAGTTACATGCAGTGAAACCTTCGAGATAACATCAGGTTGAATTGAATTAAGCTAATTCTAGAAACCAAACTGCTTAAAAATGAGAAGCACCAGACTCAAGTTTCGCTCTTATTAGAGCTATATTTACAAAAAATTAAGCTAATTCATGAAATGTAAAATATTCCACAATTCATAAAACTATTGAATATAAAAACTGGTAAGCATTTTCAAATCTTTTAAAACGGAGGTTTTGGATTTGATTTCTATTCCAACAAACTTGACTGGGTATGAGAAAAGACTCCCGCAGCTGGGACAGTTTTATTAATTGCTGAAGATGTACATTCATAATTTACGATAAGTAGCGGCACATAAAACAATTATAATGAAATAAAAAGTTAAAACAAATATCAATAAAAAGTGTCAATTTTTGATTATTCAGTGAAAAAGAAAAACAAAATACATACTGTAATCGTATATTTTAGATTAGTGTTTTGGATTGATGTTTAATTTTTTTAGTGCTATTTTTATCTGTTACTTTTTTTTAAAAATTTTATAAAAAATACAATTTATAACAAACAATTTTACAAATAACAATTTTATAAACACAGCTTTAAATTTATTGACTTGTAGATACGCATACTATACATTATTGTATATTTTTTGTTTACGCTGTAACGCAGTGCTTCCCAACAGTTTCTTTACTTAAGCTATCTCTAGAAAAAAAGTAAGCGATTTGCAGCACTGCAAATCAATTATTAATCCATTGGCAGTTCATCATAAGCAATCGCAATATATACATCGTGAGTGTAAATTACATTTTTATTGCACGACAAGGCCCTGTTTCGCCCTATGGGGACTAAGACCACACTATTATGACTAAGAAACGAAGACGTCGTAAGTCTACTGTTCCTCGTTTACTTACGATCAATCAAACTACTTATTCTTCGTCCGGATGCTCTCCACCAATATGATGATCTTTTATGAATGTGAGATTCACCTCCGTGGAGTAAGATGAACAATAAACTAGCGCCTTATGTACATATGAACTTTCAAATTCATTATTGTTTGCTATTATTCGCCTTTGTTGACGTATTTGTATTGTGATTTGCATCTTTGCTTGCACCTGATGAGCCCCATAGGGCGAAACAGGGCCTTGTCGTGCAATAAAAATGTAATTTACACTCACGATGTATATATTGCGATTGCTTATGATTTAGCCCAAATCCTTGTTTCTCACTGATCCATTGGCAGTTCTGTATGAAAACTTAAAATTAAAAAAAGTTTTGAAATTTTAATTGAAAACTAAACTTTTTACTATTCAAAGCATGTTTTGCAATTGAATATGCACCCTGGTTGGGAATCACAGCTGTAAACTAGAAAATGTAAATATCTTTCAGGTTACCGCACTATTATCATTATTGATTACTGTTTTCATTTAAGGTAAAACTGTGTCGTGTGCAATGTGTATGTAAATAGAATTTAACTTATTTTAGGCTTACTTTGTAAACGGTAATCAATTATCTGCTGTCTTAAAAAAATTATTGTGAGATATATTAAACTAGTGTTTTTCAACAACCGGTCCGCCAAACTACGCTGATCCTTTAAATCTTATGAGAAAAAAAAGTTTTTTCGATATGTTGGCTTAATAGCAAGGATTGTCAAAATTACAATTCAATAGATTGAAAGAAAAGGATGTTGTGTTTGATTTAATACTTATAGTAAATGTAGCAATTAATAGCTGTTAAGATTAGTCATTTTTTAAATACATTTTTTGTATTAAAAGTCTTTTAAACCTGCTTCAAATTATTGACCACTGGCAATAAAATGTTGAGAAACAATGATTAAAGCGGTAAATTTCAATTGGTAAGCAGTTTTACGTTAATTTTGTGCTTTTCTTCTATTTGTGATATCTTTTAACAACATTTTTTATCGTTTTATAAGTAAATTTCTTTTTTTATTCAAAGTAGTCTTAAATTATTGCACTAAAATTATTAGTATCTTAAACGTTAAAAAAATTTTTTTGCTTTAAATAACAATTCTTTTTATTTTGTGCTTTAAGTTTGAATTCATAACTGATTGTGGAGATCATAGCCGTACCAGCCCAAAAAAATTTGGGGGGCAATGAAGTTTTTCCCAAATTTTGTGACTTTTGCCGAAATCATGATTTTATAGTACATTACGGATATGACCAAAAAATTGTCTGGGATTCTCACACGAAAAACCAATTTTGTCCTAAAATCATGGTGATCTCTAAAAAAAAAAAGGTCTTCACTTGAATTCAGCTCCTAATTTTCAATTTTCGTCCCAAAATCAAGGTGTTCTCTAAAAAAAAAGGTCTTCACCTAAATATGGTCATTATTTTTTGCAGTTAATCATCGTCACCTCCCTAAATTTCTTGACTTTGCCCAAATATTTTCTTCTTACTGCCCGAAAAATTTTAATTTTGCTCAAACCTTAGAAACTTGGGGGATAATTGCCCCCCTGCGCCCCTGGCAGGTACGGCTATTGTAGAGATTATGACATTTAATACGCCAACATATTTTTGCTTCTTGAAAATCGATAAAGCATATTCTGCTTTAATATGAATATGTTTATTTTGACTATATCCACTTACACAAAACATGTTTAATGTGGACATTATTTAATGAAACATTTTGCCACAGTTTCGAATTGTACCATAAAAAACTGTGGGTCTATAAATTATAATATTTTCTATTTTTATTTTTTGTATGACTGTGTTAGTCAATGCTGGTTTATGTTTAAATCGATGTAGTATTATAAATATGCAGCGGTGCCCTCATTGAAGAATTTGTTGTTGAATGCCTTTATTTAAAACAAAACAGAAATCATCGAATTCTTGTTCTTTTGCTCACAAGTCAGTATATTATCACACTAAGATATCCTGCCAACAAATTATATATAGAAAAAATATATCCTCCATTATAATCCAAAATATATGGGTCTATGATTCAACTGAATTGCAGAAGAACTTCCGAAACGTTCAATTTAGAGTAACCCATTTAGCGATTATATACTCCCACTTAAACTGTCAAGAAGGGGCAATCAACGTAAAACCATAATAACGGCAGTAGATAATGAACCGATAGGTGTCGATCACATTTGCCATTAAGATATTAATCCTGCCGATTAGGTCATACTGCAGATCTTAAGATAATATTTATACATTTTCAAGTCTTTGAAATAGGTTGCATAAAATTCCACAAGTCATCATGTATTAAAATTTTTATTTAACTTAACTAATCATTTTTAACCAATTTTAGCCAAAATGAAATTAAAAACTATAATTCAAAATTTTTTTTGTTTTTCTGTTGCCGGCAAGGTTGTGCAGCGCTGAGTTACAAATTTACTCTATAAAGACATAATTAAATTAGTTCCTATACTTTAAATCAAAAAGAACATTTTGTAGAAACCGCAGCGCACCTTAGCGCGACTCTACACCAATGGGCGTCAGCCTAAGACGAACCACTGCAAACTATCAAATTAGAAGAATTGGAAGAAATAGAATTGGGAAAGCCGTGTCAACTTTTCAAATAAAATGAGAAAAACAACAGAACATTGTGCACTGAAGTTGACTATTTTTATTATTGAGCACAAGCTTTCGTGGGCTACTGCCCACTTCGTCAGGTGCAATGGAATGAAAATGCAATCAAAACAAGTTTTACACAACGGCATTAAACGTAACAAACAGACATATGTGACGTAATGAAATATGAAAATATCGGTAAAAAAGACTAATTTTGAGAAAATAATAATATTTTCTCAAAATTTTCTCAAACTTAGTCTTTCTTTTTCTCAAAATTTTCTTAATCTTCTCAATATTTTCTCAAAATTTTTTCAAACCTAAAATAATATTTTCTCAAACTTAGTCTTTTTTACCGATATTTTCATATTTCATTACGTCACATATGTCTGTTTGTTACGTTTAATGCCGTTGTGTAAAACTTGTTTTGATTGCATTTTCATTCCATTGCACCTGACGAAGTGGGCAGTAGCCCACGAAAGCTTGTGCTCAATAATAAAAATAGTCAACTTCAGTGCACAATGTTCTGTTTTTCTCATTTTATCAAATTAGACTTGGATTAAATGCGTCAACTGATCCGGTAATAACTATACACTGAACAAGACCTAGGTGTTCACGCTTGTATTTTATTTTTGCAGGCCACGGCGGGATCGTATCGACGATTTCAATCGTTTAGTCCAGTTTTTGCTTTACGAAATTATGAATAAAATTTCGACACACCACCGCTGGCGACGACACGTCTATCTGCCACTACGACGATTTTGAACTGAATGAATGGAAACCGCCATCGAAGCAAACGGCCACGCCGCAGCCAATGAAGCGTATAGAATTGTAGCCGAAAAGAAAAAAGAAAAGGAGCAGCTATTTAGACGCAACAAATTTACACATGAAGGTTGTTTTTGCGGGGACAAAAAAGAACTGCCAGAGAAGCGTCCACGGTCGCTTCAAAAGCAGCAAAGTGTGTAACCGGTGTGATTGTGAGGTCAACGCCAGAGTTAGTGAAATAAATTATGAATTTTTCCGTTGTTTCCCAAATGACTGTTGGTTGATCGTACCATCAAGGCTATTATTACTCTTTGTGTAGTTATTTTCGCCAAAACTGCAAACAAAATGTAGCTTGATCACTTGATCTAATGCTTCGTGCTTCTTGTATTCTTGAACTTAGCCGAGCTGCCGAAAAGATCAAAGCGGAGAAAAGTTTACGGATCATTAATTAAAAGAAAGTGTTGTAAAAGAGTGTTTTTATATCACTCTTTCTTAACTAATGATCCATATTAATGTTTTATACAGTTTTAAAGAATTTTTTGATAACACTTGCTCTGAACTAATGATCCATAAACTTTTCTACACTTTAATCTTTTCGGCAGCTTGGTCAAATTTAACACATCTATGTGCAACTTTACAGCATGTTTTCTTTTAATATCTCGTGACAAAAGTAATTATTTAATAATCAATCACTAACTTTAATAAAACAATCGTTTAAACCCAAATTTTTGTAGCGTTATTTTTCTAAGATGCAAGTTTTCATCTGAAGCGTAAAAATTTGTTTTAACTTTCAATTTTTGCTAATTTTATTTCTTTCAACGTAAATAATATTGCTTTTTTAGTTGTTGTGTTCCCTGATGAGCTCACACGCGAAGCAGTCTGTTCGGACCATTTTAATACAACATTCTTTTTGCTATATTTGTGTTTTGATAAATAGGTATACACAAACCATTAACTATAATTCTTACCGTGTTTGAATGAAGCATTAATACAAATCACATTTAAAAAACTAACTCGAAATGACATACATCATAACTCAAAATTAAATATGTTTTTTGTACTTAATGCTTATTACATTTTGTGGAAATCAAAGTATTTTATAGACAATCATGATGTTAAGTACCTCTAGTCTATTTTACAGTTATTATTTTTCCCATGGTAAATCGAACCCACGACAAACCTTGATGTTAACACAATTAATGACTTGTGTAGACCCTGGTTGTAGGATTAGACTCTGAGTGTTGTCTCCTGCGTGTAGACCAAAAGCGGGCTACATCTAGTCGGTTCGAAACTCAGTGAGGTATGCATCACTGACGAGTTTTAACAAGAGCAAAACTCATATCTGGTGCTTCTTATTTTAGGTGGCTTAGTTTTGTTTTTATTAGTAGGTAATAAGGTTAAAACGTAAATATAAAAATTTTATAATTGTAAAAATTTTTACAAATGTAAGTAATAACTACAGAATTTATTGATAATGAAAATTTCAAAACAAAATTTTATAAAAACAAAAGAAACAAAAAACCATATGCAAAAGAATTAAAACTTTAAAACCACAACTATAGACTACAAGAAAAACAAGTAAATGCGAATAATTTTAGAATTTTCTTGAATCATCCACTGCATATAAAAAAACTCCAGAAAAAAAGTTGCCATTTCCATACCAATAACAAGCTCAACCTCATTTCTCTTAAATAAATTGCAGTCATAAGTTTGATGGCATGGAGTCCATCTTCTTCACAGTAATTCATGGTTGTATACTGATAGTAAGAATATATATGTGAATTTTGTCGGATCTTGTAAACAAAATAAAAGGGGTTCTGTAGTCTCTATTTCATGGATAATTCAATTATTGTAATTTTGTACGAGACTGAACATGGAGGCTCCCTGCCGTTTATAAACATTCACATTAAAAGATTTTAAAAACTTTACCTTGGTTCTAAACTTTTGTTGGTATATTTTGTAAAAAAATAGAGCAAGAAGAGTTAGTTTTAATTTTAAAAAATTTTAATTTAAGAAATTGCTCGTAAAAACAAAATTGCTTCTGTAAGTTTCTCCTTTATTGCAGCCATTTTGTCTGTTCTGATGAGCCTTAGAGATAAAAGCATATGTTCAACACTTACTTGTGTTGGAAAAAGTACTTATTTAAAGACACGTCAAAAAAAATGGGGGCATTTTGGAGGCTGAAACCGATTAATGGTATTTACATTAATTTCAATGGGAAAATTCGCTTTGACGTACGAGCAAATTGAGGTACGAGTTCGGTCACGGAATAAATTAAACTTGTATTTCAAGGTATCACTGTACTATAGAAAGAGGCTGCTTAAGATAGTAATTGATTATGCACCTGGCATTTGCTCCCAGTCATTGGATTGAAGAAAGAGAAGCTACTAAATCGGCTATTCAAGCACAGCATTGCGCAAAATGCTATTTGCTTAGAATTTAAATGTAAACTTTTTACGAATTGTACGCTTTGTCGCGCGATACGCGACAAGGTTCTCTCAAAAAAGGATTACTGTACTGCACTCCACTGGTCTCTAATATGTAAAAAAAATTGAACATGAGGAGTCCGACTCCGGCTCCAACTTTTAATACCCTTAACACTCTGACTCCTTCCTAAAGCCTCCAACTCCGACCGACTCCGACTCTGCAACCCTGATTAATATGTCAATAATGAGCGGATTTCATTTACGAGTATATCATTAATTTTTTTCAGGATAGGTGTATTTTCAATTTTATAATCAGATGAAACTTTTTATATGTTTTGTTTAGTCAAATTCTTTATTTCACTTAAAATATTTTCATTGAAGAGTAAAGTGAAAAAATTTAAGGGGGAAATAAATGTTCCTTGAGGGAGTGGTGGGCCTGCAGTGTAGGTTATCAAAGCTTGCAATGACTTGTTGAAAACTCTGGTTGCTGTTTTTTTGTCCAGAGATGACTATTTTTACCAGTCAACCTTTGCTCTGTAAATTGTACAATGAGAGGATTTTCAGGATTTAATTGGTCTGATTGTAGTTGAGTTGAGGGTGCTGCTATAGGCTAGGTGTTAAGAATGTCATAGATGAAAGAAAAAAACTGTTGGTGTGCTAGTTATTGCAAGAGTGGGAGGATTTGAAGCATTTTTAGAATTCGAGGAAACTGCTACACTGCGACCGTAGAAAATGCTTACTGGGGTTTTGAAAAATGGGATTTGATATAGAGTTTTTTGGGAATGTTCTGATGAAACTGAAGATGAATTCAAATCGAAATTATAAAGGATTTTTTGTTGTTTTTAGGTATTAGTTTTCTATTTTTCGTATAATGTTCTAAGATAGCTTAATCATCTGTGCTTGATTCATTATGACTTGAAACATATTTACTTGTTTCATCATTCTCATTAAGCACCTCAGTTTCTCTTTTAGAATCTGAAATGTTACTACCTGCATCCATATTAAGAATATTTTCTTTACTTGCCATTTTAAAAAAGGTTAAATTGTTTAAATATTTAATAAATCTAAAAAAAGAAATGAAAACTATTTTTGGTAAAATTGAAAAATAATTATGCAAATAGTAAATAAAAAAATTTAAATAAAAATCTTAAAAATATAAAAAAATAAAGTAAATATAATAAAATATAATTTTGGCAAGGAATAAATTTTCTTCAACCATATTGTGGCGATACTCAGCAGCACAATTAAATTCATAAAACTTTTATTTTCAAACGTTTTCGGCTTCTTAAGCCCTTTTTAAGAAAAACTTAAACTTAAATGAAATTAACAATAATGCGTCAAAACAAAGAAAATTAATTATTTATGCATAAATGATTTACATTGTGACGAATAAGTTAAAGCAAATAGATTATAAAGCCAATTTTTTTAGTTTCATTAAATTATTTAAAAGTGAAAGTAAATTTAAAATTTTATAAGAAAAGAAATATAAATTAAAAAACATTTAATAAAAATAAAGAATCATTTGCATAAAGTTGTCAATTTAAACCAGGATTACGCTTTTTAATAAATAATGCTTCGTGTATTTTTGTATGAAATTCCGACTTACACTTTTTAATTATTTTAAAGGAGTTTAAATTTAATTTGACAGAGGAACAAACATTACAACACATTATATGATTTTTTATTGCACTTGATACTTGAGAGTTGAAGTCCAAATGCTCCTTAGTTCTAGTGCTCAAATGTCGGGTTGACATACCGATGTATGTCAAGTTCGCGTCACACGAACATGTAAATTCATAAATGACATTTGAGCAAAGACCCAAAGGAGTTGTGGACTTCAACTGAAAGTAGTTTCCAATTTTAAATGTTTTATAGACAGGACAAACTTTCACGTTAAATTTCGATTTGAAAATTTTTGATAAACGATTTAAAAAACGTCTCGAGTCAATACCAAAGTACGGAATTGTAAGATAATAAGTACGGCAATCAGTAGAATGATCAACGGTTATGTTGGACACAAATTTGTCTAAAACTTTATTAAAAAACTAGCAAGGATAACCATTTAAACAAAACATTTTTCTTAGGTTGTTGATTTCTCGATTGAATAACATTTTTGAGGAACATATTAATTTCGCACGGTGAAGCAAACACAAAATTAAACCAGATTTCTATTTTTGTGGGCAAAAGGCGTTAAAATTAAGTAAAAGTCCAGTGTTGGTTGGTTTTCTCCATGTATACGTGTCTAAACTATTGCTATTTATTTCTATTTTAACACCTAGAAAACAAATAAAGTTTGAAGAATGCTCAAGAGTAAATTTCATGTTTTTGTGTTGACTATTAAGAACATTTAGAAAGGACAAACAATCACTGTTATTTTCAAAAACAGCAAAAACATCATCAACATTACGTAAATGCAAGTTCGGAGAATGTTGGTTTTTATTTTTAAGAATACGGTTTTCCAAATTGGCGAGAAAAAAATTTGCAATTGTCGGTCCAAGTGGTGATCCCATGGTAACACCATCAATCTGTTTGTATAATATGTCCTTGTATAAAAATTGTCCTTGTGTAGCTAACCGAAGTAATTCAATGAACATTTCTTTCTTCATTAACGGTTGATTTGAGTTTTTTTCGGAAAATAATTCATCAGCTATAAGTTTTATTGTTTCTTCTAATGGTACATTCGTGAAAAGGGAAACTACATCAAAGCTAACTAATTTTTGTCCGGACGAAAACTCGTATGAATGTAATTTATTGCTAAATCGCCAGTTCATTTGAGCATATATTTGTGTGGGATGTGGGGTTGTTTAATATTATCTAAAAATTTTGCTAACTTATATTCTGGTGTGTTTGTCATAGAATTCAGTGTGTTTATCATAGAATCATTCATGCATAAATAACCGTTAATGAAGAAAGAAATATTCATTAAATTACTTAGGTTAGCTACACAAGGACAATTTTTATACAAGGACATTTACGCGTGATTGATCCATGATTAATCCAGTTATACAGTGTTTACGCAGATGTTTAAAAGTAACGATTTAAAAGCAATCAAAAACCAAAAAGCTGTTTATTGAAATCAATATACAAAACACTCGGTGGCTATAAAAAAATTTATTTATTTTTAAGGCGACCAGGTGCGTGTATAAGCACTCCTCCTATTATATTTTTCCAGTCTGTTTCTGTTGTTTCGTGACT
This sequence comes from Diplosoma virens, assembly GCA_963680785.1. Classification (NCBI taxonomy): domain Eukaryota; kingdom Metazoa; phylum Chordata; class Ascidiacea; order Aplousobranchia; family Didemnidae; genus Diplosoma; species Diplosoma virens. The sequence continues at coordinate 37,409,162 of OY796892.1, read as the reverse complement.
GATTGTAATGATGGCAGCGTCTGTAAAAATATAAATATTTTAATATCGCTTTAAACAAATTCGATTTTACCGGAGCCATAAGCTTTTCGTGACGCTCTCATCAATGGCAATCGCGTCAAAATGGGACGAACCAGAGAAAATCAAGGTATTTATAGTGTCAACAGTTGGGAGAAAGGTGCTGCAGTCTCGGAAAGGAGAAAGGCACAATTGCACTAAATCAAAAAAGTGTGGTGCAATACAGTGTAATCTCGGAAAGGAGAAACGCACTATGTGCAATTACCCAGGAGAAACACTGTTCTCGCAACTTAGGTTATTTGAAAAGTTTTAATGTGTAAGCAAATTCCTTTTGTTTACATAAAACCGGATGTTTGGTTTTGATAAAAGTTGCATCGAGAATATTTTAAATACACGGCTTTTCAAATCATGGTCAGTATTGGGACCGAAAGAAAGTTTAGTCACTGATGTTAATTTCTACCCACTACTTAAAATGTATTTTAACGTGATTGATATTGGATTTAGCAACGTAACAAAATTGTAGGGACAATGTGAATGGTCTGTTACTCCTCTAATCAACAGTAAGTCGACAATGTTGGAGAATTACTTGTAGTTTCAGCGTGCAGACAATCGTTAACTGTTTTCCTGATTCGTAACATCAATTCTTAGTCGATAGATCGCTACCGGGCTTAGCAAGCAAAGTTGTTCTTTCTAATCTATACTCACCGAGGACTAACTTGAAAACCTTTAGGTCTGTGAAGCTCTTTCTTTTTTCTGCCAAACATGCTGAACTCCGAAAGGACATTATCAGTTGTAACACTGCAACACTTAAAAGCTATAAGTCATAGACAATAAATATAAAAATATATTTAGATATAGCTAGTTGTTTGAAATTTTAAAAACTTTAAACTGACAAACAAAAATGAATACCGACCAAAAATTTTGAAAAACTTTTAGATATACCTATGTATATTTTGCTTGTTTTCTTTGTATTCTAGTATGCAAGATTTTATCAAATTATTTTTTAAAACTTAACCTGTCAATAAACCTAACTTTGATTATATCTGTGTTCAGACAGGAAATTCCTATAGCTAAAAAAAATTTACAAGTTCTAGCTTATATAGTTGTAACAAAATTTGTGTGAACACAAGATCAAAGCACAATTACAAATAAACCCAATGCGGCAAAATATATAGCATAAATGTGTAGTTCAAATTAAACAGCCAAACTCTAACCACAACAAAACCCCCCAAAATTATAAAAATATCACTGTTGAAAAATCAGCTATTTATTTTTTACGTTTCAATGTTAGTGATAGGTGAGTGTGAACGCACTTCGAACCGCACATTTTTCATTGTTTGATTAATTCGTACGTTTTAAATTCAAGCTTTTTGTTAGAGAAGTGTAGCAGGGAGAGACCTTGTTTGGTAATTTAAATTTTGTGGATGAAAAAACCAGTTGCTATTTTTGTTTGGACCAAATAGTTGGGTTCATTTTATTAATTTTATGTTGTCTTGAATTTGATTGAAATAAAGATAACACTGTTTTTTACTGTAGTTAGAATTCCAAGAAAATCAATGAAGGTCTTGAAACTTTTCCTGGTCACGGTTACGGTCGTTTGGGAGAATATCAACGCCGAGTCAAACAGACAGGACAAAGCTACAGGTTTAGTTTTTTACAAACACAGCTTACTGTACGGCCTGGATCAGGTGCTGGAAAAAATAGTGTCAAACCAGCATTGGTTTCTATCATTCAAAGCTGTCAAATTTTGCACTCCATGTGGTGTCTGAGGTGCAGAAATCTTTATGGATCCAAGACAAACTTTTTTACAACATGTAAATCTCACTCACCCAAAGAAAAACAAACTCACATTATTTTCAAAACACTGCATTTCATTTCATGGGGTAAACGAAAAAAATTTTACTGTTATCCTTATATTTAAAACTGTCACATCATTTAATTTGGAATATGCAAACCTCATGGAGTCCTATAATATAAAACACCGACATGAACAAACAATAAACAGTTCAACAACGTAGCTTTTTGCATTGCCACTGTCTGCAAACAAGCACCCAAACGAAACCAGTATGCTTCCGACGAACAGTTGAACACTCGTCAACTTTCATATTATTTAAATTAAGCAATTGATAAAAACATACTCTTAACGCAAATTCATATACAACTTGAAAAATAAGGTCACAATTTTTTACAGCAACAATTATAACTCAATTCTAGACATTACATACAAGAAATGCATAGAAAATCTTAAACAGATCCATATTAACATCAAGTCCAAATGGCACTGCTCCAGTGAAAAGAGCAAAAAAACACGAAATTCATTAGAACAAACATTACCACATCAAATGGGTGAAGGGTGGCAATTTTTATAACCAACAACTCACTACTGCAAAATCAACTTGGACGCCCCACACGGCTTGAAGGCTCACTTCCACAAGAGCAGGGAATAGAGTATTCTTTGTTTCTTTTATTAATTTTTATGCTTTACTTTAAGTAAAAAAATCAATAAAACAAACAATGCTCCATTACACACTCGTTATGGAAACGAGCCTTAAAAGTCACTATGCTTGAAATTAATTATTTTTGTAATTGCAACAAGAAAACACTTTAACAGATGCAAATGGAAGAACCGCTTGTAAAAACAGAAGCCATCCAAGAGTTGGTGTTGGATTTATTGGAGATTTAAGGGATAGCTTCATGAAGAATAGCCTTGTAGGTGGGCCAACTAAAATAACTAGGATCTTACTAAAATATCTTAAAATAGCCTTGTAAATGTCGCTAATAAAACAGCAAAAAAATACTTACATGCAAATTTCAAGTGACAAAGCATTGTCTTTAATTTGTTATCTCAAACGCTTAATTGGCTTATATTTGGCCAGCCTAGTTGAAAAAAACTGAGACAATTGTAATTAATAAATATTTAAGCCTACCTAAATGTAAGATAGGTACTTACGTTAATAAATTATTCTTTATAAAACTTGATGGGCTGTTGCTACCAATTTTTGAGAAATAAGTCATCTGAAATGTATAAAACATTGTTGTTGTAGTCTTACACCCTGCTTTATCTTTGATGATAGCCTGCTATTACTACAGTAAGTTTTGTCATCTGGTAAAAATAAATACAAAAACTGTAACACTTACTAGGCACTTGTAACGATCTTGGTTATTGATTAACTCTTTGTCTAAAGCAAGAAGAGATGCCACACTTTCAAACTTGATATAAAAGTCTTCTGGTTGTATTTTTCCAGAATAACAATAAATTCTCTATTTTAGCAAGTTCATAAATAACTTTTTTTTGAAAATCTAAAAATAACATGGTATACTGCGATAATGAATGACATTTATACGTTTGATAGATACAAATATTAAAAATATTTATACTTATATTTTAATGTTTAGGCTTCAAATACCAACAAAGTTATAATAGAGGCACTGCCAAAAAACCTAAAATTTGTAAAAAAAATTACCTGCTTCCTTCAGTGGATACTTCGATTTGTTCTGCTTTACACTGGAAGTGGTTAAATCTATAGATGATGGAGAAGCAATTATCTCATTCACATTCACACATATGCTCGAACTTTGAAAAATAATTTCATTGAGCTCCAAAGAATTATTTAATGGCTGGTCACAAGTTCTTTGTTCACAGAGTTTAGCATATAACTGACTGTGTGAAATTGGCAAAGCTGATTGACGTGAATGCTGTTTAGAAGTCCTTTCTGATGATATACAACTAGCGTAATGGTGTCGTTGCCTGTCGAAGGACCTTTCCACTGAAATGGACTTAGAGTGATGGCGTCGTCGCCTGTCACAGGACCTTTCCCTTGAAGCCAAAGTGACGGTATCGCCACCGGTGGTAGGAGGACTTTTCCACTGAAGAGAAGCCAGAATGAGAGTGCTGTCGCTATTCATAGGAATTTCCTCTGAGAATAAACCTTGAATGAAGATTTGGCCTTTCATGGAATTTTTCTTTTGAAATAGACTCAGAAAGGCTATGCTTTTGTTTGTCATGAAAGTTCTCGTTTGAAACTAATTTGTTGGAAAGGCAGGATTGTTGGCGGTTAAAAACACTCTATGAACATCTTACACATTTGACTGATTTTTAATTTTTTTTTTTTATTGAAATGAATATGCATTATTGGTTTGCCTTGTTATAGTTCAATAGCTATAGTGTTTTAGCAATGCGTTTTTATATACTTAAATGGTAATTCTGGAGTGGTTAAAATCCGTTAAAGGCCGTAATTGTGATCATCTTGATCTCGGTTCAAAACTTACTCGAACCATTCTGTTTTGTCCTAGAGAAAGCAACTTTTACGGCACTTTCCCCTGCGTGGCGGTTTTGGTTAGCAGTCCTAAATTTCAGTCATATCTTTAAAAACTAAAATATAAATAAAAATTTTTTATTGGACAACAACATCTTGGCATTTGTAGAAGCAGGTTGGGGTAATTGCTTGCTTTATGTATGCCATTGACGCTAGTAGTATACAATGCGTCATTTGGTGACCGTTTACGCTAGGGGAGCTAGAGAGCAGGTGGCGCAGTGGCGCATATGACGTCATCAGTGGCGCGGTGGTGGAGCGGTGGCGCTAGAGAGTAGTGGAGGATCCGAATCCGAATCCTACTCCTAATTCTATTTCTAATCCGAATCCTAATTCTAATTCTACTCCTAATCCTACTCCTATTCCTAATCCTACTCCTATTTCTAATCCTACTCCTATTCCTAATCCTACTCCTATTCCTAATCCTACTCCTATTCCTAATCCTACTCCTATTCCTAATCCTACTCCTATTCCTAATCCTACTCCTATTCCTAATCCTACTCCTATTCCTAATCCTACTCCTATTTCTAATCCTACTCCTATTCCTAATCCTACTCCTATTCTTAATCCTACTCCTATTCCTAATCCTACTCCTATTCCTAATCCTACTCCTATTCCTAATTATACTCCTATTCCTAATCCTACTCCTAATCCTAATCCCATCCTATTCTTAATCCTAATCCTATTCATAATCCTACTCCTAATCCTACTCCTATTTTGAATCCTATTTCGAATCTTACTCCTATTCCTAATCCTATTCCTATTCCTAATCCTTTTCTAATCCTATTCTTATTCCTAATCCTATTCCTATTCCTAATCCTATTTCTATTCTTTTTCCTATTCCTAAGAAAGACGATGATCCTGAGTTCAATTCTTAGCCAAGACAATATAAAACCTAAACCTAAGACATACAGTAGTCCTGAGTTGGATTCCTTCCCTAGATAATATAAAACCAAACCCTAAGAAAGACAGAAGTCTTGAGTTTGACTCCCAACCAAAACAGCGAAGATGTAAATCCTAACCCTAAGAAAACCAGTAGTCTTGAGTTTGATCCCCAACCAAGATAATATAAATTTAAATCTTAAGAAAGGCAGAAGTCCTGAGTTAGATTCCCACCCAAGACAGTATAAACTCTAACCTTAAGAAAGTCAGTAGTCCTGGGTTTGATCCCCAACCAAGATAATATCAATTTAAATCTTAAGAAAATTAGTAGTCCTGAGTTGGATTCCTTCCCTAGATAATATAAAACCAAACCCTAAGAAAGACAGAAGTCTTGAGTTTGACTCCCAACCAAAACAGAGAAGCTGTAAATCCTAACCCTAAGAAAACCAGTAGTCTTGAGTTTGATCCCCAACCAAGATAATATAAATTTAAATCTTAAGAAAGGCAGAAGTCCTGAGTTAGATTCCCACCCAAGACAGTATAAACTCTAACCTTAAGAAAGTCAGTAGTCCTGGGTTTGATCCCCAACCAAGATAATATCAATTTAAATCTTAAGAAAAACTGTTGTCCTGAGTTGGATTCTCAACCAAGATAAAAGAAATTTTAATGCTAAGAGAAACAGTGGTCCTGAGTTGGATTCCTACCAAGACAATATAATCTCTAAGCCTAAGAGAGACGGTGGTCCTAAGTTTGACTCCTACCCAAGATAATATTAAATCAAACCCTAAGAACAGCAGTAGTCCTGAGTTCGTTTCTGGTCCAAGACTTCAAAACATAAGGTTATTTCAAGACATTCTGCAAGATTTTAAAGCAATAAAGCAAAGTTTTTCCTGTTTTTAAGTGCACAATAGAAAAGTCTCTCAATTGGTTTCCTGTTTTTTAAGCACTCTCTAGAAAAAGCTGTCAAAGCTTTTGAAGCGCACAATAGAAAATTCTTTCAATCGGTTTCCTGTTTTTTAAGCAGTCTGTAGAAAAACCTGTCAAAGCTTTTATTGATTTTAGCTATACAATAGAAAATTTCTTTAACCAATTTCCTGTTTTTAAGTGCTCTATTTTCTGCAAAGGGTAAGTCAGGACACATCAAGTCAATACTCGGTTTTTTCCATGGGGATTTCCCTAGGGTATCAGAACGCTGTAAAATACTGACGCAATCTGTTACTAAAAATAGCACAGCAGGTTTGTTGCACAATACTTAGTTCTCCCATGGGGAATCCCCTAGGTTTTTACCCGCATTGTTTGTATAGGTTTCTTTGCAAAACTATGATGCAATCCATAACGGTAGGTATATAAAGCAGAATTGTTTTTATTTTTGATCATTCTAAGAAATATGGATCAAGATTGTGTTGATGCTGCAGTGACGTCTGATGAAGCTATCAAAAGAGAATGGGAAGCGCAAATGTTTCTTTGTTTGTCTCCGCAAAATCCGCTCATGTGTGATGAAGAGGATCGCATGAGAACCTTTCCTGCCTCTTAGTGTGATGAGGAGCGCCCAACACCACGCGAAGTGGTGGATCCAGGTTTTTATTATAAAGGTTCTGGCGATCGTGTTCTTTGTTTTTATTGTGGTGGAGGTTTGTTTTACTGGAAACCGCATGATAATCCTTGGTACGAACATGCAAAATGGTTCCCTATGTGTGAATTTGTTTTGAAAAAGCAAGGAGTCAACTATGTGGAGAAAGTATGTCAGAAACATTCGGATTTGCATCGACCAGGCATAAAAAATCCAACTCGATCTGTTGCAGCGAACCGCTTACGTAGTATGTTGTTTGATCAAATGCGAAACACCGCGGCAGCAAAGCAAAGGAATCAAAGATTAGAGGATCTTATGCTGTTTGATCCTCATGTAAAATACGCAAAAAGTATTGGGGTGGAGGATACCAAGATTCGTTATGCACTATTGAAGCAAATGGAAAAAAATCACTGCAATTTCTCCAATCGTCAAGAATTATTAAATGCTGTTTTAGATTTAAAAAAAGACGACAAATGTTTAAAGTGTAAAAATACAGAAAAAAATGCAGTATGCATGCCATGTGGGCACATGGTGCTTTGTTGGGAATGCATTCAAGACACCCCTTCTTGTTGGTTGTGTTCCCAATGCATCTCTGAAAAAAATCGCGTCTTTCAACGTTGATTCCGCAAGATTAGTGTGACGTAAGACTATTTCAAAACGTTGCGCAATATTAGTGTGACGTAAGACTATTTCAAAACGTTGCGCAATATCCGGTTTAGTGGTTATAAAAGGAGACCCGTTTGCGAAACCTCACATTATGGAAACGTATACGAGTCAAGCAGACGATCTGTATCAAGAAGCAAACGAAATCAAGTACCCCGACTACATTCCTCCTTATACAAGTTGTTACGAAAGTTTGTTGGAGTTTGAAGAGATTATTACCAGAGCAAGAGAAATGGAAAGTGCAGCAAGAGACATTCGAAAAAAGTTTTTCAAGAAATTGCCACATCCGGACTACCGATACCCTCTTCATCGCTATTGAGAAAAGCAATTATTAGCGTCAAAAGAGGAAAAGTCATGTTTTCGATGGATCAACTTGTTCAAGTCGTTGATGTGATAATGGGGAATCTTCCTTACATTCTTTTTCGTCCCAAATCCGAAACAAAAGAGTATGTAGTTTTACTATTCTGGTCTACCAACATGGACGATGCTGCGTGTGAAGTGCAAAAAAATATGGAAATCGTTAAGCGAGAAGTAGCAGTGGATCAGTTCCAATTGCGTTGTGTGGTGAAAAACGTACCAACTGCAAGACGTCAATTCCTCTATCTGCTCAATAACTACATCTTTTTAAAAGTGCAAAAAGACGATGTCTGCCACCTACCACCAGACAACCATGAACAACTGGAAACCTTTGTCAAACTCTTGACTAACCCTGAACCGATGAAAAAGCGAAAAGTAGATATTATTGCAAGCACGCCTTGATGTGTATTATTTTATTAATAAACGATATGTGTACAATCAATATTGTGATATATTACGTATAAAGCGAGAAATAGAGCGATCGTTTTCAGTTAGGTTTGACGTAAAATCAAATACAATAGCATGCAAAGGTACGCCACGACAACGAAATAAAATAAAATAGACACAATAATGACCACAAAAACTGGAAAAGTACGCTTGTAAAGTTTTGCGATTGTAAATCCAGCAGGAGTAGGCATCCATGTAAGAGTCGAGACCGACCAAGGTAGGGGGTAGTCCATAACTATCAAAGTATTCTCCTCGATCTCGTTTGTCGAAATAAACCGCAACCCAATGTTCTCCAGGTTTACTACTCGGGTCCGAGTTGATGACGTAAGCAGACGGAAAAGTAGGTTTTCCAACTGATCCAAAGCACAGACTTTTTTAAAGATGGTTTTGCTTTTCAAATCCTTCTTGAGCAAGCGTTCGATTTGCAACGTGTTCATGCTGTATAGTCAAATGTTCATGCGACATGGCATAAAGCTCGGGTTCACTTTCGTCTAAGCTTAATTCATCTTTGCTGCCAATCCCATTTATCAGTCTCAAATAAATTTCCATCACTTGTGGGAGTGACATTTCTTGTCTTTTGAAAACAATTTCTTATTATACACTAAGAATAACTTGAATATTACAAATCTTCTGGAAAACAACAACGGAGATATTGGTAACCTAAATGGTATTATGGGTTAATATGACTCCAAACAAATAAAATGTGAAATTTACAAAAAAAAGCAACAATAAATACATAGTTGCATGAGTAGAAACGGTTCACTAGAACCTGTAAAAAAACTAAAATACAAGAGTAAATCTTATAATCTCACCGTTTGGTATATTAAGTCTATCGAATAATTCTAGGGTCATATTGAACCTTTGGTACCAGACAAGGTTAAATAGGTTTATAAAAAATGGCATGCCCTACCTTTAAACTGGCTGCTTTTATGGAAACTTTTAGTATTATCAAACATTTTTGCTGTTTATGCTTAAAAAGAAATACACCAAAATTATTATGCATTTATTCAGGTCTATAGCATTGTAGTGAACTGAATCGACAATAATTTGATAGAGTAGTTATCTAAGTTTGATTGGGTGTCAAATTTACCGCTGTGGATAGAAATCCGTCTGGCACCATTGAATTATGAAAAATCACGATGTTTTACATTCAAAATGGAGACTTGTCTTGACTTGATCTTGATTTGACTTGACTTAAAAAGATTTTAAGTGTTTGAGTTTGCCAAAACAAACCTTATTGTAACAGTTCAGCGTGCTTTTAGAACAGAATTCGACATTGATCCGCCCCATCGTGAGAGCATTTGACAGTGGTTAGACAGTTTAAAGAGACTGAATGTTGGTGCAAAAAAAAAAATTTTTGGAAGGCGACGTGCTGCAGAGGACCAGGCTCAGATTATTCACAGTGCATTTGAGAACAACCCACGTAAGTCTGCACGCTGAGCAAGTTCAGTTTGAGATTCCACATAACACTGTCTAGTCTTGTTATACAAATGAAGTCTTGTTCAAGCACTTGCTAATAGAAGCTTAAAATTGAAAATTTTGAAAATTGGAAATAAGACCATCAAAATGTTATGATATAATAGTAAAAATTAAAAATAAAATTACTCCTTTTACTTTACTCGCAAAAAACCTGTTTAATTTGACAAATTATTGACCTCCGGTGGTGTAATAAATGGACCACGATATAATTTTATATATTACAAATCTTTGTTTAAACGCTAGTCTGTTTGCATTATTTTGATTTGCTTATTTGGGTGAAGCTTATTTTTCTTTAATTTATTTTGTGAACTTTTTTACAAATGTATTTTTTGGCACATCTAGATTGGTTTTGTGACATTTTTTAAACTCTTCCGTTAGCCTTAATTCATTAAATAGTACTACTTGCTTTTACATGCAAAAAATCCCTTACTAAAAGCGTTTTCCCACCAATTTTTAATTCATGATACATAAATTATCGTTATTGGGATTTGCACTTAATCTAGTTTTTCTAAACCACTTTAGTGAAAAACCCAGAATTGTTTTCATGAAATTTCCAAAACCAAACAATCTATATTGCATCACTGTTAAAAGAACCCTTAAAAACTCGAGTATATATGAACCAGAAAATCTGCTCAATTTGAGTTAGATTTACGCTGCTACATAATTTTAATCTTTGGCAAACTGCTTATTGATAATCCCAGGCAAGCAAATTTTAAAACGGGAAAAAAATATTAAGAATATTTTCTAATTACATGTAATAAACTGATTGAATAGCAGTTGCATTTTTGGGATTAATTCAAAACACAATTTTGATCGAAATGCATCATACTTAAATACAGCTCAATCAGATCAATTCTAATCCGTGCACACACTGCACAAAAACAATATCAATTAATCAATTTATTTTAAAGATAGATCAGTAAATGTTGTAGTGTGAACACTGAACACTGTACGTCAGTGTATTTTAATGTCCTCATAAGAATAAAAAAAAGTTGAACATTTTAAAGAAAACAACAAATGCACAATAGTAGGACCATTAAACTTTTCCATTTTCAAACGACTAGCTAAATTTTTTCTCAAAAATAATTGAAAAAATATCTTTGTAATACTAATAGTTAAGAATTTGTGATCAAATTTAGGAAAAAAGTCTGTTTAAGCAATCAATATACACTATCATCGTAAAACAGCTTCATGGCTTGTCGTTGCATTTACCAAAAAGCTTGAGCAAATTGTATTAGGGTCAGTGTTTGTTGCATTGTCAGAAAAAAATGTAAAAGTTTTTATAGACATTAAACAAAAATGTGTTTGAGAAAGTAAATATTTTGGCATGTGGGTCCACTTTAAAGTCAATAGCAACGAATTCACCATAAACTCAAATTTTTGGACTTCAGTATCTTTCATTTGATAAAGAAATTTTTGAAACTATTTCTATTATCGGCACAGCGCTTGCCCTGATAAAATACACAGCGCAGTTGTTTTTTTAACAAAGCTAAATTAGTACAATTATTGCTTATTGGCAATGCAGGTAAACTTCGGCATCTACCATTTATAATATCATCATTTTACAGCTATATAAGAAATTAATTCTTGTATCAATGTATCTTCTTCTTGTTCTTCTTATTTTGGCCTTTCTCTTCAGTCAGGGGTGGCCACAGCGTATCATCATTCTCCAAACCTTTTTGTCTTCAACATCCGTCTTCTTTGCACCAACTTCCCCCATATCTTCTTTTACTACATCTAAAAATCTTCTCTTTGGTTTCACTCTTCTCCTCTTTCCCGGTAACTCCATTTCTATCATCTTTCTTCCTACATACTCTTGGTCTCTCCTCATGACATGTCCATACCACCTCAGCCTGCCCTCCCTCATCTTCATTCCTAACCATTCTACCTTAACGGTACTCCTGATGTACTCGTTTTTAATCTTGTCTTTTCTCGTCACTCCCATAGCAAACCTCAACATTTTTATCTCTGCGACTTCCATCTCTTCCACTTGTTTCTTTGTGACTGCCACTGTCTCAAGTCCATACACCATTGCTGGTCTTACCACTAAACTGTACACTTTTCCTTTTACTCTAGCTGGTAATCTTTTGTCACAGATTACTTCCGATACTTTTCTCCATCCGTTCCATCCTGCCTGTACTCTCTTCTTTACCTCCCTCTCACAACCATCACTTTCTTGCACCATTGATCACAAATACTTAAATTTCTTTACTCTTGACACTTTTGTATCGTCCATCTTCACTTTTTCGTCGTCATTTCCTCCATTTATGCAAAGATATTCGGTGTTTGACCTACTTACTTTTATCCCTCTTCTTTCCAATGCAATCTTCCAGGATTCTAATCTCCACTCCACTTCTTCCCTGATCTCTTTGCAAATCACAATATCATCAGCAAACAGCATCGTCCACGGTGGTTCTCTCTTTACTTCATCCGTTAGCCTGTCCATTATCACTGCAAAAAGGAATGGACTTAACGCTGATCCCTGGTGTAGTCCAACCTTAACCTTGAAACTTTCTGTAGTTCCTACTGCACACCTCACCACTGTTTCGTTTCCCTCATACATATCCTGTACAAGTTGTACATACTTTTCCACTATTCCTGATTTTCTCATACAATACCACAGCTCTTCCCGCAGAACCCTGTCGTAAGCTTTCTCTAGTCACGAATACACAATGTAGCTCTCTTTGACCTTCCCTGTACTTTTCCATCAACATTCTTAAAGCAAACATGGCATCGGTGGTTCCCTTTCCTGGCATAAATTTATATTGCTGTTTGCTGATCTCTACTCTATCCCTTAACCTGGTTTCAATAATTCTTTCCCATACCTTCATTGTGTGGCTCATTAGCTTTATTCCTCTGTGGTATTCACAGCACTGTACGTCCCCTTTGTTTTTATATATTGGGGTAAACACAGTCCTTCTCCATTCTTCTGTCATCTGTTCACTCATTAATAATCTGTTGAATAGTCTGGTCAAAAACTTTATCCCCATCTTTCCCATAAACTTCCAAACTTGTATTGGCAACTCATCTGCCCAGCAGCTTTACCTTTTTTTATCCTTCTTAGTGCGTTCTTTACTTCATATCTACTAACAAAATTTACCGCTTCATTAATCACTTCTGCTTCCTCTGTCCTAGGGTCTCTGTTATTTTCCTCGTTCATCAGTTTCTCAAAGTATTCCTTCCATCTCTTTAACACTGCCTCCGAATTTACCATAACATTACCATTTTCATCCTTTATAATCCTTACGTGCTGTACATCTTTCTCTGCTCTGTTTCTCTGCCTAGCCAATCTGTACAACTTCTTTTCACCTTCCTTTGTTTCCAATCTAGTATACAAATCGTCTTACCCACGTCCCTTCGCCATTGCAACTGCCTTCTTTGCCTAACTCTCTTTTCTTTGAAGATCTTTTTATTATTTTCATCTCTTATTTTGTCCCATACTTTCTTTGCCTCTTTCTTTTTTTTTTATGCTCTCCTGAACTTCCTCATTCCACCACCACGTCTCCCTGTCTCCTTTTCGTTTCCCAAATGTTACTTCCAGTACAGTGTCAGCTGTTTTTCTTAGCATTTCTGTCGTTTTGTCCCACTCATCAGATAACCCATCCTTGCCTAACAAAATCCTGGTCACCTCTTGTCTAAACGCTTCTTGACAGCTTGTCTCCTTCAGTTTTCATCACTGTATCTTTGGATTTCCTTTTCTGCTTTTTTCTTTTTCACCATAAGAGCCATTTTGCATACCACCATACTTGGGTGGAGTGGAAAAACCTTTTTCATTATTAACACCACATCACTCATCTAGAAACCTGGTAAATCACCCAAAACTAATTTTTGAAAAGTTTGGCAGGGTTGGCATTTGAATCCAGCCACCTACCGGAGGTCAAAGGTCACAAAAAGTCAAATTTTGAGAAATTGACATATCTTGAAAACTATACATGGTAGAAAGTTGGTATTGACCTTAAAAGTTGCAGAATCACCATGTTTATATCTGTCTTAAAAGAACTTTTTTTGTAAACCCACTCGTTTTGGAGTAAATTTGAAAAAACTACTTTTTTTGTCAAAAAAGTGGCATTATATTGTAGTTTTTAAAGAATGCACTATAGTTTGTAACTAAACAATTGTCTTATTACAAATATAGCCAATTTTACTCAAGATTGAGCACCATTATATAAGCATCTGTTTCACAATTTTTTTATTTCAAAATAAAATCAAGCAAAAATTTATATGGATTATCAAAAGCTTTATGCGATTTTGCATGAAAATGGTATAAAAACCACCAGTAAAAAAAAAACTAGAGCCTACAAAACAGAACAATATCAATGAACACTATTTTGTATTTGTATTTCTGTGTTATCATAATTACATATTGAAGGTACTTTAGCATTAATCTGCAAAATTAGAGTGAAGATATCGCAATAGAATAAACAATATGCAATTTATTGCAAAAACCGTTGTTGCTGTTGTTACACCAATACACCCAAGAAAAAACGTATTCCAAAATTTTTGTTGTTGTTATTGCTTTGTTTTTGTTTGGACTGCATCTGACATTTTTAGTTAACTGTTTTTTTTCATATTTATCTTTACATCACTAAAAGCGGCAGATGCAGCTCACATATCATATACAGAATGTTCGGAAAGTCACTGTGCACTTAGGGTTAGGTTAGGGTTAGGGTTAGGGTTAGAGCTAACCTTGAAGCGTTAACCCTAACCCTAAACCCTAACCCTAACCTAACCCTAAGTGCACAGTGACTTTCTGAACACCCTGTATGACGATTCGACGAATATACAGTACTTAGTTGCTTAAAACAAAATGCAAATTTGCAAGTCTACCACTTGAGTAAATTGCTAATCAAAAAGATAAAAAGCTTAGATGCACAACTGAAATATAAGTTGCATTCTAAACTTGAGCATAATTTAGCCCAAAGTATGTTTTTTTTTCAATGTAATTGTGCTTAATTAATTATTTACATAGTAAAACAAAAGCAACTTTTGCTCATTAATGTGCAACTCTAAATGGTACGTTACAGATACGATCCATAATTAACATTCAAATACTGGTAAAGTGTTGGCAATCAAGAAAAAATCCAAGTACTGCAGCATTAGGACTGACAGTATCACAGGTTATCAATGCACAATTCAAGTATCTGCTCGAAAGCTTATGCTGCTTTCTAATTAGACAGAAACTGTGATTTTGTATTTAATTGTTTCTGCAATTTTCTGGGGAAAATTTTTTGTCGAATATATCCATCACGCCTCTCAAACGATGTTACTTGCAATGCTGCTTCACTGACCAATTTCACGTGTCGTTCAACTGCTTGATTGTGGCATGGGTGCATTAGTTTTAAAGCATTACTCTTTAATTGGTTCAAGTTTTCTTCATTTAAATGTTTAATGGCTGGGGGCTCAGTAATTTCATCAAGACTGACCATTTGGTGGGCCCACCAAATGGTCATTCTTGACAAGTAACATCGTTTGAGAGGCGTGATGGATATATACGACAAAAAATTTGCTCCAGAAAATTGCAGAAACAATTAAATACAAAATCACAGTTTCTGTCTAAATATCGGCAGCGGTCTTTGGTAACCCGGACCGCGACCGATCCGGCATGGATTGATAATGATTACTGTAATAAAACCTTGAATTAAGTTTTTTGAAGCGCTTTTGTTGTAAGCCATTGACGCTTTTCTTGACAACCTAGTCAACGCGTGACTGTTGTTAAGTTTTCAGTTCAGAGGTTTTGCAGCTATGTACAGATAGTTGCTGAGTTTTGAGTTGTTATAAATAATAGTTTTCTGTTGAAGTTTAATTTAATCTATTTGTTTATGTTGTGTTTTATTTAGATGCCCGTAATCTTTTAGTTAATTAAACGCAAACAAATGTGAAGTGTAAATGTCATTACAATTACACACTTGTCTGTTTTGCCAAAAATGTTTTACGCCGGATGCCCTTCCTGCTGCAACTCTCCCCATTTATTCGGGCATGAGACCGGCATCAAGAGACACAGAATTGTGCCTCCGATAGCTGGGTATCAATGTATAGATTAGTTTATTTTGATGCTGTGTATCATTTAAAAGTGCTTTGTCGTTTTCAATAAAATAAAGTTTTTCTAAATTAAAATTTGTTTATTTTTCATATTTGTGGCCCGATTAAAATTTACTACTGGATATGGAGGAGTGGGGGTTGAAAAAACAATTTTTTAGTATGAACATGTTTATTTATATGGATACCATTTTTTTAAGGGCCTCATATAAATTTAAATTTTAATCTCCCTATTACTGATGACAAGAAGGAGATGAGAAGGACATTCTGTGAGTCAATGCTGGAGTTGGTGGAAGGTGATGAAGCCCTTTTTTTAACGTCTCGTTTTTAGCGATAAAACAACTATTTATTTGTGTGCCACAATTGTCACAACGTGCGCATTTGAGGAACTCATCATCCACATGAAACAGTTGGGCATTAAAGAGGTTCTCCTGAAGCGAACGTTTACTCTGCTGTGTCTCAAGTCAAAATCTATGGTCTCTTTTTCTTTGAAGAAAACACCATTACAGGACAAAGCTACCTGGAAATGGTTCAAAATTAACTAATCCCTTTACTGCAATCATATTCGAATGACTTCATTTTTCAACAAGATGTAGCACCACCCCATTGGCATCTCGAGATTCTAGCTTATCTGAATGAAAACTTGTGCCAACAATGAATTGGTAGGAAATTTTCTGGGAGACCTTGCTCTCTGGGCTTGGCGTGCCAGATTCTAGGACGTCATTGTGTGTGATCTTTTCTTGTGGGGGTATGTTAAAAACAAAGCTTACACTCCACCGCTTCCAGCAAATATTGATGACATGAAAGATCGAATATCAACTTCAATTAACACGGTGAACTGCGACATGCTGAAGAGCGTTTGAGATAAATTCTTATGTCGACTTGATGTCGTCTGTGCTGCCTGTGGTGGCCACATTGAGCACTTGCAAAACATAAAATAAAACTTGGAGATATGTCAACACATGTGTCCGAGCTAGAGTATTTTATTGTTTTTCTTTTTTGATATATCACGTGATGATTTTGGCCTTTTATTTTTGAAACAGTCTTTATAACATAAAAACGCAAAATTGTGTGTTTGGTTCAACATGTTGTAATCTTATTCGACCGGAACTTTTTAAAGCTCTGCGTACGCTTAAGCATTTCCAACTACGCTCTTTAAACATTTACATCTCAAAAGTTTTTTTTTGATAAAAGCTGTTCTAGTAGGGACATGAAAACTCATCAGCAATCAGCAAATGTTTCGCTTTCGAGAAAAACCGTTTTTTCCATTTTTATAATTTAACCATATTGCACAAACAAAAATCCAAAGTTTTTTGGCCATCATGAATTTTTTTGTTTGAGAAAATGCCAACTCAAAGAGTGCATAATTAGATATCGGAAGGGAAGCTTAAGTGCTTTGTACCTACAAGGAAGTAAATAGCGACAAAAAAAACAGTTGCTTTTTGATGTTGACAGAAGACTCATCAACTGTCAAATAATTACTCAGAGTCGATTTTGAGGAGATTTGATGATCAAGTAAATGATTGCTGGGAATGAGTTCAAAAAACAAAATTTTAAATCCAGGCTAACTTCAAATAAAATATGGATGATTCAAAACTATTTAACTAAACACATTTTTTGAAATTATGTTAAATAGTTTTAATCTTGAAAAACGGTTGTACTTCTGCCAATCAAAATATTCGGCATGAAAACAACTAAGTTTACCAAAAAAACATTAAACAATAGCATCATTGACCCTGATTTACCTGGGGGGGGGGTCCTCAAAAACATTACAACTCGTAAAGTTCAGATGATAAAAACCTAAAATTTTATGACTTTTCCTAAAATTTATTGCTGAATATTTTGGTATTTTACTGGGGCAAATCCGATGGGTAGTTTTAGTGTACCAGGCTATTTTTTTTGATTTACCTCATAATTTTTGTACACTTTTTGGGTACAAAAATCATAAGGTAAGTCAAAAAAAGTTTTGAACATCTTGCTGTGTTTATCAAGATTACTGCGTCACGTAGTAATTTTTTTTTGCAGCAGACCGTGACTAATCCGATTATGTCGCAAAACAAAGCAATCAACGAAAATTTGAGTACCTTTAACTTTATGTAAAATAAGAAGTGACTAATAGCAAGTATATTAAAAGTAAAGACATTTGACTAAACTAAAATATATTGTTTCCAACATATCGAAAAATCAACTGCACAGCTACTGTCTGTTAAGAGTATTGGACATGTAAACTTAGGGTCCTTCGAGGATCCCCCCCTTAGGTAGTCAACAGAAAAAAACATCTCAGGTAAAATAAAGGTTAAATTACAAAAATATATGAAATATGCAAATTATTGTAAGGTGAAATTTGTCAATGGTTTTGAATTTTTACAAATGTGTTAAAAATGAAGAGTAATCGTAGTTAATGCAGTGTACAAAAACTGCTTCAGTTAATCGTCTGTTGGTCGGTCAATGCATATTGATTTTGGATTTTGATCATTTTGCTCAACAGTTCTTCGCATATATAGATTGAACTAAAAACCGAGGCATTCTTAAGGGCATCATCTATCAAGTTAGGATACTTTCCTTCTGAAATTCTACTGTAAAAGTTGAGAAGACCTTTACTTTTAAATGCTTGTTTCAACACGAAGTTTGACTGTAAGTCTAATGAGTAAGACTGAAAAATGAGTTACGAGTTGGTCAAACTAAACGGCTATAATTAAAAGAATAATGGAATCGCGTGAAAAATCGTCATGTAACAAGGAGCATATGCGTAGTTCTACAATTGGGATAAAAACAAAACTCTTTAAAAGTAAATTCGTCTTTTCCCCCAATAATAGCTTCTAAAATGTTATTGTAATGTATATTCCGTTATAGTAGTGAAATGGTTAAGAGCAAAAGTTAAATTGAAATTAGAATAAACCAAGGATTTAAAAACAACGAAATTGACATACTGTTCAGTTGACCGCAAAAATCACTTTGCAATGGGAGCATATGTAGTCAGTGTGTTACGGTTTAAACCGCTTCGATCTAAAGCCTTGTCCATGAAACTTCAACAAATACAGGAAGCACCTGATAAATTTGATAAATGAAAATCTTTTAGCTATTATTCAACAAACGGAATGATAATTTCAAAAGTCGAAAAAAATATGCGTTTTATTATCGCAAAAGATAAGAACTTGCAAAAAACGCTTTGTGTGTTTGGTTAACCTTTAAAGCACCGCTGACTCATTTTGCGACGATACAGCAAAACCGCAAACAGAGCGAAATTTGCTTTTTTTTACAAATTAAGTTTTTCAATAAATAATTGCGCTTTTCTTGTTCGGAAAGGCTAATTGATTTGTGTATCATTAAAAAGATAATTTTTTCTTGATTAAAATAATATAAAATTTGTTTAAATGTGATAAAAAATGAGTGAGTAATCGATAAAAATATTAACCATAATTTTTCAGAAAAAAGCTTATTTTTGATTTAGTGCCATAGTGCGGTTATAAAGTTCAAAATTTTTAGTCGCTGCTTGTAATAAAACATTTAATCTACAAACCAAATCTAATTCCTTGAAAAAAACTTTTTCAAAATTATCTTATTTCAAAATTTATCGTAATTATCAACATCTCACGGTATGTGCGCGCAGCCAAAATTGCATGACCATGCTCGCGCTGTGACGTAAGACAAATGGAGTCACTCGCTCGCTCTCACTGTGAGGTCAATTGTTTTCACAAGGCGAGTGAAAGCAAATAGTTCTTTTCTCTTTTATTTATTTATCTTCTAATCTTTCTAATGACATTCATGCACTTGCTACATTCTCGCTCTCGCAACATTCATGCGTCACGCGAAACTGGTGTATTTCTGGAATGATACCGGTTTCACGTCGCTAATTAACTATCGTTGATTCCGGTCTTCTAAGGGTATCACTTTTTTAGCTATAGGACCTCATTAGTCCTGTGTTGACCAGTACTTGTTTATGGCTACTTAAAAACAATCCAAATAAAATTTAAGCTTTTTATAGATTTATGGTGTTAAAATAATAATTTAAGTTAATTTGATTATTTTAGAACTTTTCAAGAAACTTTTAAATAGCCGTAAACAGTAATTTTGAAAAATATTAACTGCGTTTTCTGAAAGCAGAAATGGAAACTGAAACCTAAAACTACAAAATGGAAGCATTTCCTTGACTTATAAATAAATCGACGCGCGTACGATAGACTAATTTCAAAACATATTTTTAGTGACATGAAAAATGATGAAAAAACTTTTCACGTCATGCGATTGACGAAATAAGCCGAAATCGATAATCTAACTTTATGTTCTTTATGAAACCACTACATTTAGACACTTAATTGTTTTAAACGTGACGTCAAGCTCAAGCTTTGACAGAATAAATAGCGTTGCAAATTTGTAAAATTGCATTAAAAATTTTTATTGTAGTGGTACGAGGGAGACTATTAAAATTTATTGCTATTATTTCTAGTATATAGGTTTTAAAATTTATGGATTTTTATGTCTGTTTAACAATTGTAATTTTTAAACTGAAATTAAAAATAAAAATATTATCCACTTTTTGAACAGGTGAAATAATTTATGCACTATTTTATGTGTTAGATAAATAGCTCATTAAGTTTTTGATTATTTTTTACTAAATAACCTTGCGATACTGAAAACGAAATAAATAAAAATATTATTTTTAAAACTTTAGAAAAATCCTTGCCTGTTTTTACCAAGGTTTATTGATTTTAAGGAAAATAAGAATATCGTCACAAAACTGTTGAAGAAATAGCTCCAGATGAAAACACTTTGAATTGTGAGCAGAAGGACACGAGTTTGGTACTCTTTCTACCGGTGTGATTTTTGTTGTGCTCTTGACTAAAGCATTCTATGACAAATTCTGTGTGGGTTACGCTGCTTACCAGTAATGTGGTCATGACCACAAACGTCAACACCGAGACCCAATAACTTTTCTGAGACCAAGATCCAGACTGACAAATTTTGAGACCCAAGTTTCGAAACCGAAACCGAAAGCAATCGCGAACAATCACGTTTCTTTATCTGGTTTGTCATGTCCAGACCTTTTTTTTTACTAGCTTTAAACAAGTATTTGCGCTTTAATGTCGAGGGTAAAAAAGAAAGATTTTACTTGGATTGCGCGGTTAATCACCAAAATTTATTTGATTTTTACGCCGATATCGAAGTGAAGACAAAAAACAACAAAAATGCGGCAAATCGGTTGCGGAGCATTGGTTTAATTCTATAGCTATTTTATTGCTCACCTCGATATTAATATTTTTTTCTGGTGAGTCTACATTTTTATTATAACATTCTGTTTCCTGGCAAGGCGAAAATGTACCATTTTAATCAAAGCAATTGACATGCTTCTTTCCAAATACACGCGGGCCGAAGGTTCCCTAATCCTGCTTTAATGAATGAGGGTGTGAGTTTAAATGTTTAAAGTATTACCAGATTTAATTGTTTTCGGAAAAAAAAAAAAAAATAGTTTTATCGCAACTGGATTAGCTTGTAACAAATGACCCAGATCACAAAATTTTGCAGCTTTTAATGTTCATTGCAATAAACACGAGAAACCTGAAAGACAAAGATTAAAGACGTTTTAAATTTAACTTGTTACTACCGGTACTTCAATTTGAAGCAAAGGTTGTTGATTGGGTGTCGTTCTTAAGCAAATTGCAAAATTAATAACAATCACATGAAGTGACAAAAATATTAAAAAATTCCTGTCTCGAAACCAATTTAAAAAACACAAGACCAAGAGCACATCCCTTTGAGATCAAGACCATCAGAACAAGGTTGGGACCAAAACCACAAAAAATCTGACTCAAGACCTTCATCACTGCTGCTTGCCTTTCATATAGACTCCGTTTAAAACAAAACCCAGCAGCCAGTCTTACCAGGACCACTAAATCTCATAAAAAATAATCAGTGGTAAATTGTAAAACAAAAAAATAGTAATAGGTTGTTTCAGATGAAATGCTCATTCAAAAATAAAAGAATATAATTGCCTTAAAGTGTTTATTTTAATCAAAATATAATTCATGTATATGTTTAGGCGGCTCTTTTGCACCCAACCACTGCCCAATTATTTTGCTGTTATCAAAAAGCATGCATTTTTTTCACATAGAATTATTCGATTTAAAAGTTAAATTGATGCAAAGCAAACCTGCCCATCTTTTTGATTTTTTCAATTTTTTTAAAGTGTCGAGAGACAGTTGAATGAAGAATGTTTAGTATTAATGAAATCTTTTAAATATTAATTATCTGATTCAGTTCAACCCAATATTTCAATTGATTATCTCAAACTGCTGGTTTTGGTTTCCCTTGTGGTTTTATTCTTAACGAATTCAATTTCTAAAAGAAATCTTTGAAACCATCTCTAAACAGTTCTGGTATGAACAACATTGTTATTGTAGCGTGAGCGATTGACACACAAATAAAACTTTAAACACCTTTTATAGAAAGGGGCGCAATTTTAATTAAATGCAGCAAATATCGTTTATATTTTAACACTAGCTTTATGGGAAATTTTTTATACCTAGTTTTACGGAGGGGTCGTTTTCGACCCCGATCTTGTTTTGCTTATTCTGTTTTTCTTGCATTAGTTTCTAAACTACTAGTCTGCTGTATTGCAATGATTACGCATAACGAAATGATTTTACTTTTAAAAAGTACGTTTTGTACAAAATATAAAAGCATTTAACTAGTCAGTTTTACGCAGGCTAAGCACTTTACGTAAGTCACTCTAAAATTGTCTTGTGAACATTTTCCACAAGTAGGTTTTTACTGTAAAATAAAATACAAGTTGAGAATGTCTTGTCGCAGCATACACCATGACACTTCCTCCACTTCTGCACTCCTTCATCGTCTCCTCTGAGCTGCCTATTGCTGTTGTTCAGACAAGGTTTTGGCTTGCCCAGCAGGTTTTCTACAAGCATTAGTATGAACTGCCGGCGTGTTATGCGATTGCTTGTTACTCTTTTATACAATACGTAGGAGTTGATAGCAGCAATGTCCAAGATGTTGTCCCAGACAGCTACCGGCCATCTTCAACTCGCTGACCTTGTAGTGCATAAGCATGCCATTTGATCAAAGCAATCAACTCCTACTTTGTTCGCGTTATAAAATAATATCAATTCCGGCTTTTTCTTTTCATTACTTGTATCAACATCTGTCGAGTCGTGCATGCTGGAAAGCAAGCAAACTGACTTTTTCTCTTTTGCTTGATATTTCACAAATAAGAAGTTTGAGGGATCATGCCAATAAAATTTAGTTGTGTATGTAGCTTTATTCTCTGATTCAGTCAGTTTTTTGCACAACTCGCGTCGATTTTTTCGCATTGATTCTACAATAGATAATTTGTCTCTCGTAAGTTTTTCGACTACGGGTAATGAGGTAAAAAAGTTGTCACATGTTATGTTGTAACCCTTTCTTTTGATATGTTTGCAAAGATTGACAACCACGGATACAGCAAGAGGAGCACCAAAGCGCTGTTCTTTTTCTTGAGCTCCAAGATCAACATCAATGTTTGAGACATACTTTGTTTCCACGTCAGTCAGGACCCAAAACTTCACACCATATTTATCGGGCTTATTTGGCATAAAAGTCACAAAAGAACAGCGCGACTTCAAAGGCATCAGTTGTTCATCCACAGTTAGCGAAAATGTACCTGTATACTTCTTTTGACATTGATTAGTAAAATTTTCAAATCCTTGTCTAATCGGTGCAAACTTGTCAATGCCGGGTCCACTTCTGACTTAGTTTGGTTTGTCATCAAACCTCAGGTATTTCAAGATTTTTAGAAAATAATCTCTGCTCATATTTTCATAAAAGATAGGAATGCTATATCTTTTTGCTCCACAAGAAAGATACAGGATGATCTTTACCATAGATCACTCTCGCATACTGGAGTCCAATAAACGTTTCTAATTCGGCTAGGCTCACAGTAAATTGTTCATCATCTCTTTGTTGAGCTTCTTCATTTGTGTATCTGCAGATCATACGCAAAATATGTTCAGAAATGAAATACTTCCACATATCTACGGGCTTCTTGATGAAGCTACATCACGAGAAACTTCTGGTTTTGCTGTAAACACGTTATGAGCTCCAGCACGCCTACTACTTACTGGATAGCCTACTACTACCTGGATTGAGCGCAGTGCCATCTCTGCCCAACAAGCACTCAGAAGATGCCTGTACAGAAGATGTAGGCTGGAGGGTTAAATCAACATTACTTTCACCTTTACTGGAATCTGAATCAATGCCTATGTTTGCTGGTGATACCACTTCTTCGTCTCCAACAACATGAGAATAAATCTCTTCTTCATCTGACAGCTCATCATCTGTATCCCATAATAAGATTGTGTGTGCAATTTTGTTAGCATTCATATCTATTATAAGGCTTGCTTTAGACTATAGGATAAACAAATTCTGCGAAAGAAACAATTTCATTGACTCTAAAGTTATACGAATGACCTAACAATTGATCACAAAACAGCTTTTGTTTACTCTAGTACGCTGTGGGCTATTTGTATGCTGTGTTTCATAAATAAAACTATCCTAGCTAAGGCAAAAACTTTGTTATTATTGGCTAACGCAAATACCTTTTTGCTAGCGGTACTCACCTCATACCAATTACTGTAATGAATTGGAATCTAATACAAAAAAAAAATTATAAAATCCTGTCAACCAGCGGTATTTACACTTTTCTTTTGATTGTTATCATTTGTTTCCTTATCAACAAAATAACTAATATTTCAATTGCAGCTGATGTGATGCACTACAAACAGAGCTTTGTCTCTAAAAAGATCTTTCTAAATGGACTTACAGAGTTAGAATACCAGTACCTGTTTTTCATTCTCATAAGTATTTACTTAGAAGGTTCTTTCAACGTTGTTGTCATATTTTGCTGTTGTCATACATCACATTGTTGTTGTCACAGACCAGCTTTTGTTTGCCACTGCTAACAAGATGTTTTGCAATACAGCTCTGTCTCCAATAATGCCTGGTCCCTGCTAAAACTAATTATACGTATATATAAAAAGGGTCGAAAACGACCCCTCCGTAAAACTAGGGGTAGCTTTTTTCCAGACAAAAAAACTCAAGTAGTAAGCAACTTTTTAAATGTTTCAAAACCTGGAATGTAATCTAGAGTAAATTTTAGGAAAAGTCAAAGCAGTTCATTGACATTCGGTCACGCATTTAGGAGATATAAAACAAATAAACAACATCCAGGGTCGAAAACGACCCCTCCATAAAGCTAGTGTTAAGACACGAACTCAGGCGAGTTTTCGACCTATAAGCTGGAAGCATGAGTCTTTTATAAATTTTATAAATATAAGCTGGAAGCAGAATAATTTTTTGATGAGGTCACTTTAATCTCGAACTTTCTCACGGTCAGTCCGGTTGTCTCACTGTCAATTTGCTGTCTCTCTTTGGACCGGCGATTTGGTCCAGCGAATATATATTGTCAAAGTAAGTTTAGAGAGTTTCTATTATATATGATCTTTTTCACAGATAAAACCTCAAGTCTTTAGGTCATGTGATCAGGCTGCATCCTGTTTGCAGATGTGGCAACAATAACTACACAAAAGACGGAAATGGTCTTGATGGCGCAATCAGCCAACAATCAGATGAGAAAAACAACTCTAAGGCGCTATAAAACCAAAATACTAAGAAATAGAAATTATAACAGGATGATTGCCATGAGAGCAGATAAACACTTTGCAGCGAGCGGAAAAGCGTGCACGTACAAAAACAGATTTGTGTTGTTGAGTTCGCTACATTACCAAAAACTTTCCTAATGTTTCGTAAGGATTAAGCGGCCGAGTGACCCAGCATATATTTGTGTGAGAAGATGACTCGACATTGTTCGGTTGTCAATATAAGCATAATTTTAGGAAAGTAAATTTTTATTTAAAGTATTGTCTGCAATAAAAGATACTAAAGATTACGCATATACATGCAAATAATGACCCTGATATATAGTTGATAAAAAAAAAAAACTAATTAAAAGTGACATTTCATATGAGAAAACCAAACACCAGCAGAAATTATAGATGGACGTTTGAAACCTTTAATAAAAAGTTTAACAGCATTTTGCATGATTTTGAAATACAACAATAATAGAATATTTATTACTAACTAATTGGTGATTACACATGTAAAGTAAAACACAGGTTTTGTTGTTGTGTTAATGTTTTTTCACTTTAACGTTCAAAAATGAATTTAACAAAAGAAAGTTTTCAAAAAACGGAAATGAATTCCCATAAAAATAACAATTGGATTGTACCATTTGAACTGTCACTTTACAGTGTGTTGATTACCATTGACATTTATCTGATTGTAGCACTTATGAATTATGGAATCAGAACTGGAAAGTGGTTTCGTCAAACTCAAAAGCAACGCTTTCAAGTCTTAAACACTGGTTCCATTTACTCATCATTAGTTATTTGTGCTGTCTTAGCACTTATTTACCATGTTCTTGTTGTTGTGTACAGCATAATTGGCTACAATGAAAATGAAAATATGATATGTGAAGTTATAAATGATGTTCAAAGAGGTGTCTATGTTCTAATTTTATCGGGCGTTAGTATGTTTTTATGGCTTCGGCAAAGAGCGTTTTACACAACTTACTTGCCAAATGCTATGTTTGGAAAAACAGTGAAATGTTTTAGTTTTATAACAATATTTTTAGTTTTAACTGGATTAATAATTGCATCAACATTATCACACATACCAAGAAACCACACTTCGTCTCCAAATGGTTGTGTTTATGTTTCTGACGGGAATAGTTTTTCGATATGGATATATATTGCAATGGCATCAGTGGCATTAAGCCAAATTTCGTTGCTTTATTTGTTTTTGAATGCTTTATTGAAAACAAAACGTTCCGATTTATGTGGTAATTATCGAGGATTTCCATTTTGCTGTCAAAATATTAAATTTGAAAATGTTCAAAAAAGCAAAAAACCCAACAAAATAACTAAAATCGTTCAAATAATTATAAAAAAAACTTTTATTTTTGCTGTATTGTCTCTGATTTGTGATTTTGTGACTTTAAGCTTAGCACTTGTACTTTCCAAAGACAACCAACGAGAAGACGTTACAACTATTATTGTGTCTATCGATATTTCAGCAAATGTGATGTTTTTAATTTTGTCATTTATATCCTGGAAAGAAATAATTACGTCACCATTTAAATCTTTTTCAACTCAGTCGAAAAATCAGTTATATTCAGTTAATCCCTCGAAATGACATCAGATTGAATTGCATTAAGCTATTTTATGAAATGTAAAATATTCCACAATTGATAAAACAATTGTATCTAAAAACTGGTAAGCATTTTTAAGTCTTTCAAAACGGAGGTTTTGGATTTGATTTCCATCCCAACAAACTTGACCGGTTGTGAGAAAAGACTCCTGCCGCTGGAACAGTTTTATTAATTGCTGAAGATGCACATTCATAATTTACGATAAGTAGCGGCACATAAAACAATTATAATGAAATAAAAAGTTAAAACAAATATCAATAAAAAGTGTCAATTTTTGATTAATCAGTGAAAAAGAAAAACAAAATACATACCGTAATCGTATGTTTTTAGATTAGTGTTTTGGATTGATGTTTAATTTTTTCTAGTGTAATTTTTATCTGTTTCTATTTTGTAAAAATTTTATAAGAA
Organism: Diplosoma virens; assembly: GCA_963680785.1. NCBI lineage: Eukaryota > Metazoa > Chordata > Ascidiacea > Aplousobranchia > Didemnidae > Diplosoma > Diplosoma virens. The sequence continues at coordinate 37,381,738 of OY796892.1, read as the reverse complement.
ATACAATTTATAGCAAGCAATTTTACAAATAACAATTTTATAAACACGGTTTTAAATTTATTGACTTGTAGATTCTTCTTCTTCTTCTTCTTCTTTCGGCTTCTCCCTACTCGGGGTCGCCACAGCGCGACAGTATTCTCCTTTTCACTCGGTCTACTTCGTCTCCTTCCCTAGATCCGACCCTTTCCATATCTTCTCTCACCAAATCCATCCACCTGCTCTTTGGCCTTCCTCTTTTCCTTAGGCCTGGCACCGCCATCTCCATCATCCTGTTCCCCACGTAGTCTATTTATTACACAAACATTTAAAAATTTATTGACTTGTAGATACACATACTATATATTACTTTATCTTTTTTGCTTACGCTGTAGCGCAGTGCTTCGCAATGGTTTCTTTACTTAAGCTATCCCTAGAAAAAAAAGTAAGCAATTTGCAGAACTGCAAATCAATTATTAATCCAAAAATTTTCTTATTGGTACAAAACTTTAAAATAGCTTTTAACAGCAAATGCTTCATTTAAAGCTCTTTTGTTGAATAAGTAGCCTTAAAAAAGGCTGTTTTGAAAACTCGAACGTTTTTGTCTAGCTCTCTTTAGGAGGTTTCGCTAGAATGAATTACAGAACTGAACGTAGCATTTCAAAAGTTTTAAGACTGATCCTGATTGGCTAAAAATTAAGGATAGTAACAGTAATCATAATAATTAAAAGTATTTAATAAATAAAACCACGTTTCGTCAGCGTAAGAAATTTTTTTGCAAAAAAAAAAAAAAAAGGAACAAAATTATGCAAGTTTTGCACTAAAATTTGGCACTAAAAAGAAAATTTTTTACAATTTTACTAACAATTTATGTTTGTAAACAAATTCTTTCTGTCTACACAAATTAGGTTTTTGAAGAGTGATGAAATTTGATTCCAAGACTAATCAATGAAAATCGGATCGTGTTTTAGAGAGAATAAAAAATTGATTGTCCTTATAGTGAGATGCACATTTTTGGTTATGTAACAGATGGTTTCCAATCGCTGAATCACAGTGCGGTATTGAATTCGCTAGTTTTCCTGGGCGTTCTGGTTGTTTACGTTCTTGACAGGTTCTGTTCCGAATAGACTTCGGCACGTGCTGGCGGATTCTGTCCTGCAAACGTTGAGACGTTCGACCAACGTACCGACTATCGCAGTGGCACACGTATTCATATACGACGTTACTTTGTTGAAAAGTGGGAAGAACGTCTTTATGTATAGAAGGTAAAATTCGTCTGGTGGAAAAGATCACTTGTGGTCGAACCGCTCCAAAACAATCTTAATAAATAATTTTATTTTTCTTTCAAATTTCAGGGAATTTTCGCCAATCCAAGGCAATTTTAAATAGACAGGGCATTTTTTTGGGCCGTCTTTAGTGCTTTGTTGGAAACGTAAAAGTTTTTTAAAAATTCTCGAATCAATAAGGAATTCTGGATAACCATTTTTTACAAGAATAGAGCGAATATTCTCTAGTTCATGTTTTAATGTAGATTTAGAGCAGATTTTTAAGGCTCAATGTGTTAAAGTATCAATGAGATTTTTTTTACGTTGTTTTGGTCCAAAGGAATTCCAATGAATATATTGACCGTGAAAGTGGGCTTTCGATAGACTGAAGTGATGAATTTATTATCAGATTTGGTAACACGTACTGATGTCACAAGTACAGAAACCTCCTGAAGAGAGCTGGACGAAAACGTTCGAGTTTTCAAAACAGCCTTTTTTAAGGCTACTTATTCAACAAAAGAGCTTTAAATAAAGCATTTGCTGTTAAAAGCTATTTTAAAATTATTAATCCAATGGCAGTTTTGAATGAAAGCTTAAAATAAAAAAATCTTGAAATTTTAAAAGAAAACTAAACTTTTTACTGTTCAAAGCATGTTTTGCAATTGAAAATACACTCTGGTTGGGAATCACTGCTGTAAACTAAACAATGTAAATATCTTTCAGGTTACTGCACTGTTATCATTATTACTTATTATTTTTATTTAAGGTAAAACTGTGTCGTGTGCAATGTGTATGTAAATAGATTTTAACTTATTTTAGGCTTACTTTGTAAACAGTAATGAATTATCTGTTGTCTTAAAAAAGTTATTTTGAGATATATTAAACTAGTGGTTTCTCCACAAGCGGTCCGCCAAACTACGCTGATCCTATAGAATTTTTGGGATCCGCTAAATCTTATAAGAAAAAAAAATTTTTTTCGGTATATGTTGGCTTAATAGCAAGGATTGTCAAAATTACGATTCAATAGACTAAAAAAAATGGGATGTTTTGTTTGATTTAATACTTATAATAAATGTAACATTAAAATGCTGTTGATTAGTCGCTTTTCCTAATACATTTTCTGTATTAAAGGTCTTTTAAATCATTAACTTTATTGACCACTGGAATTAAAAGTTGAGAAACAATGAATAAAACGGTGAATTTGAATTGGTAAGCAGTTTTATTGTAATATTGCGTTCTTTTTGCCATCGTGATATGTTTTAACGACATTTTTTATCGTTTCATAAGTGATCTTTTTCTTTTTATACAAAGTAGTCTTAAATTATTGCGCTAGAGTTACTACTATCTTAAACATTTTACAAAAATTTTTGCTTTAAGTCACACTTCTTTTTATTATATGCAACTTATTTAGTTCATTTTATTGCATTTTATGGAAAGATCAATTTGAATGAAGACTTTTGAACACAGTTTTGAAGTTTTTTTTACACTACAGTGGTTAGGTAATTACCAGTTTGGTTTATTAGCCTGTAACCAGTCACTAGTTTAGTACAGTTTGTAACTTCTATATCAGTAGACCCGTAGTAGCCTAGTATCGGCGGGATTTGTGAAATCATAAGTCTTTATCCTACAATATCCGGTTTATTCACGGCATATAATCTTTAGATTATTTGAAATATTGTACATTATTTAATTTCTAGCAAGCTTTTGATTTTTTAACGACCATCTTAAAATCTTTTGTAGAAAGCCCCCACCAGCGCAATCTGCAGTACTTAAAACGTGGCGGCGGTGTTTTTCTCACCTACTTTGTTTGCGAGATCTTTTGTAGAAAGCCCCCGCCACTAATGCAAAAATGTGAGATTTGAGAAAAACACCCCCGCCACGTTTTGAGTACTGCAGATTGCGCTGGCGGGTGCTGTCTACAAAAGATCCCCGTCTTAATTATTATGAGTGAAGGTAGCGGTGAGTCTAATGACCAAAACTCCAAAAAGGCACAAGGGTGAAGGCTAGTATGATACGATCTCGAGACTAATTTTTTACTTTTCCTTGTTGACATATTATTTTATGTGACTCTGTTTTTTTATTTACTTTTTACAGATATACAGCTGATGAATTGAGACAGATGCTTGAAGAATTTGATTGTGAATATGAAGACTCATATGTTGCATCAGATAATGAAAATTATATTCCACCGGCAAACTCTGGTACCAGCACTGCAAAAGATTCAGACATTGAGCAAGAAGTGAATATGGAGCAAGAAGAAGAGTATAGCTCCGACGAAAGTGTTGAGGATAATTCTGTGTCTCATAAGACCGATAGCATCTGGATAGCCAAAGATAAAAGAGAATGAAGTTGTAATCCATTACCAAGCGTACAAACAATATCTGCTAACATCTTGCGCCAAAAAGATGGGCCTACAGCAACTAATAATCTGTTTACACAGAATAATTATTCAAGTCCATAACGAGACCAGAGATTTGTGACATTATACTACGAGAAACAAATCGAAAGGGGAAAAAAGTTTGCGATGCTTTCAACAACAATTTGCTGAGCAGGTTTTCGCATTCTTCCGGACGACCATCATCAAAAACATTCCAACCATTTACTAAAGCTGAGCTGCATGCATTTATTGGTATTCTAATTGCTGCTTGCGTAGACAGACAGAACAATCTGGATGATCTGGAGAAATCTGGAGAATCTGGATGATATGTGGAAAGTTGATGGTTTACCTCTTATACGAGTAGCTGTGTCTCGTGGCCGGTTCAAAATGATGCTGAAATTTATTAGATTTGACAACGAAAGTACTCGCAAAGAATGTGCAAAAACAGATAAACCTGCACCAATAAGAGACATCTGGATCATGCTGAATAGAAATTTGGAAAAAGCCTACAAGCCTCATGAATACATTACCATCGACAAACAATTATTTTTATAGAGAAGTCATAATAAATTTACACAGTACATACCACCTACTAAATATGGCATCAAAGTTTTCTGGGCTTGCGATGCACTAAACTCATATTCACTGCAAGGTCAGATTTATACTGGAAAGCCAATTGATGGTCCTTAACAAGTAAACGTTAGTGAAAGAACAGATCTGAACCTGGTCAGTTTGTGCAAAGGCTGTGGAAGAAACATCACTTCGGATAACTTTTTTACAACTATGGAGTTAGCTAGGGTATTGATGTCTTGGAACATGACTTTAGTTGATGCAGTCAGAAAAAACAAAAAGTTTCTTCCAAAAAACATGCTGCCTACCAAGGAAAGGCCTGTTTACTCAACCAATTTTGCCAACCATTGTGATGCAACTGTCTGTTCGTATGTATCAAAGAAAATGAAAGCAATTGTGCTTTTGTTACCTTTGAACATGTCCGGAGAAGTTGCAGAAACATTGTCAGCCAAGCCAGAAATAATAAATTACTATAACAAAACGAAAGGCGGAGTTAATACTATGGATAAAATGCTGAGTGAGCACATTGTGAAAAGACAAACATTGAGGTGGCCGCTTGCATTTTTCTACAATATGATTGACGTGACTGGCTAGGAAGGCTACATCATCCATAGAGGACATAACCCAAGCTTTAGGAAAAAGGACCAACGGAGAAAGTTTCTGAAAGAGCGTGCCAATGTGCTGTGTTTGTCCTTAATTGAAGCTTGTAGTAACAGTCGGATGTTGATGAGGAATTATTTTCTAGGAGGCGCAGCAGAAATGCTGCTTGGACGACGTATTGTGGCACAACCAGAAAATGCTGTTGTCGCTCGTGCGCCTCATGGCAGTCGTGAATCAACTCCGATCGTTGGCAGTTGTTGTGGCTACCGAGACCAAATGAGGAAACAACATAAAACCAGGAAAAGCTGTGTAATTTGCAGAAAACCTGTATGTAACGAACATTTAGTATCGAAAACAATGTGCATCCTTTATGAAAATGATTGAATTATTCTTCCTGTGCTCATTTCTTCATGTAACAAACAAATTGAATGATCTCCTTGTTCTAATAAAAAAATTTTTTTAAAAGATCATGACTAAGTATTTTTTGCATTTTTACCTAACATAAAGTAGTATGGGTACAATTGTACCTATGCCGCCTAATGGGTGTAAGAATAATTTGATTTAATATACCAAGAACGCGTGAAAATATTTGCTTAAATTTATTCTAGGATAAAACAATGCAAAAATGTATAGATGTCAGAAAATTTCAGGTATATTTGACTTATTGCAACAAAGTTATGAATATTTAAAATCGCAAAAGTTGCAATTGTACCTATGCCGCCGGACAAAGGTTAAGAAACTACTTCGCTTCCGACTCCAACTAAAAACATGCGACTCCGACTTTCGACTCTGACTTCACAACCGTGGCTTAAACTAAAAACTTACGTGAATTCTTGTGTCTCGTCTCGGTTTCGGTACTTCAAAGTCTCGTCTCGTCTCCATCTCGAAGCACCGTGCCTCGCCTCCACCTCTGGCCTTGTCAGACACAAACAGCGAAACAAACGGAAGTGATACAGAATCTGAAGATGAAGATGGTTGTCAAGTCAAGAAGCTTGAGGAACAGATGTATGCACAAAAACACCAAGGAAAAAAATCAAAAGAATGCTAGTTCGATGTTCAGTCTACCTGACTGATTCTTGTTATGCCCCAAAAAAGATACTTTACAATGAATTCCTCAATGGAGTCAACGCTGCTGAAAATGGTGACTTTGATTAAAACAGAAAACAACGTATAGGCCAGTACAGTCATACTTCGATAAAGACAAAAACCGATCTCGGCAGCATTATATTTCAAAGTAATCTAACTTTAAATTTCTTAATCTTGAATCAAAAACAAACAAAAGTAAAAAAAAAAAAAACTTACTGCAAACCAGCAATCGCATGATTAATTTTTATTAGCCTTTTTGGACTCATTCATCATCTCTATTTATCCTCAAGGCTCGCAAAACAACTTCGGAAGCGTTATATTTAAGGTAACATTTAAGCAACCTGTTATTGCAGATATCAAGGTTTGTTGTTTCGTTGACATTTTTAATTAGTTTCTTTATTTTTATTTAGGATACTGTAAAACTAAAATTATACCACTGTATAATGAGAGGAGATATATAAAAATATCACACCATTATGCTATCACAACTTTACTCGAGAATCCGAAAGAACCATTTAAACTAGGCATCTCAATAGCTGCTCTGAAGCAAAGCTGCTTTTATTTTTCTTTATGCCGACTTTAGAAATAGTTTGCTTTAATACTGAAGTTCTTTAACCCTTAAACCCTTACGGCCAATGGCTATTTCCTATGTGGATAGCTAGCAACCCGACATGTTAAATGAGCTTTACTCTAGCTTATAGTTTGTACATCTCTCTTAAATATGGTTGTAAAACAAATTCACGTGTTGCAAGCGAACTATTATTCCAGCAAAGTATAATACTTGAAAAAAACTAACAAAATCTGTAATAATTGCCAGTGTGACATTTCATTTTGTACAAAACTTAATTAGCCTAACATGCAAACTTAACAAGTCTAAAAACAATTATGATCAACATATCACACCACTAACATGTAACAAATATTTAAATAACAACTAGCTTCAAAATTAAAAAAAAAAAAAACGAAACAAAAATAATTGGCATTTTCTATCCTTAAATGCAGTTGGCACAATAATACGAGAATCAAATGCAAAAATCAAGTTTCCACTAAACATAATGGTCAGTAATTGGCGATAAAAATAAACCACAAATAGTTCTTGATTATGAGAAAAGAGAACGAGGTTTGGACACATATAATCAAATAATTACTTTCCATTTATACAACCATTAGACAAAAAGATAGCCGCTGACTATTTTCTATGGCATGATAAACGCTGTAGTAAGTAAGCAATACCTATATTTTTTACGAAGAGACCCTTAGGAAGCAGGGACAAAAACCCTTTACTAGAAGGTTGTTTTGTGATCTAAGCAAAGGAAATTATAAGACCTTAAGGAAATTATAAGAACAAAGATTGCATCTCAGAGGGCAACAGAGAAGTATTCAAAATGCAATAAAAGATGTTTATCCAGATATGAATTTTTTACAACTAAACTTGATTCTGATAGCAGCAAAAAAAGACGATGCAGCTTCTATACACCTGACAGAAAAACAAAATTTAACTGTGTTACTTGCAAAAAACCGATTTGTCTTGAGCATGAACGATTTTTTTGTGCTGACTGCAAGTAAATCTCATGATAAGTTTTCAAACACTTATTTTAAATAAATACTTATTCTATCCTATTGCAATATAGACTTTTTTATACGTTATGTATTGTACATGTATTTGCTTAACACAAATAAATAGACAATATTTAAGAAAATATTCTCATCTAAATAATTGCATACAGATTTATGATTTTGTTTAGCACTCCAAAAATTTTTAGAACACTTAAAATTTTAATGGTTTTTATTTCATTTAATTTCAGGCCAACTTAGCCCTAGATAACAGAGCAACATAAAAGAACTATTTTGGACAAATATTATACAAAATGGTATTGAATTTCCTCTATTTTTTGATTGTTTTTTTTTTCAGTTTTCTAAAATCAAGGTTGTTTTCTTGTAAATATTTTTTAAAAATTAAGTTATCACAAAAATCAGTTTTTTTGTTTTAATTCCTATAGAGAAATGTCTTAATTATTTTTAAAAACTATGTACAGTAGATTGTCTCAAGTTCAAAAATAGATTTTAAATAGCACTTATAATGTTGAATCTGAGAAACTTAGGTGTATCAGTCACGGAAATTTCTGAAAGGTGTACTTTTTAAGGTTAACCATACCGTAGATTGGAACTGGCGAAAGTGACAAAAATACTAAATTCAGAATTTATTTCATTAATTTTAGCGTTGACCTAAGAATCACACCGGTTACACACTTTGTTGCTATTGAAGCGAGCGTGGACCCTTCTCTAGCAGTTTTTCTTTGTCCTAGCAAAAACAACCTTCATGTGTAAATGCTTTTTTGATTTAAAGTATAGGGAACTAATTTAATTATGTCGTTATAGAGTAAACCTGTAACTCAGCGCTGCACAGCCTTGCCGGCAACGGAAAAGCAGAGAAAAATTTTGAATTATATTTTTTAATTTCAATTTGGCTAAAATTGTTTAAAAATGATTAGTTAAGTTAAATAAAAATTTTAATACATGATGACTTGTGTAATTTTATGCAACCTATTTAAAAGACTTGAAAATGTATAAATATTATCTTAAGATCTGCAGTATGACATAATTGGTAGGAGCAATATTGTGACGGCAAACGTGATCGACACCTATCGGTTCATTTTCTACTGTCGTTATAATGGTTTTACGTTAATTGCCTCTTCTTGGCATTTTAAGTAGGAGTATATAATCGCTAAATGGGTTTCTCTAAATTGAATGTTTCGGAAGTTCTCCTGCAATTCAGCTAAATCATAGACCCAAATATTTTGGAATATAATGGAGGATTTATTTTTCTATATATAATATGTTGGCAGGATATCTTAGTGTGATAATATACTGACTTGTGAGCAAAAGAACAAGAATTTGATGATTTCTGTTTTGCTTCAAACAAAGGCATTTAACAACAAACACATTTTACAACAACAAATTCAATGAGGGCACCGCTGCATATTTATAATACTACATCGATTTAAACATAAAGCAGCATTGACTAATACAGTCATACAAAAAATAAAAATAGAAAATATTATAATTTATAGACCCACAGTTTTTTATGGTACAATTTGAAACTGTGGCAAAATGTTACATTAAATAATGGTCACATTAAACATGTTTTGTGTAAGTGGATATAGTCAAAATAAACATATTCATATTAAAGCGGTCTATGCTTCATCAATTTTCAAGAAGAAAAAATACGTATGTTGGCGTACTGAATCTCATAATCATTCTGTACGCCAACATATTTTTTCTTATGTTGGCGTACTGAATCTCATAATCTCCGCAATCAGTTATGAATTCAAATTTAATGAGAAAATAAAAAGAATTGTTATTTAAAGCAAAAATTTTTGTTTAATGTTTAAAATAGTAATAACTTTAGTGCTATAATTTAAAACTACTTTGAAGAAAAAAAAAAATTCACTTTTAAAATGATAAAATATGTCGTTAAAATATATCACAAATGGTAAATAGAACGCAACATTACAATAAAACTGCTTACCAATTCAAATTCACCGTTTTATTCATTATTTCTCAAGTTTTATTGCCAATGGTCAATAAAGTTAGTGGTTTGAAAAACTTTAATACAGAAAATGTATTTTAAAAAGTGACTAATCTCAACAGCATTTTAATGTTACATTTATAATAAGTATTAAATCAAACACAAAATTTTATCTTTTTCAGTCTATTGAATCGTAATTTCGAAAACCAGCCATCGGAGGCACATTTCTGTGTATTTTGATGCCGGTCCCAAGCCCGGATAAATGGGGAGGGTTGCAGCAGGAAGGGCATCCGGCGTAAAAATTTTTTTGCCAAAGCAGACAAATGCGTAATCATTATCAATCCATACCGGATCGGTTGCGGTCCGGGTTACCAACGCCGCCTCAGGTGTCGCACAGCAGGGCACCTGTGCAAATTATGCTATTGCTAAACATAGTAAAATAAGAGCAGAAAGATAGGAGGAAAGCGAGTGAAGATCAGCGAGAAGCATGGAAAGGAAGACTCTCACTCATAAGGGTGGGTAGTTTAAATATTGAAACGATGACTGGAAGGGGAAGAGAGCTGGTAGATATGATGGAGCGAAGAAATGTAGACATATTGTGCCTACAAGAAACAAAGTGGAAAGGTAGTAAAGCAAGGAACATTGGCGGTGGATGCAAACTATTTTATAACGGAGCTGATGGAAGAAAAAATGGGATAGGGATAGTGCTGAGGGAGGAGCTGGCTGAAAGTGTCCTGGAGGTAAAGAGGGTGTCAGACAGACTAATGGCCATGAAGTTGGAGGTAAAAGGGTCCATCCTAAATATAGAAAGCGCATATGCTCCACAGATTAACAACAGCATGGAGGAGAAAAATGATTTTTGGGAAGACCTGGATGGGTTGATAGAAAGTATGAGACGGTACTTTGAGACTGAGATACGAGGAGACTTTGGGATAACGAGACCGAGACAAGACGAGACTTTGGAGTAGCGAAACCGAATTGAGACAAGACTTTCAAGTATTGAGACCAAGACGAGACACAAGACTTTACATAAGTTGCTTTAGTTTAAGGCAGGGTTGTGGAGTCGAAAGTCAGAGTTGCATGTTTTTAGTTGGAGTTGGAAGCGAAGTAGTTTCTTAAATATGGTGAAGCCGGAGTCACTTTTTTAAATGTGCTGGAGTTGGTATGAGATTCGTATTTTTCTTTGACCCCTCGAATCCCAATTTTTGGTAAATATTTATCATCTGAATGATTAAAAAATAAGCAAGCAGAAACGCGGCAAGTACTTGGACAAGTCACTTTGATTTGGACTATAATTTAAAATGCAAACTAAAAACAATTTTTGCTTTATATTGACGGCCCAATTTGGCTTTTTATTTGCAAAATTAAACTTAAATTTTGGTTTGGGATTTGTTTTGAAAAGTTCATGTTACATCGTTTGCGTAAAATATTTGCGAAGTAGGTGTTGGGTACGAGTTTCGAGCAACCGAGCCTCTACCTTTTACTTGCGTTCTCGCGCGGCTGTTGGGCACAAAGTGATGCCACGTTGTATTGGTAAGCTTTTTCGACTTGAGCTGGCTGTGACTTGACATTTGCAAAAAATCTTTTAAATTGATTTGGCTGCTATATTTGTCCCTTTGGTCGTTGTCTACTTTTGGTAGAGAATTTGGTAGTTTGATTTCCCTTTCTCGTCCGCCCAACATCGTTGGTAAGTTTGTAGACAATGTGTCTACGTATTGAAACTAATTTGTGTTATATTGTTCAGAAAACCGTTTCGGACTAGCGCCGTAATTATTGTTTTGTTTTTAATAAAATAAAACCGTAAAATTTTGGTGCTGGTCGCGAATCGCGCTCTGCGGAGCTGGAAGGACGAGGCAATTTTGCCACTTCGTCACAGTTCAAACTAAAGATTAAAAAAGATTTTTATTAGAAAAAATGCGTAAAAATGTGCTTATAAAGTTGCTTATTGCTCTTGGAAGTCAAGTGACAAATAAAAAGAAAGTCTTCATTCAAATTCATCTTTCCTTAAAATGTCAAGATTGCGGGCACTTAATAATTGTGGGCACTTGTCTAAATCTACCGCTTGTAACCTCTTATCATTCCCAATACTTATAATATGCATTAACTTAACAAAAAAAGTGTTTTTTTTATCTCTATATTTATCCTCTAGATTCGCAGGAAAATGACGGAGGCGCTAGTATTGATACAAAAGGGTAGGCAATTACCCTGACCTGCTTCTGGAGATGCTAAAATATTGCTGTCCGCTTGAAATTTAATTGAGACATGACTAAAATTTAGAACTGCTTGCCAAGACCACTAAGTAGAGAAAAAGTGCCGTAAAGTGCCTTTTCCAAGACACAACAGAATAATGCAAGTAGGTTTTGAACCGAGACCATGTCGATCACAATCCCGGCACTCCTAACCACTCGACCACATGTTTTGGTCAGCGGTCGAGTTTCACCACAGAAGAAGAAAAAATTTTTAATTTTAATCTTCTCTTAATTGTAGGCAAGAAAAGTATTATGAAATCCTATCTGCAATAGTAATTACGACTGCTAAAAGCTATTTTTATCTTAGGGAGTGTCGCTCCTTATTTACTGTATACACCGTGGTTGCAAAGTGTGACTTACAAGCAGGATTGTGGAGTTGGAGAAATTTTTTCCAACTCCTACTCCAGCTATTTAAAATTTAGGATTTGAACTTCGACTCTGGAACGTCTGAAAAACGACTCGGACTCATCCCTAAACATGGGACTCTCGCAATTCCGATTTCAAAACCTTGGAGGCTTAATTCTTGAATGATTAAAGGGCGTTAAAGACCGTGATTGTGATCAACATGATCTCGGTTTTAAACGTACTCAAACCATTTTGTTGTGTCCTAGGAAAAGACACTTTACGGCACTTTCTCCTGCTTGGCGGTATTGGCTAGCAGTGCAAAATTTCAGTTAAATCTTTATGAACTAATAACAAAATAAAATATTTATATTGTACAGCTATATCTTGGTATCTCTAGAAGCAGGTCGGGGTAATTGCTTGTTCTGACGCTTTCCTACGGCTTAGGAGGATAAATATAAAGATAAAATGTAAAATGTAAAATAATTTAACGTAAATCGAAGTATCCAATCATATAAGGACTCCGATTTCTAACTTCACCGAATCAAAAATCGACTCCTACTTGCCACTCCGACTTGATCAAATTAAAAAAAAGTACTCCGACTCTAATCTCAAACATGCGAATCCAGGGACTCCGACTTTATAACCTTGCTTATAACTATATTGTTGAGTCGTTGTTGCCATTGCCGCATGTTTTTGGTTTGATTTGGACTCGTTTTTTACATCTGTTGAAGTTGCTGTTGTATGATTATATCTCGTCGTGTCGGAATCGAAAAACTTTAAATTGGGTGGAGTTGAAAAATATTTTTCCCGAATCTATAATCGTGGTTGAACAAATAATTTCACAAAATATATGATGTGTCAACTATCAACTATCTATAATTAATGTCGGCAACATGGTCGACTGGTTAAAGTGCCCTGCTTATGATCAACATAATCTCGGTACAAAACCCACTCGCGCCATTTTGTTGTGTTCTTGGGAAAGACACTTTATGGCACTTTCCCCTGCTTGGTGGTCTTGGCATTTAGTTCTAAATTACAGTCATATCTCTATTAATCGACAAGCGGACAGCAATATCTTGGCATCTACAGAAGTAGGTCGGGGTAATTGCTTACCCAATGTATTAGCGCCTCAGTCGCTTTCCTGCCAATCAGGAGGATGAATATAGAGATAAAATATAAAAAAATATATAAATAAATAAAAAATAAACTCTGGACCGAAATATCTACTGCAAGTAATTCACCAGACTTGCTTCAGGAGATGCAATGATTTTGCTGTCCGATTGAAATTTTTTATTATTTTTTTAAAGACTCGTGGGCTTCTACCAGATGCATTTATTGATAGAAGTGGCATTGTGCATCACGCACGCCGATGACCAGATGCTAGAAATATATGGAGTTGTCGACAGACATCACTAGGAGTGCCATCTGGGGCATTGTGTATCACGCACGCTGAACCCAAGCTTACTACCAGACTATGGTTTCCAGTTTCAAACTCTCATTAGGGACAGTCTGCTCACCAAAGTTTTCTCGCAAAGCTGGTCATATACAAAAAGAAAAGTCTACGACTTGTGGGGTTCTACCAGATGCATTGCTGCTTTGATAGAAATGGCAAGACCTGGGTAAGCAGACTTTCCCTGATGAAACTTTACACCTCAAAACCATAGTCGGGCAAAACCATAGTCGGCCATAAGTGGCATTGTGCACCGGTCCGGTGCACAATGCCACTTATGATACTCTTCAATGTCATTTATCCTATGACTGGATATATTTCTAGCATCTGGTCATCGGTTTGTGTGATGCAAAATGCCCTTTCTATCAGGGTAGCAATGCATATAGTAAAGCCATAAAAGTATTAGATTTTCTCTATATATATGACCAGCTCTGCGAGAAGAACTTGGGTAAGCAGATTATCCCCGATGAGAGTTAAAAACTCGAACAATAGTCGGGTAGTAAACTTGGGTTCGGCATGTGTGATGCACAATGACAAAGATAGTACTTTTTAGAGCTATTTATCCTATAATTTGACATATATTTTTTTAAGTTTTATTTTGTAATAGGACTAAAATTTAAAGCAAAAACAGTGTCATAATGTATCTTTCCACAACGACACAACAGAACCAAGCAAGTAGGAATTGAAGCGAAATCGTATCAATTGCTTAATGTTCACACATTAACCTATTATATGAAACAATCACGCATGAAACAATAGTCGGGTAGTAAACTCGGCTTCGGCATGTGTGATGCACAATGACACAGATAGTACCCTTTAAAGCTATCTATCCCATAACTCAAAATATATTTTTTTAATTTTTATTTTGTAATGTGACTGAAATTTAAAGCAAAAATAGTGTCATAATGTATCTTTCCACAAGGACACAACAGAACCAAGCAAGTAGGAATTGAAGCGAAATCGTATCAATTGCTTAATGTTCACATGCAATTTATTATAATGTCGTAGAACAGTATCCACTACAATTAAAAGCATCTTAATATAACCGCTTTTTGAAATAACATATTTGTTAATAAAAATATAAAATGCAAGACGTTTAAATGTTGACAAAAATAGGTTTGTAAATTCTCGAGCACTTTCTACGGTGTCCAGGCGTCTTGATTTCCATGCATAAAGAATTCCATAGTTCAATTCTATTGTGAATAATGGAAAATTAAAGAGGACCATGGCACCCGAATGGTTAAAAAACGTACAAATAACCTATTTTTCCTAAAGTCATGACATATTTACAACACCCATGAGCTTTGCCCACATCACTGCATTGCCTCGACCTAGATTCGAGACGCAGTGGTCCGAGACCGAAATCGAGACCGCGACTTTGGCGTTACAAGACCGAGACGAGACCAAGACTTCGAAAAACGTGTCTCGAGATATCCACGTCTCGAAATAGCATGAAGCTCAGGTTCGCTTTCATTCAAGCTCAATTCATCTTTGCTGCCGATTCCATCATCAATCTCAAAAAAATTTCCATCACTTGTGGGAGCGACATTTCTTGTGTTTTAAGAACAATTTCTTATTATACACTAAGAATAACTTGAATATTACAAAGTCTTCTGGAAAACAACAACGGAGATATTGGTAACCTAAATGGTATTATGGGTTAATATGACTCCAAACAAATAAAATGTGAAATTTACAAAAAAAAAGCAACAATGAAAACATAGTTGCATGAGTAGAAACGGTTCATTAGAACCTGAAAAAATCTAAAATCAAGAGTAAATCTTATAATCTCATCGTTTAGTATATTAGGCCTATCAAGTAATCCTAGGATTATATTGAACCGTTCCTAACAGAACAAGGTTAAATAGATCTATAAAAAAATAGCCTGCGCGACGCTTTAAACTGGGTGCTTTTATGGAAGCTTTTAGTATTATCAAACATTTTGATGTTTATGTTTCAAAAAAAAAAAGTACACCAAAATTATTATGCATTTATTCAGGTCTATAGCATTGTAGTGAACTGAATCAATGATAATTTGATAGAGTAGTTATCTAAGTCTGATTGAGTGTCGAATTTACCGCTGTGAATAGAAATCCGTCTGGCACCATTGAATTATGGAAAGATTACGATGTTTTACACTCAAAATGGCAACTCGTCAACAGAAGAGATTTTAAGTGCTTGAGTTTGCCGAAACGAACACCATTGTCACAGTTCAGCGTGCTTTTAGAACAAAATTCGACATCGATCCGCCCCATCCTGAGAGCATTTGACGGTGAGTTAGACAGTTTAAAGAGACTGAATGCCGGTGCAAAGAAAAGAATTTTGGAAGGCGACGTGCTGCAGAGGACCAGGCGGAAATTATTCACAATGCATTTGAGAACAACCCACGTAAGTTTACATGCTGAGCAAATTCAGTTTGAGATTCCACATAACACTGTCTAGTGTATGTTAAAAAGACGACTACATATAAAGCAGTCTCATAGCTTGTCGTTGCATTTACTAAAAAGTTTAAGCAAATTTTATTAGGGCCAGTGTTTGTTGCATTGTCAGAGAAAAATATAAAAGTTTTTATAAACATTAAACAAAAATGTATTTGATTAAGTAAATATTTTGGCATGGAGTCTAATTTAAAGTCCAACAAATTCACCATAACCTCAAATTTTCGGACTTCAGCATCTGTCATTTGATAAAGAAATTTTCAAAACTATTTCTATTATTAACACAGCGCTTGCCCTCATAAAACACAGCACAGTTGTTTTTTCACAAAGCTTAATTAGTGCAATTATTGCTCAATGGCAATGCTGGTAAACTTCGGTATCTACCATTTATAGTATCGTCATTTTACAGCTATATAAGAAATTCATTCCTGTATCAATGTATAAATTAGTTTATTTTGATGCTGTATATCATTTAAAAGTGCTTTATCGTTTTCAATAAATAAAATTGCTTTAATTAAAATTGGTTTATTTTTCATATTTGCGGCTCCAATAAAATTTACTACTGTATATGGAGCGGGTGGGGGTTGAAAAAACAATTTTTTTAGTATTAACATGTTTATTTATATAGATATTATATTTTTTAAATGGTCTGATATAAATTTAAATTTTTAGCCCTCCTGTTACTGATGACGACAAAGAGATGCAAAGAATATTCTGTGAGTCAATGCTGGAGATGGTGGAAGGTGATGAAACCCATTTTTTACGTCTCGTTTTTAGTGATGACACGACTATTTATTTGTGTTCCACAGTCAATTGTCACAACCTGCGCATTTGGAGAACATATCATCCACATGAAACAGTTGAGCATCAAAGATATTTTCCTAAGGTGAACGTTTTCTCTGCTGTGTCTTAGACAAAATCTATGGTTGTTTTTTCTTATGTGGAAATGCTACAAAACTGACTATTCACTTTACTGCAAACAGATTCGAATGACGTTATGTTTCAACGAGATGGAGCACCACCGCATTGGCATCTCGGTGTTCGAGCTTGTCTGAATGATAACTTGTCCCAACAATGAATTGGTAGGAGAGCTGCTAGAGACCTTGCTCTCTGGGCTTGGCCTGCCAGATTCCAGGACACCGCGTGCGTGATCTTTTCTCGTGGGGGTATGTTAAAAACAAAGCTTATACTACACTGCTTCCAGCAAATATTGATGACATGAAAGATCGAATAACAGCTGCAATCAACACGGTGGACCACGATATGCTGAGGAACGTTTGAGATGAATCTCATATTGGTTTGATGTCGTCCGTTCTGTCTGTTGTGGCCACATTGAGCACTTGTAAAACATGGAATAAAACTTGAAGATATGTATAACACAGTTTTCCGAGCTAGAGTGTATTACTTTTTTGTTTTTTGATATATTACGTGATAATTTTGGCGTAATCTTTTTGAAACACTCTTCATAACATAAAAATGCAAAATAGTGTATTTGGTTCAACGTGTTGTAATCTTATTTAACCTGAACTTTTTAAAGCGCTGCATCCGCTTGAACATTTGCAATCACGCTCTTCAGAGATCTACATCCCAAAAATTATTTTTTTATTGAATAGAAGCTGCTTTTGTATAGACATGAAAACTCATCAACTAATTTTCGCTTTTGAGAAAAACCATTTTTCCATTTTTATTATTTTACCATATTGCACAAACAAAAATGTAAATTTTTTTTAACCAGCATAAATTTTTTGTTTGAGAAATGCCAACTCAAAGAGTGCATAATTAGATTTTGAAACTGTAGCGTTAAAACTTTTTTTTCCCACCAGGAAGTAAACAGCGACAAGAAATGCTCTGGCTTTTTGCATAAAATGTTTTGTTCGAAAAAATACCAACTCAAAAAGCGCATGATTAGATTGTGGAACGGCCGCTCAAGAACTTTCTAAAAACAAGGAAACAAATAGCGACAGAAAAGGCAGTTGTTTTCTGATGTTGAAAAAAAGACTCATCAACTGTCGAGTAATTACTCCGAGTTTATTTTGAGAAAATTTGGTTATTAAGTAAGTGATTGCTGGGAATGAGTTTAATGAACAAACTTTTAAATCCAGGCCAACTAATAAAGCTTTTTTATTTGCCGCTACTTTTATTGGCAAAACAATGATAAAATGTTTAAAAACAAAGATTAAAAATTTTGATTGGAAAATAATGCTTAACTTTGTCCAATGCATTTGAACACGAAATAAGTTTAATATGCATATAGCAATTCTTAATGACTTCAAACTAGATCTGCAAAAATTGAGTTATACTTTACAGCTAAAACTTGTTTTAATTGTTTTGGTTTGGAATTGAACACATCACCTAAACATCAAGTTAACCACTTTGATTGCAGTTTAATCGGATCAGAATGTTATACTTACGAACAAAGCAAATTCTTAGAAACTGTAACTCTTTTTTTTAAGAAGCACCAGACTCGAGTTTCGCTCTTGTTAGAGCTCGTCAATGATGCTTATCTCACTGCGAATCGAATCGAGGACCTGTAGTCTTCCACGCAGGTTACTATACCACTAGACCACAGGACCCTGGACGAAGGTTGGACTCAAAGTAACTATAAGTATTTCTCGGATTTGCAGCTCAAGGCGACCTCATGACCGAGAATAAAGTGGTTAAGCAATTGCTTACTCTCTTAGAACTTGCCAAGCGAATGAAGAATTTCATTTTTATTAATTAGTTGAACACGAGGATTTAATTTTTGATTACAAATAGAGCTGCTGAAAATGAGAAGCACCAGACTCGAGTTTCGCTCTTGTTAGAGCTCGTCAGTGATGCTTATCTCACTGCGAATCGAACCGAGGACCTGTAGTCTTCCACGCAGGTTACTATACCACTAGACCACAGGACCCGGACGAAGGTTGGACTCAAAGCAGCTATAAGTATTTCTCGGATTTGCACCTCAAGGCGACCTCATGACCGAGAATAAAAAAAAACAAAAGGTCCTCGGTTCGATTCGCAGTGAGATAAGCATCACTGACGAACTTTAACAAGAGCGAAACTCGAGTCTGGTGCTTCTCATTTTCAGCAGCTCTATTTGTAATCAAAAATTAAATCCTCGTGTTCAACTAATTAATAAAAATGAAATACTTTTTTTTAAATAAGATATAAATGATTCAAATCTATTTAACTTTAAAAACGCATTCTTTGAAATTTTGTTAAATAGTTTTAATTATGAAAAACGGTTGTACGTATTTCTGCCAATCGAAAGCTTTTTTGTTTACGAATTATATGAAATTTAAACCAACTTCAATATCTAAACTGACTAAAACCGAAAAAAGAATTAAAATGCATACGTTAGATCAATGGTTTGCAACCTTTTTTTAACCAGAGCAAAATTCAAACTTAAAGTATGTAATGAGCCGCATAATAACAACAAAGTTTATTAAAAAACATTAAAAAATAGCATCATCAAATCACAAAAATACATAAAATATGCAAATTAATTTAATGTGAAATTTATCACTTGGTTTGAGTTTTTACGAATGTGTCAAAAATGAAGAGTAATTGTGGTTAATGCAGTACGCAAAAGCTGCTTCAGTTAATCGTCTGTTAGTCCGTTAATGCATATTAATTTTGATTTTGACCATTTTGCTCAACAGTTCTTTGCATACATAAATTGAACTAATAACTGAGGCATTCCGAAGGGCATCATCTATTTCAAGAAGTTAGGATACCTTCCTTCTGAAATTCTACTCCAAAAATTGAGAAGGTTTTTACTTGTAGACGCTTCTTTCAGCTCGACATTTGACTGCAAGTCTAATAGTTCTAATTGAAAATTATCAGAAGCGGTAGCAGCTTCTATTGTCATAAGTGCTGCAATGTTTTGATCAAGAATAAAAAAAATTTATTTCGTTAATGCAATATTCGAATTCAAGAATTAAGTTGCTAATAAGCCTGTTATATGTTTCAACTGATCCGCTATCTTGATGATTTGAAAGTGTAGAAAAATGTGTGGTGATAACACTTGCTCGTTGCGTCTTCCAAAAACAAAGATTTTATTAAAGGCAAACACAATGCTACATACATAGTTACTTTTTTGTACGATACGATTTACAGTAGTGATGAAAACTGGGTGGTAATATCAATCATTAACGCGATATCACCTATCCATACTTGATTGCAAAGCGGAGAGACGTCTTTCTTTCCTTCGGCAAACGTTTAAATTTTCAAAAGGAGGTCATAGAATCTTGTAAAACATGCACCGCAGCTTAACTATTTTATAGCAGAAGACATAGAAGGACACCTATCTGTTGCCATTGAAAACAACTTCGATAGATTCAAATCTACTACCTAAAGGGTAGTGATGAATTTCACAAAATTCATGAAATATGTCTCTGTTCCTTTTGTTGAGTTCTGAATAAAACGATAAGTTAGGTATTCTTTATAAATAATAAAGTCTTCCATGACTCTCCTGATAAACGCAGCAGTTTGCTCTGTATCGGTAAAATCTTTTAAAGTGTCAAGTGTATTTCAAAACCATTTTGATTTTGCAATCATCACTATCAGGTGAAAACGATGGTTCTGAGAATGCATCATCACGATTGCTACTTCAAACAGAATATTACTAGATTCAGTTAGCAATATTTTTTCAGCCATCTAAAAAACCAAAAGATGCGTATGACTATTTTATACAATAAAATAATTATAGAACATTTAGTTCCATTAAAAACCGTCGCTGGTAAAACATATTCTAATTACGTCTACGAACTAATAATTTGTAGTAAACGCATTTTTTACAAACAATCTTTGCAAAATTTATTCATGTTCATTTTGCAAAATATCCGATTGCTGCATTATGTATTTCTTGCTTAGCTTTAATCGAAAATCGCTATTTTTCCCAAGCTTGATTTGTTTATTTGCTCTCTTTGTTCGCGGTGGCCGGTCGTACAGTTGGATTCATGGCGCTTTTATTACTTAGTTTTCCAGGCTGCATATTAATAAGAAACTGCCAATCATTTGTTGCAAAATCTCGTGATTTTGGTTTAGAAAAAAGAAAATCGCAACCAAAAACATTAGTAATTGGACTGCTTGTTTAATTCCGCAACTCAATCGTGACTAACTCAGAGAGCCACACCGAGAGCGTCACAGAAAGTTAGAGACGGTCAAACTGAGCCAGACTTAACTCTTGAATCTTTAATTTCGTGCTCTTTCGGTCGTGATTTCTGTTCTACTGCAAATTGTTTTATGAAACTCATGTTTACAATAAAAGAACCCGGGTTCGTTAATTTTTGTGGCAACCAACTCGCCACCAAGTAATAAACATAAAATTTTAAGTGTCGGAAATCAATTTTTATTATAGGTACAATTTTCTTAAATAGTTTATATGAAAAACATTACTGCAAATCCTCAATTATCACTAATCGAATCTAAGGACTAAAAAATAAGTCATGAGTTGGTCAAACAAAAGGGCAATAATTAAAAGAATAACACAATTGCGTAAAATATTGTCACGTAGCAAGGAGCATATGCGTAGTTCTACCATTGGGATGCAAACAAAACTTTTTTAAATTAAATGAGTGTTTTTCTTTAATAATAGCTTCTAAAATATTATTGTTACGTACGTATATCCCGTTAGTAGTAAAATGGTTAAGGACGAAAATCAAATTGAAATTAGAATAAACCAAGCATTTAAAAACAACGAAATTGAAACAGTGTTCAGTTGACAGCAGAAATTAATTTGCAATGAGAACATATATGGTCAGTGGGTTACAGTTTAAACCACCTTGACCTAAAGTCTTGTCTGGGAAGCTTCAACAAATACAGGAAACACTTGATAAATTTGATAAATGAAAATCTTTTAGCTATTGTTCAACAAACGGATGATAATTCAGGTAGTCGAAAAAAATATGCCTTTTATAATCGCAAACGCTAAGAACCTGCAAAAAACGCTTTGTGCATTTGTTTAGCAAGTGTCAATTTTTTAGCTATAGGACCTCATCAGTGCTGTGTTGACCATGTTGACTATTTAAAATAGTCCAAAAAAAATTTAACTTTTTCTATAGATTTATGGTATTAACATAGTAATTTAAGCGTAATTAAATAGAACCTTTCAAGGAACTTTTAAATAGCCAAAATACAGTAATTTGAAAAATATAAACTGCGTTTCCAGAAAGCAAAAACGAAAGCAGAAACCTAAAACTACAAAAGAAATATTTCTTTGACTTATAAATAAATTGGCGCGTGTGCAATGAATTAATTTTTAAACATATTTTTAGTGACATAAAAAAAGATGAATAAATTTTTCATGTCACGCAATGTTAAAATAAGCCAAAACCGATGATCCTACTTTATGTTTCTTATGAAACCGCTACATTTAGACATTTAATTGTTTCAAACGTCACGTCAAGCTCAAGCTTTGACAGAATAAATAGCGTTGCAAAGCCATTGAATTTCATTAAAAGTTATTATCGTAGTAGCATAAAGGAACCGATTAAAATATACTTGCTAATATTTCTGATACATAGGTTTTAAAGTTTATCGATTTTTATGTCCTTTTACTATTGTAATTTTTAAAGTGAAATTAAAAATAAAATTATTATAGTTACTTTTTATCAGATGAAATAATTGATGCGCTGTTTTAGGTGTTATATAAATTGCTCATTAAGTTGTTTAATTATTTTTCACAAAATGAGCAATACTTTTAATGCTGAAAACAAAATAACTATTATATAATTTTTAATACTTTAGAAAAATCTTAGCCTGTTTTTACCAAGGCTTATGGTTTTTGAGAAAAGTAGAAATATCATTAACAAAACTGTTAGAAAAATAGTTCCTTATGAATATACTCCCAAGTTGCAAGCAGAAGTTCGATGCTCATTCTACCGGTCTGATTTCTGTTTTGTTCTTGAGTAAAGCACTTCGTGACAAATTTTGTGAAGGGTTACGCCGCTTATCAGTGATGCAGTGAGACCATAAAGGTCAAGACCAAAACCGACACCAAAAACAACCAAGACCAATCACCTTCCTTAATTTGGTTCGTCATGTAATGACCTGTTTTTGTTTTTACTAGCATTTAAACAAATATTTGTCCTTCAATGTCTAGTGTAGAAAAGAAAAGAAAGGTTTTCACTTAAATTGTACGGTTATATCCAAACTTTATTTAACTTTTACGTCGAATTCGAAGTGAACACAAAAAACAAGAGAAAAGCGGTACACCAGTTGCGGAGCATTGGTTTATTTTACAGTTTTTTGGTGTTAACCTTGATATTAGTATTTTTTTCTAGTGAGTTTATATTTCTATTACCATATTTCGGTTCCTAACAAGGCAACAAAGTCTACCATTTTGATCAAAGCGATTGACATGCTTCTTCCAAACACACGCGAGCCGCAGGTTTCCCAATCCTGATTTAATCAGTGAGGGTGTGGGTTCAAATGTTTAAAATATTACCAAACTTAATTGTTTCCGAAAAAAAAAAAATACAGTTTTATTACAATCGGATTAGCTTGTGACAAATAACCCAGATCACAAAATTTTGCAGCTTTTTACGTTCATTGCAATAAACACGAGAAAGCTGCAAGAAGAAGATTAACGTCGTTTGACTGTTAGCTTTTTACTCCTTCAATTTGCAGCAAAGATTGTCAATTAAATGTCGTTCTTAAGCAAATTGCAAAATTAACATTAATAACATGAAGTAACAAATATATTAAAACATCGGTCTCGAGACCAATTTATAAAACATAAGGCTGAGAGCACATGACTCCAAGACCAAGACCAAGACCACCAGCACAAGGTTAAGACTGAGACAATACCGAAGCCACAAAAATTAATCTTGAAACCTTTATCACTGTTGCTTACCTTGAATGGTGACTCCATTTAAAGCAAGAAAACAGCAGCCAGTCTAACTACAGCCACAAAATATCAATCACCAAAATTAATCAGAGGTAAATAGTAAAACAAGAGAATAGTATTAAGTTGTATAACATGAAATGTCTCATTTGAAAATAAAACAATGTAATTGTCATAAAATGTTTATTTTGATCAAAATATAATCCTTGCATACAAGTATGTTTAAGCGACTCTTTTGCGTCTAACCACTGCCTAGTTCTTTTGCTGTTATCAAAAATTACTCATTTCTCTGCACAAGTAATGATTCGATTAAAAACTGTTCTCAATTTTGAGCTGTAAAACCAATATTGAGCACACTGTGAATTGCCTTTTTATTTGAATTTGGTTAAGTCGATTTTAAATAAACCCGTCCATTTTTTGACTTTTCCATTTTATTTAAAGTGTCGAGAAACAGTTGAATGAAAAATGTTTAGTATTAATAAAGTTTTTAAAACCTTAGTTGTCTGATTTTGTTCAATTGACTATTTCAATACATAATCTCAAACTGCTGCTCTTGGTCTCCCTTTTGGTTTATTGTCAACGAATTCATTTTCTGAACGAAATCTTTGAAAATTTCTCGAAACGCTTCTGTTTTGAATAACATTGTTACCAAAAACTCGCTTAATGTTTCCTAAGGTTTCGGCGGCCGAATGACCCAGCATATATTTGCTCAAGAAAATGTTGGGTTGTCAGCATAGCTATAAGTTTAAGAAAAGCATTTTTTTTAAATGTTGTCTGAGAAAAAAGATACTTAAGATTACCCATATGAATGCAAATAATGAGGCTGATATATAGCCGATAAAAAAGACTACCTAAATACCACGCTTTATGTGAGAAAACTGAATACCAGCAGAAATCATATATGGACATCCGAAACCTTAATTCAAAGCTTTTTCATAATTTTGAAATACAACAATAATAGAATATTTATTATTAATTAATCGGTGATTATACATCAAAAGTCAAACACAGGTTTTGTTATTGTTTTTATGTTCTTTTAGTCTAAAGTGCAACAATGAATAAAACGAACGAAAACTTTCAAACAACGGAAATTAATTTCCATAAGCATAATAATTGGATTCTACCATTTGGACTGTCACTTTACAGTGTGTTGATTACCATTGACATTTATCTGATTGTAGCACTTATCAATTATGGAATCAGAACTGGAAAGTGGTTTCGTCAAACTCAAAAGCAAAGCTTTGAAGTCTTAAACACTGGTTCCATTTATACATCATTAGTTATCTGTGCTGTCTTAGCACTTATTTACCATGTTCTTGTTGTTGTGTACAGCACAATTGGCTACAATGAAAATGAAAGTATGATATGTGAAGTTATAAACGATGTTCGAAGAGGTGTCTATGTTCTAATTTTATCGGGCGTTAGTATGTTTTTATGGCTTCGGCAAAGAGTGTTTTACACAACTTACTTGCCAAATGCTATGTTTGGAAAAACGGTGAAATGTTTTAGTTTTATGATAATATTTTTAGTTTTAACTGGATTATTTATTGCATCAACATTAACATACATACCAAGAAATCACACTTCATCTCCAAATGGTTGTGTTTATGTTTCTGATGGGAATAGTTTTTCTAAAGGAATATTTGTTGGAATTGCATCAGTGGCATTAAGCCAAATTTCGTTGCTTTATTTGTTTTTGAATGCTTTATTGAAAACAAAACGTTCCAATTTATGTGGTAATTATCGAGGATTTCCGTTTTGCTGTCAAAATACTGAACTTGAAAATGATCAAAGAAGTAAAAAAATTAACAAGACAACTGAAATCGTTCAACTAATTATAAAAAAAACTTTTATTTTTGCTGTGTTGTCTCTAATTTGTGATTTTGCGACTATGAGCTTAGCACTTGTACTTTCCAAAGAAAACCAACGAGAAGACGTTACAACTATTATTGGGTCTATCGATATTTCAGCAAATGTAATGTTTTTAATTTTGTCATTTATATCCTGGAAAGAAATGATTACGTCACCATTTAAATCTTTTTCAACTCCAGTTGAAAACTCTGTGATATCTAGTGAAACCCTCGAGGTGACATCAGGTTGAATTGCATTAAGCTATTTCATGAAATGTAAAATATTCCACAATTCATAGAACAATTTGATATAAAAACTGGTAAGCATTTTCAAGTCCTTAAAACGGAGGTTTTGGATTCGATTTCCATCCCGACAAACTTGACTGAGTGTGAGAAAAGAATCCCCGCTGGGGCAGTTTTATTAATTGCTGAAGATGCACACCCATAATTTACGATCATTAGCGGCACATAAAACGATTATAATGAAATGAAAAGTTAAAACAAATACCAATAAAAAGTGTCAATTTTTGATTAATTAGTGAAAAAGAAAAACAATATACATACTGTATTGTATATCTTTAGATTAGTGTTTTGGATTGGTGTTTAATTTTTTTGTGTTACTTTTATCTCTTTCTATTTTGAAAAAATTTTAAAAAAATATAATTTATAACAAACAATTTTACAATAATAACTTTATAAACACGGCTTTAAATATACTGACTTGCAGATAAACATACTATATATTACTGTATCTTTTTTTGTTTACGTTGTAACGCAGTGCTTCCCAACGTTTTTTTTACTTAAGCTATCCCTAAAAAAAGTAAGCGTTTTACACCGCTGCAAATTAATTATTAATGCATTTGTAATTCTCAATGAAAGCTTAAAATTAAAAAAGTCTTGAAATTTCAAAATAAAACTAAACTTTTTACTGTTCAAAGCATGTTTTGTAATTAAAAATGCACTCTGGTTGGGAATCACTGCTGTAAACTAGAAAATGTAAATATCTTTCAAGTTACCGCACTGTTATCATTATTACTTACTGTTTTCATTTAAAGTAAAACTGTGTCGTGTACAATGTGTACGTAAATAAATTTTAACTTATTTTAGGCTTACTTTGTAAACAATAATCAAGTATCTGTTATCTTAAAAAAGTTGTTTTGGGATATATTAAACTAATGGTTTCTCAACAAGCGGTCCGCCAAACTACACTGATCTTTTAGGATTTTTACGATCCGTTAAACCTCATAACAGAAAAAAGGTTTTTTGTATATATAGGCCTAATAGCAAGAATTGTCAAAATTACGATTTAATTAACTAAAAAAAAAAGTTGTTGTCTTTGATTTAATATTTATACTATATGTAACATTAAATAAATGTCGAAAAGTTATCTATTAAATCATTTTTCCTGATGAACTTTCTGTATTAAAGATCTTTCAAACCATTAACTTTATCGGCCACTGGCAATAAAATATTGAGAAACATGATTAAAGCGGTGAATCGCTGATTTGTAAGCAGTTTTATGGTAATATTGTGTTCTTCTTGTCCTCGTGATATCTTTTGACGACATTTTGTATCTTTTCAAAAATGGATTTTTTTTTTTTTATTCAAACTAGTTTTAAATTATTACATTAAAGTTACTATTATCTTAAAAATTAAACAAAAATGTTTGCTTTAAATCACAATTCTTTTTATTTTGTCCGTTAAGTTTGAATTTATGACCAGTTGTGGAGATTCTAGGATTCAGTACGCCAATATTTTTTTCTTCTTAAAAATCGATAAAGCATAGTCCGCTTTAATATAAATATGTTTATTTTGACTTTATCCACTTCCACAAAACATGTTTAATGTGTTTATTATTTGATGTAACATTTTGTCACGGTTTTGAATTGTACCATAAAAAACGTTTGTCATTTACTTTGTTCATTCACGGGTATATTTTTTTATGCATTTTAGGAAAAATTCTTATGCTCAAAAGAAATTGCATTGTACTATGTCAGAATATAAAAGCTATTTCAATAACAAATTAATAACAATTGTAAATATTAGCTTTTTTAATTGCTTTCAGTAGCCTCTTTTTCTATTGAGAGGTATCAGAAATGTTACCAATTGCAAGCTTGTAATCTCAACTGAACTAATTAGTTCACTTCCAGTAAAGCTGAAATTATTAATACTTTTGTTAAATTTTTTTACTTATATATCTTATTTAGGTCATATAGAAGCCACATAGCTTCCAAAATAATTTTTATCTTGCAAAACAATAATTCCTGCCGTTTAGTGTTAAATGTTTGTTCATTAAACTCATTCCCAACAATCATTTACTTCATCATCAAAATCCTTCAAAATCGAGTGGAAGTAATTACTCGATAGTTGATGAGTCTTTCTGTCAACATCAGAAAACAGCTGCAATTTTTGTCCCTGTTTGTTTCCCTGTAGGTAGAAAGTTCTCAAGCTACCGTTCCAAGATCTAATTATGCGCTTTTTGAGTTGGCATTTTTTCGAACAAAAAAATTTTATGCAGAAAACGAGTGCATTTCTTGTCGCTGTTTACTTCCTTGTTGGCAAAAAGTTTTTCAGTTATAGTTCTAAAATCTATTTATGCACTTTTGAGTTGGCATTTTCTCAAACCAAATATTGTGACTTTTATTTGTGCAATATGCTAAAATTATGAAATTGGAAAAATGTTTTTTCTCGAGAGTGAAACATTAGCTGATGAGTTTTCACGTCTATACAAAAACAACTTCTATTTAATAAAAAAAAAATTTTGAGATGTAGATGTTTAGAAAATGTAGATGTAAATGCGTAAGATGAACAGGCAAAAGTTCAGGTTAGATAAGATTAAAACTTGTTGAACCAAATACACTATTTTGCATTTTTATGTTACACAAGATGTTTCAAAAAGATTACGCCAAAATCATCATGTGATAGCTCAAAAACAAAAAAATAAAACACTTCAGCTCGGATACATGTTGTATATATTTTCAAGTTTGTTTCATGTTTTACAAGTGCTCTACGTGGCTACCACAGGCAGTAGAGATACATCAAGCCGATCTTCTTCTTCTTCTTCTCCTTTCGGTCTTTCCTTTCAGTCAGGGGTAACTACAGCGTCTCATCATTCTCCAAACCTTTTTGTATTCAACATCCGTCTTCTTTGAACCAACTTTTCCAATATCTTCTTTTACTACATCTACAAATATTCTCTTTGGTCTCCCTCTTCTCCTCTTTTTCGGTAACTCCATTTCCATCATCTTTCTTCCTACATACTCTTGGTTTCTCCTCATGACATGTCCATACCACCTCATCCTTCCCTCCCTCATCTTCACTCCTAACTGTTCTACCTTAACGGTACTCGTGATGTGCTCGTTTCTAATCTTGTCTTTTCTTGTCATTCCCATAGCAAACCTCAACATTTTCATCTCTGCCACTTCCATCTCTTCCATTTGTTTCTTTGTGACTGCCACTGTCCTAAGTCCATACACCATTGCTGGTCTTACCACTAAATTGTACACTTTTCCTTTTACTCTAGCTGGTAACCTCTTGTCACAGATTACTTCCGATACTTTTCTCCATCCGTTCCATCCTGCCTGCACGCTCTTCTTTACCTCCCTCTCACAACCACCACTTTCTTGCACCGTTGATCCCAAATACTTAAATTTCTTTACTCTTGGCACTTTTGTATCCTCCATCATTACTGTTTCGTCATCATTTTCTCCATTTATGCACAGATATTCGGTGTTTGACCTACTTACTTTCATCACTCTTCTTTCCAATGCATACCTCCAGGATTCTAATCTCTGCTCCACTTCTTCCTTTGTCTCTTTAAAAATTACTATATCATCAGCAAACAGCATCGTCCATGGTGGTTCTCTCCTTACTTCATCCGTTAGCCTGTCCATTATCACTGCAAAAAGGAATGGACTTAACGCTGATCCCTGGTGTAGTCCAACCTTAACCTTGAAAATTTCTGTAGTTCCTACTACAAACCTCACCACTGTTTCGCTTCCCTCATACATATCCTGTACCAGTTGTATATACTTTTCCATTATTCCTGATTTTCTTATGCAGTACCACAGCTCTTCCCGCGGAACCCTGTCATAAGCTTTCTCTAGGTCCACGAATACACAATGTAGCTCTCTTTGACCTTTCCTGTACTTTTCCATCAACATTCTTAAAGCAAACATAGCATCGGTGGTTCTCTTTCCTGGCATAAATCCATATTGCTGTTTGCTGATCTCCACTCTATCCCTTAACCTGGCTTCAATAATTCTATCCCATATCTTCATTGTGTGGCTCATTAGCTTTATTCCTTTGTAGTTTCCACAGCACTGTACGTCCTCTTTGTTTTTATAGATTGGGAGAGTCTTCTCCATTCTTTTGGCATTCGTTTACCCACTAATAGTCTGTTGAATAGTCTGGTCAAAAACTTTATCCCCATCTTTCCCGTGCACTTCCAAACTTTTACTGGCAACTCATCTGGCCCAGCCGCTTTACCTTTTTCATCCTTCTTAGTGCATTCTTCACTTCTTCTCTACTGACAAAATTTACCTCTTCTTTAACCACTTCTGCTTCCTCCGTCCTGGGGTCTCTGTTATTTTTCTCGTTCATAAGTTTCTCAAAGTACTCCTTCCATCTCTTTAACACTGCCTCCGAAATTACCATAATATTACCGTTTTCATCCTTTATAACCCTTACGTGCTGTACATCTTTCCCTGCTCTGTCTCTCTGCCTAGCCAATCTGTACAACTCCTTTTCACCTTCTTTTGTTTCCAATCTAGCATACAAATTGTTATACGCACGTCTCTTCGCTATTGCAACTGCCTTCTCTGCTTACTTTTCTTTTCGTTGTAGATCTTTTTAGTATTTTTATCTCTTATTTTGTCCCAAGCTTTCTTTGCCTCTTTCTTTTCTTTTATGCCCTCCTGAACTTCCTCATTCCACCACCACGTCTCCCTGTCTCCTTTTTGTTTCCCAAATGTTACTTCCAGTACAGTTTTAGCTGTTTTTCTTAGCATTTCTGCTGTTTTGTCCCACTCATCAGGTAACCCGTATCTGCCTCCCAGAATCCTGGTCACCTCTTGTCTAAACGCTTCTTGACAACTTGTCTCCTTCAGTTTCCACCATCGTATCTTTGGCTTTACTTTCTCTGCTTTTTTTTCACCATGAGACCCATTTTGCATACCACCATACGGTGCTGCTTTGCGATACACTCATTCAATATTACCTTACAATCGCATATTTCCTTCTGCACATCACATAATCTACTTGGGTGCTTTTTTCTCCACTCTTATACGTCACCCTGTGTTCATCTTTCTTCATGAAATAAGTATTGACAATCTCCAAATCCATCCTTTTCCCAAAATCCACAACCATTGATCCTTCCTTATTTCTTGTTCCAGCACCGTACCTCCCCTATGTTTCTTTCGCCCACATGTCCATTAAGGTCTGCGCCAAGAACTATCCTCTCTTCTTTTGGTATACTTTCTATCAACCCATCCAGGTCTTCCCAAAAATCATTTTTCTCCTCCATGCTGTTGTTAACCTATGGAGCATATGCGCTTTCTATATTTAGGATGAATCCTTTTACCTCCAGCCTCATGGCCGTTAGTCTGTCTGACACTCTCTTCATCTCCAGGACGCTTTCGGTTAGCTCCTCCCTCAGCCCTATCCCTATCCCATTTTTTCTTCCATCAGCTCCGTTGTAAAATAGTTTGCATTCACCTCCAATCTTCTTTTGATATTCTTTTTATCAACCCATCCAGGTCTTCCCAAAAATCATTTTTCTCCTCCTTGCTGTTGTTAACCTGTGAAGCATATGCGCTTACTATATTTAGGATGGATCCTTTTACCTCCTGCTTCATGGCTATTAGTCTGTCTAACACCCTCTTTACCTCCAGGACACTTTCAGCCAGCTCCTCCCTCAGCACTATCCCTATCCCATTTTTTCTTCTATCAGCTCCGTTGCAAAATAGCTTGCATTCACCTCCAATGTTCCTTGCTTTACTACCTTTCCACTTTGTTTCCTGTAGGCACAATATGTCTACATTTTTTCGCTCCATCATATCTTCCAGCTCTCTTCCCCTTCCAGTCATTGTTCCAATATTTAAGGTACCCACCCTTATGAGTAAGAGTCTTCCTTTCCACACTTCTCGTTGCTTCTTCACTCGCTTTCCTCCTGTCTTTCTGCTTTTATTTTACTATGTTTAGTAGTAACATAATTTGCACAGGTGCCCTGCTGTGCGACACTTGAGGCGGTCGTTGGTAACCCGGGCCGCGACCGATCCGGTATGGATTGATAATGATTACGCATTTGTCTGTTTTGGAAAAAATTTTTTACGCCGGATGCCCTTCCAGCCGCAACCCTCCCCATTTATCCGGGCTTGGGACCGGCATCAAAAGACACAGAAATGTGCCTCCTATGGCTGGGTTAGAGACATCAAGTCGATATGAGAATTTTTTCCAAACGCTCCATTTAAAAAAAACGACCATAGACTTAGACCTGAGACATAGCAGAGAAAACGTTCACCTTAGGAGAATCTCTTTGATGCTCAACTGTTTCATGTAGGTGATTTGTTCCCCAAATACGCACGTTGTCACAATTTACTTTGGGATACAGATAAATAGTTTTGTCATCACTAAAAACGAGACGTTAAAAAAGATTTCATCATCTTCCACCATCTTCAGTATTGACTCACAAAAAATTATTTTTATCTTCTTGTCGTCATTAGTAATATAGGGGACTTAAAATTTATATTTATATGTAAAGCCATAAAAAAATATGGTATCTATATAAATAAACATGTTTATACAAAAAAATTCTTTTTAACCTTTCCCCCATATATAGTAGTAAATTTTAATGGTGCCGCAAAATATGAAAAATCAAAAAATTTTAATTTAGAGAAATTTTATATTATTAAAAACGACAAAGCACTTTTAAATGATATACAGCATCAAAATAAACTAATTTATAAATTGATACAAGAATCAATTTCTTATATCGCTGTAAAATGATAATGTTTTGAATTGTAGATACCAAAGTTTACCAGCATTGCCAATAAGCAATGATTGCACTAATTTTAGCTTTGTTAAAAAACAACTGTGCTGTGTATTTTATCAGGGCAAGCGCTGTGCCAATAATAGAAATAGTTTTTAAAATTTCTTTTTTGAATGACAGATCCCGCAACTTTTTATAAAGTTAGAACTCAAATACATTGCTCAAATCTGAATTGGGAAGACTTTGATTTGGCTAGTTGATAAAATTAAAAACTACTTTTGGGTTTTAGGATTTAAGTGAGGCTAAAAATTAGCTAGCTATTTAACTTTGACAGTCGCAGTGTAGTAATGCTTTTAATGTAAATTACAGAAAGAAAAAGAGACATTTTTTTGCACAGACTTAACCGTTGCCCTACAGTATAGCAGTCAAGTTACGACATGACTTTTAGGTTAATACTTTCACCATACAGTAGATTGGGCTAATTCAGCTTTTACTACTCTGCTTGTCATTTGTCACTAACATACGTACTTTATAAAATGTAATGTGAGTTTTGCCTATTAATCTTTATATGAAAAAATAATGTTAAAGTACTAAATAAAGTATAAACGTTTAGTCTATGCAGACTATAAAATGCAGACATCCTAGTGCACTTTATTGCAGTCATTTTACAAATTGTAGCCTACGGCCTATATGCATTGATACATCATAATTTTTCAATTACACACATTTTCGATAACACCATTTTATTTTTATTTTCAATTTTTTATTTCTAACACAGCTTTGACTTTGATAGTAAATATAAAAATGTCCGGTGGCAGTAGTAGCACCCATTCAAACTTGCTGAAGTGGTTAAAGAAACTGTCCTCATTTGACAATTATTCTGCTTCAACATCATCTAAAACGCCAGCCATTTTTGGTTCTTATCCACTTGAGTCTACTATGTTCACCGCACCAACGCAATCTCACTTGAACAAAAATTATAAAGAAGCAAGTGTGAGTGCTATCAAGTTGAGTAGTAATGATTCACATAGTGGAAGTTGGGGGTCTCCACCAACAAAAAAATTCAAGGTTGATCGCGCGCCAGCAATGCTGCAATATTCAGTGTGAATTGCAGATCCGGCATTTACTTGCAAGGTGTTTGATCCACCGGAGCCTTGCTTTGTTCTGGCTTCTGACAAGGGGATTCTATGCAAATTCTGCACATTGCATGATTTTGGGTGCAGCAGCATCAGTAAAATCGGATCAGCGACAGTACTGGCCGATGTCAGCATTTCCAACGCAGAAAAAAAGAAATGACCAAGCACCTTGAATCAGGGCGACATAAAATTATCATTTCTATAGCTAACTTTCGTTTTTGAGAAGCAGGCAGTACAGGTGAAACAAGCTATACAACAGACGGTTGTCAAATGCATATATAGTACTACTTCATTGAAAAAAATGAGATCGTGAACCACAAGGTTTGTTCGCGTCAACATTTCTTGGACAAACTTAGGCAACGCCACCAACAATTATTATGGTTGTTATTAGCCTTTTACAAAATACAAAGCAGCCAATATATAATTAAAATTAATTTGGACATTATAAATCAAAAAATCTTTAGTGTTGCGGCAATGTAGATTTTTCGTTGATTGCTTTGTTTTGCCGACATAATAGATTATATCGACATGTAAACTTAGAGTCTTCCGAGGACCCCCCTTAGGTAGTCAACAGAAAAAAACATCCTATGTAGATAAGGGTTAAAATATTTTCATATTTATTTTAAGCGCAATAAGATCTATATTATGAACACACACAATTATATTTAAAATTTATAAGATAAAAAACAAAATGGAATTTTAAAAAAGAGCTCTACGAAAATCCAAAGATCACATAAATTTCACATTTATTTAAACCAAAACAACCCGACGCTTGTCCTTCCTGATTAAGAATTCATTCGAAGAATTTATCTTAATTTATATTTTATCAAAACACATCTTTGCAATCTATAATTAACCTCTTTTATTTTGTTTAAAGAATCACCAGAGTATCTTATTTTTTTTGAATTACCCCTATGCTACACCAAATTAGAAATTTAGATTATTAGACTACACCAATTAAGAATAAGCCAGAGTTAAAGTCTCTTCTCACTCCAAAAATTTTTAAAAAGTTACGAGCTGTTGTTTGGGCAACTCCATCTCTAGAGAAAATTTGCATTGTAAAATCTAAAAGTCACGTGACTTTTAATATTTGTTTGTTTTTTAAAATTTCTGGTTTGCTGTTGATTTGCAGCTCCAGCAGAGTTTCCAAAAAAATCTTTAAAATGTAAAATCGTTAAACTTCATATAAAAATACAAAAAACTTAATTTTTAAAATTTTTTTAAGTTTGGGAAAATTTAAAAAATTACATTTTGAAACTTAAAAAATTTTTTTCTTAAAACTTGTTGGTGCTGCAGCTCCTCAATAGGAGCCGCCACTTTTTTGAGAAGCTGTAGCCCTTGCTATAGATATTTCATCTCATCTACAAATACTTTTTCATTTAAATTTTGTACACAAAAACTTTAAATCGATTGGTATCCCTCTTTTCGACTTTATTTCAATTTGACAGGCACAATGTCACTCTAGCTCAGCCTACACTACCCCACTGATGACCCTACCTCTACTGGTTGCAGCCACCCACTGATGGCCTGGAATCTAAAAAATACTTTTATAAAGCTATTCCTTTGATGAAGCAATAGTGTCTAATAAGCTTATTGGTTCTTTGCATATCCGCAAAATTACCTCCCTAACAGTAAAAAGACTACAATGGCAGTAAGAACAACTACTACAAAAAAGTATGTCTTTGTGTTATTTCTTTTGGTTTATAAAACTGCAGTAAAAGTTAATTCAAACATTTTTTAATAATGAATATTCCTCAGAGAAATCCATTTTGAATCGAAACTCTCAGAAGTGACCACATAAAAGTACAAAATTAATGCACTTTTAATTGTGAAATTTATTTAAAAATGATAAATATTAGGTCTAATTGTGACCATCAATGTTAAAAATTGATATGTTTAGCTTGTTCGTACAATTATGCGTTATAACAAGTTAGAAACATTATAAGCTAGTGTACCTCAACAACTAATGTAAAGCTGTAGGCCTATATATGGAACGAATAAATCTTTTTGACAAATTTAGAGGATATTTCTGTATCGAAATAAAAAACTTGACGAGACTGCCCTTGATTTTTCCAATTCTTTAAGTTATTTATACCTAATTCTTCAAAAAGTATTAAAAAAATAAAAATATGCCTTAAAGTAAAGAAAACACTTTACACTATATCAATGCGTTTAAAATCACCGCACAAAGAGAATTATTCTAAAAAAATAGATTAGTATATGACCATTCTAAAGAAAGTCACAAAAGAAAATTAAAAAACTTAACTTTTTAAATTTTGGGCATAAATAGTTTAATAAAAGTATGGGAATTAAGTAATAATATAAAACCGCAAAGCGTATTAGTTCACATTAGATAACTATTAAATGTTGTTACAGTTATTGCATTTACAATAAAAAACTAAACAATCACTGCGGCCCTGCACAAAACAACCACGATTTTTGACTGAACACGGAACGACCTGTTTCATCTTAATCTCAAATAAAATATACTGCATTTTTTATTGCTTTAACCTTTTACTACATGAATTTTTTAACTTAAACAAAAAAAAATTAAACGAAGCATAAAAACCATTAAATGCATCTAAATTAGTACCAGTTTATTAAAAATTGCAAAAAAATTAAAATTGGGTTATTTTATGGCTGTATCATATATGATACAAAATGTGTTTCGAGAAGATTTTGCAAAAAACTTTCAGGATAAAATTTAGTTTTTGTTGAAGAAAAGTCTTACACAATTTTTCAAACAATGCATACAAAAGCAATACTAGAATAAAAACAGCCATCAGGGTGGGGTAGATGAATATCAGCGCTGCATAGTGGCATGATTGCCATGGTTACAGTTTGAAACCTACTTGAGTCTGCTTTGTTCTTGGTAAAAACTTTTTATGGAACTTTTCTGTGCTTGGCTTGACGGTTTTGTCAAGCAGCTCTAAATTTTAGTCCTAACTCTAAATAAAAATTAAAGAATCAAATAAAAAATTTCATCTAGCAGCAATATATTGAGATTTTTGAAAATTGCTTCACAGTTGGCTTAAACAGAACGCCCCATAATTTCCTGCAAGTTAGAAGGATAAATAGAAGTGGTAATAATAAAAAATGCTTTATACAACATTGACATAACATTACTTATTCAAAAAAATCCCAATTTGCATCTAATTAAAAGATAACAATTGACAAAAGAAAACCGTTTTTTCAATGTTTTTTCCAAAAGTTTCTTTGTTTCGGTAAATGGTTTTCTTGTTTTACGCTTATGACTGTCTCAGATTGTCTCAGTTTCTAGAAAATTCGCTGATGAGCCGTTAGGTGATGCTATCTGGCAGCCCAGGCTAAGAATAAAAATATTTTTGCTATTTTGAAGAAAAATTGAAACCGGTTCTGCCAAAAACTGAAAAGTATCTACCAAGCGCTGGTTCAGCCAATGCTTTCTAAAAGAAAAACGTTTTTTGCAGAACAGGAAAATTATCAGTGAACATTATCAACCAATTTTAATGGTGCGCCACGATCAAGCTGAACATCTAATGCCACATTACAATCAAGATAAAAGTTCTTCATCATCTTGCTCAACAGTTTGGTGTACTTGTAATCTTATCACAGGAAACCCATTAGGTCTAGATTGGAGCAGAAAAGCTAGTAATTCCAAGTTTCTTTTGCTAAACCATACTAAAATATTCTGAATAAAATAGTTTTATTGAATCGGGAGATGTTTTTTGTTGATAAAGGTTTTATTTGATGAAAAAAGTTATTTAATAATATTTTTATCGTTTGAAAATACGCTTTCTATTATTTTTATCATATGACCATAGAAGCCAAGCTGTCGCTTTATTTTTTAAGCCGCGCGAAATTTCATTGAAGAATTTCTCGTAAAGTGCCTTTTCTAAATAAAGAACAAAACTCATTTGGACAGACTGAGTATCAAACTCGCATCCTTCTGCTTTAAGTCAGGGTGTCATAAAACTGAGCTATTCTGTTAAATACTAATAGATCAAATTAATTTACCATATCTTAGTTCAAAATTGTTCTAGTATTTTCTGTTTCCAGGTCAAACAGCATTTTGAGTTTCACATTACAAGACATGACCTTCCACATATTGTATCATACATGATACAACCACAATTATACGTGTAATTTGGTCAATCTACATTAAAAAAATGAAAATAAGATTTCTAATAAGCATGAAGTAATCACTAAAATATCATTTTTTCAGCGGAAAATTCACATGAAATCTTTAAAAAAAGTAACTGTAGTTCCAGAATTATATTTTTAATCATAAAAATAAATTAAAAAATAATTCTGGATATTTTTTAAAAATAAAAAGTTTAAATGAGAAAATAATGCATTTTATTTAATTAAAAAACAAAAGTTTAAAAATGAAGTTTTTTTAATGGAAAAAAAATTAAAATTTTGGTTTGTATCGTATGTGATACACTATGTAGAGAAGGTTAAATCTTCCTTAATTTATTTTTAAGACTTTCAATGTCGATTACAGAATAATGCTCAACTTTGTTCTGTGGATTTATCCATACAAGCAATTCTTAAAGACGCAAAATTAAATCTGTATGAATTAGGTTATGCTTTAGAGATAAATTGTTTTTTATTGCATTTGTTTGAAATGGAACACATCACCTAAACATCAGGTAAGCCTCTTTCATCGCAATTTAATTGAATTAGGATATTTCATTTACAAACAAAACAAATTCTTAGAAATTGTAGTTGTTTTGTATAAATCAGTGGTCGGCAACCACCGGGCCGCGGCCCGGTGCCGGTCCGTGAGGAGTTCGTTGCCGGGCCGCGTACTTTTCCAGATTTAATGCTTTGAAACATTTTTGTAACGTTAGAGTTTAATACCCAATTGCTTTCGGACGTTTTGTGAGATTTGACTGCTTGATTTTAACACTTTGGGTGCGCTGGGATGTAAATGGACGTAAAATAGGACATTTATGCGTAAGTTTCGATTATTTCGGTGTTTAAAAGCGTTTTCTAATGTCGGCTTTAAATGGTGTTTATTCAAGCATTGTTGCATATGACGTAACAAGGCAAAAAGACAATAAAACTAACAAATACCTTTGTTATGTGTGATGCAACTAGCAGTTGTGGTTTTGCTGTGTTAGCAGTGTTAGGTTGATGAGGGAGTTAAGCAAGAAAATAACGTTAGAAATTAGGTCTAAGCAGTTAGAAATTATAGCGAACTGCAGTTACAGTTAAAATAAATTATTCCTACTAAAATTTGAAAGCTAAATTATTACAGTTTATAAGTTTTAACACTCATACTTTGAGTCTGAAAACAATGAGTGAAAAACAAATATCTTTGCTGAGATTTTTTGGAAAAAGGTCAGTACCATTTCAAAAGTCTGTCGTCGAGGACGAGGGACCTACAACATCGAAAAAACGGAAAGCCTCTTTCAATCGCTAATATAACGAGTCGTACTTAGAGTACGGATTTATTTCAACTAGTGATTCCGCAGCACCTTGTCCGCTCTGCCTAATTTGCAATAGCAAATTATCAAACGAGGCAATGAAACCTTCAAAACTGCTTCGGCACATGAAAACAAAGCACCTCGAATTAAAAGATAAGCCTTTGGAGTTTTTTGAAAGAAGGAAGCGTGATTACGAAGGCGAAAAACGATCATTGAAGACTGCTTTGTCAACAAATTCCGATGTACTAAGAGCATCGTATTTGGTGTCTTACCGCATTGCTAAGACTAAGAAACCATTTACTATTGAAGAAGAATTGATTGTACCTGCGTATACTGATATTTGCCGTGAAGTTATAGGAGAATCGGCAGCTAAAAAGATAGCGCAGGTTCCTCTTTCGGCTCGCACTGTTGCAAGACGAATTGAGGATATGACGGAAGACATTGAAACTCAATTGTTGGAGCAGATTGTAAAGTCACCGTGGTTTGCGATTCAATGTGATGAGTCTACAGATATTGAAAACAAAGCTGTGCTGCTAGTTTTTGTTCGATATCTCCATGAAGAGGATATTCATGAGGACATATTGTGTGCTTTGTCATTGCCAAAAAACACCACTGCCTCTGAATTATTCAAGTCTCTCAATGAATATTTTTCAGAAAAACTGAATTGGTCTTTTTGTATCGGTGTGTGCACGGATGGAGCTGCAGCCATGATTGGCCGTCTGTCTGGTTTGACTGTTCGCATTAAGGAGGTCGCACCAGAGTGCGAAGCCACTCATTGTGTCATTCACAGGGAAATGCTGGCGAGCCGAAAACTATCATCAGAGCTTCACAGTGTATTTGGTGATGTAATTAAAATGATCAACCTTATTAAAGCTTATGCACTTAACACCCGGCTGTTTAAGCAGATATACAAAGATATGGATGCAGAACAAAAATGCCTTCTTTTGCACACAGAAGTAAGATGGCTTTCCCGTGGAAAATCATTAAACAGAGTGTTTGAATTACGTGAACCACTGCAAAGGTTTCTACTGGAGAAAAACTCAGACCTTGCTAACAAATTTAGTGATGAAAAATGGGTTCTCAAACTTGCCTACTTATGTGACATTTTAATCTGCTTAATGAACTTAATCTCTCACTGCAGGGCAAAATGACAACTGTATTCAAGTTGGCAGATAAAGTGGCTGCATTTAAAGACAAACTTAAATCATGGGAGCAGCGAGTAAACAAAAGAGTATTTGACATATTTCAAACGTTAGCAGAGACTTTGAAAGGCAGCGAGCCTAAAGTTCTTCGACCTTGTAGCCAGTCACTTGCGTGTTCTTTTACAAAAGTTTAAGCGCTATTTTCCAAGCGCTAAAGACCCTCGAGCTGCAAAGAAATGGATCCGTAATCTATTTATTTTCAAGCCAGGTGGATCAAACTTACCAGTACAAGAAGACCAGCTGCTGGACATTGCAAATGATGGTAGCCTGAAACGTCTTTTTGATACAATGACTCTGTCAATGTTTTAGATGAAGGTCTTACCAGAATACCCCGACCTTGCCATAAAAGCATTAAAAACATTGCTATCATTTCCGACGTCCTACTTATGCGAATCTGGATTTTCTGTGATGGCAGCAACAAAGACGAAACCGCGAAACAGACTGGACGTGAGGGACACATTGCGTGTGTCATTGAGTTCCATAATTCCAAGGTGGGAGCGTCTTGTTGCGGCAAAACAAGCTCAAGGTTCTCATTGAATCACTGTTGTAATATCTTATGAGCTGAAATAAAATTTAATTGCGGAATATTTATGTTTATTTTTAAGGCCGGTCCGCGAAAAGTTTTCTGACTTAAACCGGTCCGCTGTGCGAAAAAGGTTGCCGACCCCTGGTTTAAATGAAATATTGATATATCAAAACTATTCAACTTTATTTTAAATCGTAAAAAACGATTATATTTTTGCCAATCAAAAATTTTGGTAATTTTTTTATTTGCAGATTCTATTAAATTTAAATCAACTACAATATCTGACTGAACGGACTAAAACTAAAAAGGAATCAAAATCCATTCATCAAATTAAGTAAAAGAGCAATGAAACGTTATCAGTATTCACAAAATTTGAACTCTAATGTTATAAATTTCCTCTCGTTAAATCAATTTTTCAATCAAACAACTGTTAATAGAAGTTCAAAAGTTGATATAAAAATGTTTTATAAAATCGTGACTCTATGAAAAATTGTTTGAATATGAGAAATTGCCTCTCGTGTAATAATTATCAAATGATTAAAGCAATTTTGAAATTTGAAACTGACTGCTTTAAACAACCTTGTTCTTGAACACAAACTTGAGAATATAATTGTAGAAAACTACCAACGCACGTTTTTTTTATTTCTTTTGTTTTTCTAATCACTTTTTTCATTCGATGCCGGTGCTTTTTCGTTTTAGACGCTAATTATTAGTTAATTTCCTTCCCGAGCATAGTTCATTTCTGCAGCATGTTCATTTAGTGCTGGTTCCTTCGCGTTTCTTGTTACGCTTCTGTTCGTGACGCGACCAGCAGCAATATTTGCGGCGGCTGGTTGAAGTCTGAGAGATTTAGTGGTATTTTCTGTAATCTTGAAATCTGAAAGACTTAGTGCGTTTCTTTAATCCTGATTGGGTATTTTGAATTTTACCCGTTTGTGTGTTCCCCTTCCGTTTCACATAAGTCAGCACCGACGTGAACTGCTCGGTAAGGCAACTTTATTTTCTCTTTATGTTTGATTTTTAATTTGTGCTATTTATTTACAGAATACCACTTCAATTCCTGTACACCATTTTTGTTTTTTTTATTCTAATTTATATTAAACATCCTTGGTTATTTTAACTTTTCCTTTATCGCAACCAGAAGCGCGTTATTCAACAATTCACTTTTCCGCAATCGGCCATCTTGAACGCCGTTTCTCGTTAAATTAATTTACTTTTTCTTCCATCTTTCACAGCGTAAAAAACTGATTTCTTCTGAAACCTAAATCTATACTCTTTACATTTTCACCATTTCGTCATATTGGACACCTCAATTAAAAGTAAAGATTGTACGGCACAGATTGGGTTTGTCAGACTTTTAATTTGATTAAAGATTTATACCTGGTGTAAGTTAAAATACTTTTTTATAAACATCTGAAAAAGGCTATTTCCAAAACTTTAAATACTGCATTTTCTAGATTTGTTTAAAATTTAAATATTGGAGGCTATTTTTTAACAGTTTAAGAACTCATGCGCCGCTGTGGTTTGATATTAATCTAATAGATCGGTAATAACTTGAGAAATTAATCATCTTAAATCAAACATGAAAAACTGCGTTTTATCTTGAACAAGTTTGCCGTAGTTTACAAGGTTTTGAGAAGCCTATATAGCACATGTTTCAAATTGTCTTGATATTGAAATCTTAACCCTTATTTACCTAGGATGTTTTTTTCTGTTGACTACCTAAGGGGGGTCCTCAGAGGACCCTAAGTTTACATGTCCAATACTCTTGACGGGCAGTAGCTGCGCAGTTGATTTTTTTATATGTTGGAAAAAATTTATTCTAGTTTAGTCAAATGTCTTTACTTTTAATACATTTGCTATTAGTCTCTTCTCATTTTGCATAATGTTGAAGATTCTCAAATTTTCCTTGATTGTTCTGTTTTGCGACATAATCGGATTAGTCACACTCTGCTGCTAAAAATAAATAACTACTACCTCGTACGTGACACAGTAATCTTGACAAACACAACAAGACGTTCAAAACGTTTTTTGACTTACCTCATAATTTTTCTAAGGTAAGACGAAAATCATGAGGTAAGTCAAAAAAATAGCTTGGTACACTAAAACTAACCATTGGATTTGCTCAAATGGAATACCAAAATATTCAGGAATAAATTTTATGAAAAGTCATAAAATTTTAGGTTTTTATCATCCGAACTTAACAGTTATAACGTTTTTATATAAGGGAGGTCCTTTGAAGACCAATCTTAGGTAAATTAGGGTTAAGAGTGTAAAACTTTGAAAAGTTTTCACTTCCCTTTTGACAAAAATAATAGTTTGACTTACAACTATTATACTAATTCTTATTTCACTAAGAATCAGTTTTTGGTTTCTAATTCAACATTTGTATTTGATAGCTATTTCGATTTTGTAATCATTACTAACAAATGAAACCGATGAGGCATCATCATCACTGCTAGTCTCAAACATCATTTGACTAGTTTTTATTAGCAGTATATTTCAGCCATCTGAAAAGTAAAAGAAACGTTTACTTAATTTGTAAAATAAATTAGCACTGTCACAACCAGTCCCACTAGAAAATATCGTTGGTAAAACATATCCCAATTACATCCAATGCAATAAATAAGTAATAACCATAAAACTGTTAGATGTCCTAAATTGATTTTAGTTAGACATATGCTTCCTTGAATAGTTTACAACAAAAATCTTATTGCAAATCTTCAACTACCACTCACCGAATCTAAAGACTAAAAAATGACTTCTTGAGTTGAACTGACTAAACGACAATAATTCAAAGAATCATTAATAATGTGGACTGAAAGCAATTTAAATTAAATGTGGGTTTTTACCATTGGTAGCTTCTAAAACAGGGGTAGGCAAATTGTTTAGTTCGAGGGACGCATTTAGAAATTGATTTGTATACAGGCCGCGGCCGTAGTTTGGCCACTTTTTCCAGAATATTTTTGGGACATGTATGTTGTCCCATTGGTAGTGAAAGGGTTAAGGGCAAAAATTACATTACAATTAAAATCTTCCAAATTTTGAATAAACGTATTTTTAGAATTTATTCTCACCTAGTACGAAAACTTTGCACGCCGATGCAACGTCGTGAAAAACAAATGAAGATAAAAAGAAAAAATCTTTATTTTGAATAAATAATCGAAAAGTATCTTGTGACTTTTTACATCATCGGTTTTTAAAACAAGCACACATGGACAAACTCTCTGAAACTGATCGTTAAAAATTGTGATTTCAAAAGATAAACAACTAGACAAAATTTTAAATGTTAATAAATGTTTCGGTGAAATTAGTTCATAGTGGGAGCTTGTGGTTACAATTCGAACCAGCCCGATATAAAGTCTTGTCTACAGTTCTTTAATGGAAACCGTTTAGCTTTGATTAAAAAAAAGATTAATACTTCGAATACTTTAAAGCATTGGCTGCAACGGGTGGTCCGTGAAAATTTTTTGCGGTCCACTGAAAAAATTAGAGTTGTAGCCTGTCAATCAGTTGAAAAATTGAAATCAATACAAATCCAACAACCCTTGAGTTATACCCATAAGTCTTTATCTTCAAGGTAATTTTAATTGCTTTTTTAGTCTTTTTTGATTTTTTAAACATTTTGTACATCTTAGATATGAAAAAATTAGGGCTTTTAAACGTGAAAGCATTTTTCTTAGTCTTCACTATAAGTTTTTTTAAAATTGGTATTACTAGTTCACCAAATAATGTATTATACATTTACTGGAAGTTCAGAAAATTAGATACCACTTCTAGAGAGGATATCCATTTTATTACGG
Organism: Diplosoma virens; assembly: GCA_963680785.1. NCBI lineage: Eukaryota > Metazoa > Chordata > Ascidiacea > Aplousobranchia > Didemnidae > Diplosoma > Diplosoma virens. The sequence continues at coordinate 37,337,103 of OY796892.1, read as the reverse complement.
AAAACCTTTAGAACTTGCAAAAAACGCTTTGTGTGTTTGCGTAACAAGTGATTGTTTCTTGGCTTAAAGAGCCTCTTCAATGCGGCGTTAACCAGTACTTGTTTATGACTACAAAAGGAGCTGAAACAAAGTTCAACTTTTTTTATAAATTTAGCGTGTTAAAATAGTAATTTAAAACTCAACAAATATTTGTAGAACTTTTCAGAAAACTTTCAAGTAGCCAAATTAATTTTGAAAAATACAGACTACATTTCCGGTGAGTAGGCTTAAAGTGAAATCTGAAACTGCAAAATAGAAACATTTCCTCGACTTATAATTGAACCGACGCACATGTGATAGATTAATTTTAAAACATATTTTTAGTGACATGAAAAATGACGAAACAAATTTTTCACGTCATGCAATCGACAAAATGAGCCGAAACCGATAATTTAACCCTATGTTCTCTACAAAATCGCTGCATTTAGACATTTAATTGTTTTAGGCGTCACGTCAACCTCAACATTTAATCAATTAAATAGCGTTGCAAAGTCAAAAGTTAAAAATTACTATAGCAGTTGTAAGAGGGAGTCGATTAGAATTGAAAATTTTTTACCAGTTAATATTTCTTGTATATAGATTCTAAAATTTACTGAGTTTGATTATTGATTATTGATTTTTTATGCTCTTGATTTTTATTTTTTTACTATTGCAATGTTTAAACTCAATCTCACAACTTTACTCGGGAATCCGAAAGGACCAGTTGAACTTAATAACCCAAATATTTGTGCTGAAAGTTAAGCATTGTTTATTTTATTCATGCCAGCTCTAGAAATAGTTTTCTACAAGAATGAAATGCTTAATACAGTTAGTTTGGGCTAAGTACGAATGAATTCGTCAGAAGACTGTTCTCAACAAATAGAAAGAAACCACAGTAACTAATTATAACAAATACATTTACAGAATCAAAGAAACTAAACCACTCTGTAAAACTTCACTCTCAAATTTCACCAATTTTTAAAACCATTCACAGCTCAAACAATCTCAACGGTTAACATTAAACTTACTAGTTTGTCCGCCAATCGGACTAAAACAATTGTAATTCCCTAAACAATTAATTTTAATGGTGATCATAAGACATAGTGGTAAAAAAGTTAAATAACTTATAAAGTAAAATTACTTTAACACAAGTTCTTCTTTATTTATTTTATCTCTATATTTATCCATTTGACTCCCAGGAAAGCGATTGGACGCTAATATATAGGGTTGGCAATTACCCCGCCCTGCTTTCAGAGATGTCAATATATTGCTGTCCGCTTGTAATTTAATAGAGATATGATTGTAATTTAGAACTGCTTGCCAAGACAACCAAGCAGGGAAAGTGCCGTAAAGTGTCTTTCCCAAGGGCACAACAGAATGGCGCGAGTGGGTTTTGAACCGCGGGCATGTTGATCATAAGCACGGCGCTTTAACTACTCGACCACCCTGCCACAGTAGATATCAATTTTTATTGAAAACCTAAGCAAAAATTGCATTATCGCCAAAAAAACGTTGCAATGGCTTAAACTTTAGTTTGTCAATGCGCTTGAATAAAAAAATAAAATGACTTTTATAATCACTTGTAAGAACAACTTGCAAAAAAATAATTTTAAGTAGAGAGGCAGTGTACCAATTACGAAATTACTAAGTAACTTAGCAAAAGATGATGTCATTATTAAATGCTTAAAAACCACTGTAAAACTCTAAAAATCAACTATAAAGTTACAAGGTTAACATTGCATTAATCATACATTCATTCATTTATTTATTTCACTTTTTATTCTTGATCGTTGTTAAATAGTTCACGCAAAAAATCATGAATATTAAAAAAGATCAAAAAAAAGGAAGAAGCAGCACAACGTCAGACGGTAAAACATGCATAAGACAATTAAAACGTGTAAGTTCAAAACGCTAGAACGCATGGCCGCAACACCTTAAATAAAATGTTATACCAAAATTAAAAATATTTAGACTTTTCGAGCAGGGGAGATATTTTATACACAGTTTATGAGTTACCGTGGCAGCTTATCAAGTTGTCCTCTTAATTACCCTTAATTAACTAGCTTCTTTGCAGGGAAAATAAAACAACTTTTTTCGATACGGGAAACAGAGTAAAGTTGACTATTTGTTTTCAAATTTTTGATTGATCCCAGCCTAATTCGAATCCAAGCTTATTATTTCTGAGGCAAATCCGCGAAGTACTATTACCGCGACTGTCGACAAAATAGCTACATAAAAAATTGCAGACGTCTCAGCAGAAAGACACGTTTTTTGAAGTTAAGTATCTGGGTGGTTTCCGCTGCGCTTTTCAGAGGGGCATTTTATACTAATTTTTAAATATTAAAAGGTCATGCCGCCTACTTACAATGATGACGTTCAAAACAATTCAATTCGTTGAAAACAAAAAGCAGCAGCCTGTATAACCCACATATACTAAAAAGCAATCACAAAAACTAATTGGCGATAAATTGCAAAACAAGAGAATCGTACTTACAGCAATCATATCTGTACATTTAAAACCTTTATTAAAAGCTTTAACAGCATTTTGCTTAATTTCAAAACACTACAGTATAATAACAGAAGTACCAATTAATTTATGTTTACAGCTCAAAAACTAAGCTTAGTTTATGCTAACCGATTTATGTTATTTCACTTTAAAGTGCATAAATGAATTTAACAAAAGAAAGTTTTCAAACAACAAAAATTATTTTCCATAAACATAATAATTGGATTCTACCATTTGGACAGTCAATTTACTGTGTTTTGATTACTTTTGACATTTATTTGATTGTAGCACTTATCAATTATGGAATCAGAACTGGAAAGTGGTTTCGTCAAACTTCAAAGCAAAGCTTTGAAGTGTTAAACACTGGTTCCATTTACTCATCATTAGTTATTTGTGCTGTCTTAGCATTTACTTACCACGTTCTTGTTGTTGTGTACAGCACGATTGGCTACAATGAAGATGACAGCACAACATGTGAAATTTTTAATGATGTTCGAAGAGGTGTCTATGTTCTGATTATAACAAACGTTAGTATGTTTTTATGGTTTCGACAAAGAGTGTTTTACACAATTTATTTGCCAAATGCTACGTTTGGAAAAGCAGTGAAATGTTTTAGTTTTATGATAATATTTTTAGTTTTAACTGGATTAATAATTGCATCAACCTTGGTATACATACCAAGAAACCACATTTCGTCTCCAAACGGTTGTGTTTATGTTTCTGATGGGAATAGTTTTTCTAAAGGAATATTTGTTGGAATGGCATCAGTGGCATTAAGTCAAATTTCATTGCGATGTTTGTTTTTGAATGCTTTATTGAGCACCAAACGTTCTGGTTTATGCAATCATTATCGAGGGTTTTCTCTGTGCTGTGAGTTTGATTCAGAAAATACTGAACTTAAAAATTATCAAAAACGTACCAGTATATCAACAAAACAATTCGACAAAACAACTGAAATCGTCCAACTAATTATAAAAAAAACTTTTATTTTTGCTGTGTTGTCTCTGTTTTGTGATTTTGTAACTTTGAGCTTAACACTCATACTCTCCAAAGAAAACCAACGGGAAGATGTTACAACTATTATAGGATCTATTGATGTTTCAGCAAATGTAATGTTTTTGATTTTGTCATTTATATCCTGGAAAGAAATAATTACGTCACCCTTTAAACTGTTCGTTAAAAATAGCGAAACTGTTAATAATGTATAAAGTTGATTTTTTTTGCGATGCTCAATGAAATATTGCGTTAAAATCATTGATATAAGTTTCAAAAGAAGAAAATAGAAAAAAAGCACAATTGACTAGCTTCATAAAAAGTTTTTTTATTATTTTATTACCATATGGTAATATACAACTTATATAAAAAATTACCGGTCGAACAATCCATGATTATGAATTTAAATCTTTTGACCTGCATATACATCTAGGCAATCACTATATTTTACATTTTTGTTTACACTCTAATGTATAAATAAAAATATTTTTAAATTACTTCATTATTAGTATTACTTCTAAAGAAGTTGTCAGTAAACGATTGTTTGTTTATTCAGAAAAAATCATTGTTTGAAAACCAACTGCTTTCCTATTAAAATGATCAGCGCTTTAGATTAGATTTTTGAAAGAAAAGTACATCATATAAAAATTAAGACAACTAAGAAACAAAAAAAAAAAAAAAAAAGATGAAACCAACTGCTTTTGTGTTTAACAAGATGCAATGTTTCCAAAAGTTTGTTTTGTTTGAACATCCAATCTTATTTTTCGGTTTTAAACGTTGAATAAAATTGTAATCAAGCAAAGCAACCTAGAGGTCTTTCACAGTGGTGGATATTGGGTGAGGCGAATGAGGCAGTTGCCTCGAGACCCCTCAATTGTAGGGGCCCCCTTTGAAAATAGCACATATAGTTTCAGTTTGCTGCAGATGTTTTTTAGAAATCATTATGATGTTGGGACGAAAAGTGGGAAATACATGATCGATTTGAGATAAAGATCTTTTTTTTAGAGATCACCATAATTTTGAGAGAAAAATAGCAAAATTAGAGATGAAATCAAAGTCAAAACCTTTTTTTTTAAAGGTGACCATGATTTTGGGAGAAAAAAGTGAAAGACGAGATCAAAGCCCTTTTTCGTTTTTATAGAATATCAATTTTTGGAAATCCTTGCCTCTGGCCCCTGAATTTGAATATCCACCAATGGTTTTTCAGCGGTTGCGTGACATCATATATAGCAGATCATTTATTCGCGTACCATGTGTAGCAATCAGAAAAGAAGTAGTTAGCTTCTAAAAACTGGTATATTTTAAATAGTTTGCTTTTTTGATTCATGTAAAGGTATTTGTAAAAGCACCAACTGAAGTACATTTATGAACATTTTGTAGATGAATTTGCTGTAAATAGAAATTTTAATGCAAATACTTAATTAAAAATTATAGCTAGTGTAATGCAACTAAGTTATAGCAATTTTAAGCATGTTGAAATTAGTTTTTTTAGATTTACGCAGTTAAACGTTTGTTGAACACATTAATTGTGAAAAATTATGTTAACCATATTTTGAACAAGCTCTTTTATCTTGTTAAATAAATAACTAAATGATTTTATTTGAATAAGTAACTGATAATGACCTTTATAGGTTGAAATTTATTTTCATTCTAAGTTAGTTGGTTTTAATTTTTAATTTCTTTATTAAATATTTTGCCCATTCGACTTTGATTGATTTTATTATTTAATTTATTTATTGAAATTTGACCAGTTAGGTAGAATTATCAATTTGACCTGCTGAAAAGGGTAATAGATTTCTGTTAAAGGACTTTTAACTTGTTAAATGAATTACTGTTTGTACTGAAGTTTAATGTTAAACTAGCTTCTCACAAAGATGCACAATTTTTTAAAATGTTTAAGACATGAGCTTGTTTTAATTTTTATTAATAATGTACAATTGCATAGATTATAATTTATGTGATTACTTAATACCCAAATTTATAGTATCATAGCTCATGTAAATTATTAAGAAATCAATCAATCCAATCCTAAAATTTTAATATAATAAATTGTTTTCTTATTTCTTGGTTTTATATCAATCATATTTATAATAAAACTGCAATAGGTAACTTTTACTGATTTGTCTTAGCTTTAAAGTTTTCAAAAACGAGTATTTTTTCTATATAAACTATAATGGCAAACTAGTTTAATATAAATGTTAGTTTTGCATTTACTATAAATAAATCTTAATTGTTGATTGGCAATTGCAGAACCTTCTGAGTTAAATTTTAATTAAAGAGTGTTAATGCCTGGTACGTGCTGTGTTCTAAGCTGTAAAAATGCATAATAAGCCTAATACTATGAAGACGAAATTTCCAAGCGATAAACATTTTTTAAAAAATAGATAAATGTCATTCAATAAGAAAATGTCATATCTTTTGAAGCATAAATTTTGTAAGTTGAGTCTTTCAATCTTAAAAGCTTTTTTTAATGTGTTCTTGTTTTAATTTTACTTAACAGTCATTTGCAAAAGTATTGAAGCACTTGCAATTTTTCAGTAAACACCATTTTGTGAAAATCAAAAATCAATTTAATTTTTAAACAAGCTGCATAAAGATGAGAAACACCAGATTCGAGTTTCGCTCTCATTAGAGCTCATCAGTGATGCTTATCTCACCGCGAATTGAACCCTGAGTCGAAAATCGAACCCATGAGAGCGAAACTCGAGTCTGGTGTTTCTCATCTTTATGCAGCTTGTTTAAAAATTAATTCCAAATCCTCTTAATTCTTCAAATATAAATCAATTTAATGTTACCAAATCATGCCTAATCATACATAAACGTAAAGAGTACATTATAAACATACAAAACAATCACAAAAAAGAGATTTCAACATTTTGTGTGTCCTCCTTTCACTTTTATGACGGCTTGTAGGCCTAGTCGGCGAGGCATACTAGCTATGAGTGAATTACAATAGTCTGCTGAGATTTCTTACACCCACACTTCTTTAATGGTTTAAATTAATGCTTTTCCTCTTGATGGCTGTTTCTCTGCTCCTAAATCCTTCATTTTAGCCCACAAATTGTCAATCGGGTTCAAATCTGGACTATTGCCAGGCCATCCAGCGCAGTCACATGATTCTCCCCTAGAAATTTCTTTACAATTTTGGATCGATGGCAGGGAGCACCATCGTGCATGAAAATAGTGGTACTGTGAACTGTTATATGCAATAAAAGCTTATTTTTTAGTAATTCCACGTATTTGGATCCATTCATGGTGGTGCCAGGTGCCAAAAAATACAATTCAGCGGTTCCATTTTTGCTCATGGCACCCCATATCATCTGGCTGGGGGACGTTTCATGGCCACAGTGGTGTATTTTGGATCAAATCTTTTTCCTACTGGTCTGCGAACATGCTTATGGCAAACAACAAATTGCTGGAAAGTGGATTCATTGCTAAACAAGACTTTGCTCCAGTCATCAAAAGTCCAGTGAAGATGATTACTGGCAAACTCCAGCCTCTTCCTTTTCAGTAGGGGTGTCAAGTTTGGTTTTTTACCAGATTTTAATTCAAATTCTTTGCTTAGTCTTCGACAAATGGTGCTGACACTAACGTCAGCATCTTTTTTGAGAAGATTTGCACGCACTTTTTGCAGGAACTTGTGGAGAACGCGCTACGATCCTCTTGATGGTATTGTCATCTTGTGCAGTTGTTTTTTGCGGCCTACCACTTTTTTTCCGATTTCCATAAATTCCTTCCGAGGCAAACTTTTTTATTGCTCTTTGGATAAATGACCTGTTGACGCTAATTTGCTTCGAAATTGGCGTTGAGACACCCCAATTTTGTGGAGTGCGACAATCTGAGCACGTTCTACATCTGTGTGGTATCGATTTTTGCCCATTTTTTATTAGTTAAAAATTGAAGAAAATAGCTAAAATGCAACAGAATACTCAGTAATTTTCGCCTAAAACTAAGCTAAAACACTTCTATGACCATAAAACTACAATAGAAAAAGATTATGCAATAGTAATCAAAGAATGATGCAATAACTATTGAAAGTTGCAAATTTTGAATTTTTTTGTAGGTGGTTCGATACTTTTGCAAATGACTCTAACATTTTCCGAATTTTTAACAGCTTAATGTGAATTTTAGATGCCGCATGTTGGATGTATACAATTTTTTTTGCTATACAAATATCCAACTATTGCTTTTTTGTGACAAGCTTTTCATTTGCCTGAGATTGCTGATGACTTGAGTATATATTGCTGATTGCTGATATGATTCTTTTTAGAAATATTCTTTTTAAAATACTGAAAAAACTAAGAATTGGTAATATTGTTTTTGTCAATTTTTTACTTGCCAGATAGCGATGGTAATTTCAATCTATCCCTATTTAAAATGAATAATATTTATTTGCAATAAAGTTTTTTGTGTCATACATTACTAAAAGCGCCTAATTTTTTTTAGTATATAAATTTCTAAAATCTTTTTTGAAGTATATCTTTTGTTGGGCTCGATGCCAACGTAAATTAATCAAAAGTTATGATAGCACTATTGCCATCGTGAAAAACAATGGCTATCGAACCAAAAGAGCCACGTTGCAAATTATGTTCTTATTAATGACCTGACGTCAAAAATAATGTTGGCTTTGGTGTCTTATTGTTCTCTAGCTCAGAAAGTCTGTGTTCTGCGTCAAAAAAATCTTCTGAAGAGTTTCTTAGATGATTTTCTCCAATCCTACCTCTTAACCACCATTACCAAACACAATTGGAAATAAAATTTAACTTTTATTCAAATGGATTCAGTCAAATCACAGGTCCACAGAGCATAGAATGTTCAATGAAAATTTTCTCCCATTCAACCAAATTCGAATGTATAACATCGACTGTATTATACTAACAACAAACGACTTTACTGGGCGATTCAAACAGCTTGAATACTCTCTGCAAAATAATGCAAGATGGCTTTTGCGAAGGACTTGATCTTAACGACTGTCTATTTCTGTTCTCTAAAGTTATAAAGGCAAACGGTTATATAATAAACGTCACAATTAAGCAGGTGGCAATTGACAATAAAGCATTTTATATATCAGTGATGTAGCACGTAGTTGTGGCGATTAACAATGAAGAAAAGGAGAATGAAAAAATGTGGCGTTATTGTATTTTGTAATCTTGCAAACAATGCTTACTAATCAGTTCGCAAAGCGCTACAAAAAATTTAAAGCAAACATAGCGAGACTTCTTCTACACTACGCATTGCCGTCTTATCTCTAGTCTACTCAACAGCTGAGTACTGTGCGCCAGTCTGGTGTCGCAGCGCTTACACTCGCCTCATCAACAGTGCCTTGAACGACGCCTTGCGCATAGTCACTGGATGCCTGCTTCCTACTTCAACGGACCTGAATTTACCCATACTCTTAGGCATCCAGCCAGCTGAGCTTCGCCAAATCGGAGCGACACTCCCCTTGGCTTACCATAGATCTCTGGACCCTGATCATATCTTATATGGTCTTTTAAGTGGGTCCTCAGATACTCGACAAGTGGGACTAAGATCCAGACGCCTGTTTGTGCCAGCTGCGCGGAATCGTTTGGACAATCTTGCCGGACTTGGCATCCACGCTGTTGAATGGACATATCTCAAATGGAAAGTGGAGTACGGTGAAAATGCTTCGGGACCGGTGCCAGGCCTGTTGGGATGAGCTTGCCCTGAGCAGCTTGAGTTAACCTCAACCGCCTGCGAAATGGTGTTGGGCAATTCTGTTTGTCCATGCACAAATGGGTCTCGCTCCTTTACCGAATTGCAAGTGTGGCGCCTCTAAACAAACCGCAGACCATGTTTTGATAGCGTGCCCTATACATTGGGCACCACATGGAGCACGAGGTCTGACTGCTTTGGATGACGAAATCCGATGCTGACTTAACCCATACCCTCCTAGCGTCAATTTAAACTAACGGCGAAAAAAGAAGGAATAGGACTCTAGTTTTTAGATTAAACTGAAAATAAAGAATCAAGCTAATTGTTTGACCGTTTTAAATTATAAATAAAAAGCTATCGCAATATTAGCAACAGCCTAATTAAAAAAAAATTTTTTTTGTATTGCTAAAAGAAGTAGCTGCCATTAAACGATTGTGAAGTGAAAATAAATTGAAAAATTACTAAAGATATCTAAAAAACATATTATTGAAGTGGTAATAAGTGAAAAAAAAATTAAAAAAAGGCTTGCAAAAGTTTCGCGATTGATTTATTTCCGTCAGTTTAAACTGACGCTAAGAGCAGGAATGTACACTCAGACGTTAAACACCATTTCTTTTATGGAAAGCGAAAACGTGATAAAACTATTGCTTCATTGTGATATCACAGAACGGTTGTGGTTTTCAAGTATTCGCAAATACTTCGTTAGTTTATCGGTAATTGAGAGCTGGTGCAGGATTAATTGATAACCAGTTGATAAGCCAAGTTTCTTGTTATTTGCTTATGTAGACAAAAAGCACTCTGGGAGCTACTCTTGCCAGGAGGTAGAGTTGTATAAACAAAGTTTTTTTTTATTTTGCTGTAATATGTAACCTGTTAAAACAATAATCCCAGTAATCCCTTTACAACAAAATTAATTTTATTAAGATAAACATGAACTACGTGACTGCTTTTGTGCAAAGCAGAAACTGTAGTTGTAAACTTGATTAATTTTCATTCGACTTCAAGTTCTAGTTTAAATCTGCAATTTATTTGCTAAGTAAATTTAAAATTGAATCGCATGTTAATTCTCTGAATCTGAATTGGAGTTTCAATTCAATAATTTATAACCGACTTTAAATTAGAGTTAAAAAAGTACAACAAATTTTTCAAATCAAAATTAAACCAGTAGGTAATTGTAAATAATACCTTGGCTTAAGTAAACCAAAGAAATGATTTCGTCCGAAAATAATAAGCAAAGAACACAGATATTAGATTAGCTCAGAATAAAATTTAATCAAAAAAAATAGAACTTTAACTTGGCTGTCAAAACTTGTTTCTTTACTAAATGTCACACTTCATTTGTAATTCTAATCTAAATTTTATAAACCTACAGTTGATTTTCAGTCTTTTATAGTAGTTTTTAAGCTTTTAATTATGACGTCATTTTTTCTAATCTTTTGTAGTGATTACGTAATCTGTACATCAACCCCCACCTAATTTATTTTGTCTGCAAGATGTTCTTACAAGTGATTATACAGAGTCATTTTATTGTTTTATTTAAGCGAATTGAGTGACTAAAGTTTAAGCCATTTCAACGTTTTTGTGCAGTGTTGACATAATTTTGCTTTGAGTATTCAAGAAACAATTGGTATCTTGTAATATTGTTAAGGAAGTTCTATTTTATAAGCCACATACCGTGTTCACTATTTTATCCTAAGATCGTGTTATGGTGTCATAAACTGCTTTTTCCGATTGCTAAACCTACACATTAATAATAATTAACTGAAGAATTCCTTGTTCGTTCTAGTATCTTTAATTATTATCTGTTACTTCGGCTAATTTATAAGTATATATATATATATATATATATATATATATATACTCTCAACAAACGAACGGAACTAACCGGCAAGTGTCGCCACAAAAACAAATTTAAATTAAAAAACTTTACGTAATCTTCACCAAGCATCGAACTCGGTTTTTTATCATTTACAACCTTTTTGATTAGTCACGATTTCTGCAAATTTATAGCGCGTCACTTGTCAATCACTAAAAATCCTCTTACGTTCGCACAGTTGCGCTTATTTTTTATTTGGATACGGTATAGCTGTTTATAGTTTTTTTAAGTTGTACAAAATTTATATAATTTCCCGTTTATATTCTATTTTATTTTACTTTTTATTTATTATTATTTATTATTTTTTATTCTTATTTTTATTCTATTAGTATTTATCCCGGATTATTTATTTTGGTTGTTGTATTTATTTTCATTTCAGAATATCGCCTGATGAGCCGTTTTACGGTGAAACAGACTGTCGCGAATTTTAATAAATAAAATTTTATCTGCAGTGTTTATACTTAATTTGATATATATATTATATATATATTTATTCATAAAAGCACTAAAACAGATTAAAAATTAACAATTAAAATCCACGACAGCCTGTTTCATCCTAAGAATCGTCAGGTGGAAACTAGAAAATTAAAATGCAGTTAATTTTAGTAAAAATAATATGTAGTAAAATTAGTTAAGCAAATAATATAATTCCTGTGACGTCATAGAAGAAAAAATATAAGAAATGCAAGTATGGAGGTTTGCATTCAATTAAAAATGAGGGAAGGCGAGTTTGGTGTGTTGAAAAAGGTATAAAAGTAAAAAAACTCTATAAAGCAATAAAAGTAAAAGCGGGAGTACTGTAAGCTTTATGAGGTAGAAAGGAAAAGTGAGTGAAAGGTAGTGCAAACGATAGTGAGAGGTACAAGCGGATTAAGACGGACAAGAGAGTACACAAAAGAGAGGGGTGATTAAAGTGCACAAAATCAGGTGAGTCATATATTTAATATAAAGTGGATTTATTTTAGTGGCGGCATATATCTTGTTAGTTTGTACTTAAAAATCTTATACAAAAAGAAAAGTAAATGAAAAAAGTAAATGAAAATTGAATAAGATCTCCAACTGCCCTCTGACGGGCTTGGACAGGCAAAACAGTCTGCGGTGGTAAATAAAATAATATGAAGATATGGTCTAAAATCGATGAAACTGCTGTCCGGCGGGTTAGCTCAGTGGTAACATCCGCGACTCACGTGCAGAACAACCTGGTTCGATTCTCCGTAACGTCGATTGAGTGATACTCGTTGTGCCCTTCGGAAAGGCACTTCACGAACATTCCGAGAAATGTGGTCAAGCTGCTTACCTTCAATGGTGACCGCGGTTAATTCACAGAAAGCAGCAAATCGGTGTGTGTGGAACACAACGCCATACAAATGTTTTGATGAAACTGCTATGACCCGGCGTTACAGAGCGCTTCTCTCTGAAGAGCACCGTCCAAAAAAAAAAAAAAACTATGTACGTGTATATACGTATATATTTGAAAGTGATTAAAAATTAAAAAAAAAAAAAATTGAAAATTTGAAATCCACCGTAGTTTGCTACGCCAAAGAGGGCTCATCGGATGGAATATGTAAAATGAAAAAACATAGAATGTAAAAGTATCTAAAAGGCGGAAATATTTTTATATTGACTGTCACTCAATTTTATCCACTAAAACAAATAATTTTCTAAGAAAACATTAACAGTTACACATGCAAGACGGCTACGTACGCGCTGGGCATAAACAACTTGGTCTGATTTATAACAATAAGGAAACACATAACACTGCATAAAAACGTCATGCGATAGAAATCGTAAAGAAACAAACGTGTAGGAGTAAGGTTTGGTCAGGCGACACAGAAAAGAAGCGGGAAAAGTAAATCAAAAGAATCAAGTAAAATTGCGTAATTTAAATTTGTTCATATGACGACATTTTCCGTTGAGTTCCGTTCTTTTGTTGAGGGTTGAGCTTGCATCTGCCTGTAAGATTGTAAGTTTTTCTTTGAGACATAGATTGCAAGACTTTGCCCCCGGATGATATGGGGCTGTATGGGCCACGATACTCCATTTTATGCGCGGGTTTTTTCCTGCGTCCTTGGCCTGCCAAAAAGCTTTGGAGAGTTCGGTAGCGTTACTCTTTCTCCGGAATTTGAAGCTTTGGTTATCGTTATTGAAACGGGTTTTGAATTCCGTTTCACAACAACCATAATAATTGTTGGCAGCGTTGCCTGATAGTAAGCATGCTTTATAAACAATAAAGCTTTCGCGACATTTTCCCTCCAACGGACAATTGATTTTGTTTCTGCAATTGCACGGTGGTGTGGTGCTATTAGCAGTAGTATTGTTGGACAGCACGATTTTATTATGCCTGGATATAATAGCCGCCATGTTTGGCATACAGCTATAACTCACTTTGATGTTGAATCATGATATTGAATAAGTAACCACCTGACGAATCTTAGAATTTGATATTGAATAAGTAACCACCTGACAAATCTTAGGATGAAACGGGCCGTTGTGGTTTTTAACAGTGATTAAATAAATTTTGTATTAAATTGCTCTGATTTTTTTCATTGAGCACTCTGCGGGGAAGACCGATTCACTCCTGCAATATACATATATATATATATATAACGTTGTAAATTTTAACTTTCATTCTAGCTGAGTTATTCTAGTTACAGTGGTTACAATCATTTAGAGTTACTGCCTGTGTGGACGTGGGTATATTGTTTGAGGGTCAGTGTCGACGCCTTGGAAATTGGTTTAATAGTGAGATAAATTGTTTTAGGCTAAGCAGAAAACAAATTATTAAATTTAATATTAGCCATTGGTTTGCTAATTTATTCTTATAGTTTGTCGGTACAAAAATGTTGAGTGATTGTTTGAAGTTGTTGGCGCTGTAAATTGCTTCGAGGTTTTGTAAAGTTTGAGCGTCAAATTCTACGTGAGTTATTCACGTTCCTTTGATTTTGTAAATATTTATATTTTTTATTGTCAAAAACCATGGTTGTTGACAATAAAAAAATTTCAAATAAAAATTTCATTAAATTCTATAAAAATTTCATTGAGAGAATTTTTTCCCGAAAAAAGTTTCAAAAACAGCCTTTATCAAGTCTAACATTGCTCAACGTACTCTTCGAAAATCTGCAAACTTTCAGATAGAGAAATCACGTGCTTGTCACAGTCCCACAATTGAGCAGGAATTTGTGCACGATGAAATTAAGAGAAATCAATCTATGATTGTTTTTCTCAAGAATAAATGTCGCTTGATCTGGCAAGAAGTTAGATAATTTTTATCTTTCTTTGACTTGCTTTGGTTTTGCCGCTACCTTGCCATAATCAATGAACGTAAAGAAGCAGCCAACCAGAAGAAGAATGAACGTAATCTGCGCCTCCTTTTCAACATCAACTTGGCAACAAAGCTTTTCCAAACAAGAAAAATATTGTCAATTTATCTGACTACAAACTTTCCGACACCGAGTAGTTTGTTCTATCACATTGAATCAACTTTTGCTTGCCGTCCTCAAGTGTCAACGGGGAGAAAGTATTTGCTGAGTTTAAAGTGCTGTATGCACAGTTGATCCACCACAAATCACAGTCTGTAGAGCAGACTATTGCTTTAAGGGCAAGGTTACACGAACTAGCTCATGCTTACTGCGGGAATCTCATGGACATTGGGGATTTCCTCACGTCAAAAGAGTGCTTTCAGGTTATCAGATCTTTGCAATCCAACAGCGACATTCTGATTACCAAACCGGAAAAAGGTGCTGGCGTTGTCATTCTAAACAAGCACGGCTATGTTTCGAAAATGAACATGCTTCTTCACAATGCTTCCAAATTTGAAAACCTTGGTCCGGCTAGTCAAAATGACAATACAGCCAAGATTAAGTGTCAAATTCAACGTCGACTATTGGAACTGAAGAAGAAGAATCTCATTCCCGCTAAAGTCTACAAAGCCATCTGAACTACAGACTCTCAACGTCCACGTATGTATGGTTTGCCCAAAGCCCACAAGAAAGATGTTCCTCTATGCCCCATCCTGTCCATAACTGGCTCAACCCAACATCAACTTGCAAAATGGCTCAATTCTCTCCTTGATTCTGTACTCAAACTATTTTCTGCGAACTTCACATCTGACTCTTTTACCTTCGTTGAAACTCTCAGAAGTTTTCAATTTCCTACTTCATCACCGTCTCTCTGTTCCTTCGACATTTTCATTCTTTTTACCAACGTCCCCCTGTAAGAAACTATCAAAATCTGTGCCAATGCTCTCTATGATGACAACCTAGTACCACCTCCGTTTCCCAGGAAAGTTTTTGTTGAGCTGATGCAAACGGCCATTTCGTCGGTTAAACTCAGTTTCAACAACACTATGTACCGGAAGACCGATGGTGTTGCTATGGGGTCCCCGTTGGGTCCAGCCCTCACTAATATCTTTATTGGTTACCAAGAAACCAAACTCTTTCTCAACCTGAAGAAACCTCTTATTTACTGTCTCTATGTTGATGACACCTTTGCGGTTTTTTAAAATGGAGACGATTGTAAAAAATTTCTTTCTTCACTCAACTCTCTTCATTCTTCGTTACGTTTCACGTTTGAAAAAGAACTTAGCTCTTCCCTCCCGTTTCTCGATATCCTAGGCGAAAGCACAAAAGTGGATTTATCACATCTGTGCATAGAAAACCCACCTTTACCGGCCAATACATACACTGGGATTCTTTTAGCCCAATAAAGCGAAAAATCAATCTTGTGGCACATTGGTTCACCGAGCTCTGTTTATCTACTCCAGCAGCAAGCTTTAGGCCGAGCTCAACAAAATTCGATTTATCTTGGTTGCTAATGGGTAACCTAAACATATTATTACATCCACATTTTCCTAAAAAGATCCGGCAATTCAACCAGTCATCTCAACATGGACCCAAGAAATGCCCGGTTTATCTCCATTTTCCATGGCTGAGAAATGTTTCAACAAATTTGAAAAGCAAATTACAGTACAACAGCCATTCAGCGTTGCTACTTTGCTGTTAAAACAAGTGTTGTTTTTACAATCAGGCCTCTTCTTTTAGCAACCTAGAAAGATGTTCTATTTTACCATCACCACAATAATATTATCTATGAATTTGTGTACCACTGCAATAGTCGGTACGTAGGATGTACATCCCAAAGGTTGCAAGAGTGCATTAAACAACATGTTCCCAGGTTTGTCAGAAACCACTATTCTTCTCAAGATTGCTCTAATTTTTCCCGTGCCTGCAAGAAAAACAGCACTTCTCAAGTCACCGCCCATGACTCTGCTATTGAACAACATCTATTGGAAAACTCTCCCTGTGCCAGCCAATGCAGTGACACCAAATTCTTTATCCTTGCCCGAGGACGTACTTCTTTCCACCTCTCCGCTCTTGAAGCTACGTTTATCAAATCTTTTCAACCCAATCTCTGTCGACACATGGAATTTCTTTGATTGGTTGTCTCTCTTGACCAATCAGACGCACTCTCGTTTCCTTTCCTTTTCTTTTCTATTCTATTCCTGATTGGTTGCCTTTTTTAACCAATCAGACTCATTCTCCTTGCCTATATAAGCACGATCGGATTGCTCTCACTTCATTCTGATGATTCCTCCCAATGAGTGTCAAATAAAAAGTCTTCGAGGAATAAACACGCTTTTCAAAGCTATTTTATAATTTTGTACCGCAAATCGACTCTTCTAATACAAGTTTAGTTTGAACAAAAGTTTGTTTTTTATAATTAAATTATTACTAATTGAATTTATTCCTTTTAATCAAAATAAAATAAAAAAAACTCTTTTACCTTTTATGTAGGGGTGACGAACGAGAATTTTGTCGCATGAGAGAATTTTGTCCGGCCCGCGAATCCGTTTGACAAAATCAACCCTCTAGCTTTTAGGATATCTGGAGCTTGATGTCTTATCTAACCCTTCGATGTTATACCCACTTCTGCACGCCCTGAGCTACCATTAGAACTCATAAAACTACAGAGTGATGACACGCTGAAAGCGATGTACCTGAACAAGCTTTTCTTTGAACTACAATATATCGTGTTTAAGTATCAAAGGAAGAGTTTCCAAAATTGAGAGCTTACGTTTTCCAATGGTTATCAGTTTTTGGAAGCGTGTACCTATGCAAACAATTTTTTCAGAATTTAAAATTACAAAAAGGCGTTACAGATGAAGACTGACAAAAACTTTGGTATGCCATTGAGAGTTGCCACATTATTAGTTCGACCTAATAGTAAGCGTATAGTAAAGCAAAAAAGTTTCCAAAAATATTACTAAAAATATTGGCAAAACTAGTTTAAGTTTTAA
The DNA here is from genome assembly GCA_963680785.1 of Diplosoma virens. NCBI lineage: Eukaryota > Metazoa > Chordata > Ascidiacea > Aplousobranchia > Didemnidae > Diplosoma > Diplosoma virens. Next base: position 37,319,742 of record OY796892.1, on the reverse strand, counting down.
TTAAATATTTTTTTGTTGCTTTCTATTATTTCATGCTTCAATACCGCGTTAAATAACTTCAGCTGTGTGGTTATAGTTTTTTAATTTTGATTTCTGGCATTTATTTAAGAAAATTTGTAACATACCACTCCGGAATCTTCGTAGAGTGGCAGTTTAAAAGCCCTTTTCCACTATAAGGGTTGGTGAGATTATTCTTTGTTTATTTATTGATTTCTTTACTTTTTGCCACGCTTAAGTACTAATAGAAGAAATAAAAAAACAAAGAATACTCCCGCCAACCCTCGTAGTGGAAACGGGCTGTTAGGTGGCAAACTGATTTTTTATTATTTTTGATAGTTGTTTAATATTGCAGTTGAACAAGTTTTTTTCTTTTGCTACCGGTGCCGATAGTCTATGTTTTTACTACCCGGAAAGCTCTAGGATATAGTCATTGTTTGCCTGAGGATTTTCATCACTTCAATTACCAGGAATTTTTGTGAGAAGGCCAAGGACTCGAATTTGCACTCCAATAAAAATCTATCAAGTTCGCAATTAAAACTAATGAGGGATAAGATAAAAAAACATGCTTAATAAAAACTTTAGTACAGTGGTTTTCAACGTTTTATGGTTCTAGCTTCTTTACAGAAACTCTTAACACTCGTGGCATCCTGCTTAGAATATTGTCCCAAAAGAGTAAAGCAAACTAAAAAGAAGTACTTTCATCCCCGACGTCAATCCCAAAATATTGGAAACGTATCTACCCAGACCATCTTGGGTCAGACTTAACTGCCTCCGCAGTGGCGTTGATTAATTTTGTTCTACAGTGCACAGATGGGTTATGGCTTTCATAGCAACTTGTAAGTTTGGTGTGGAGGAAAAACCACTAACCACACTATAACATCCTGCTCCATCTTCGATCACCCAAGAAGGGGCTCGGTCTGAAATCAGTTGATGAGAAGACATTGGCCTGGCTGAACAATACCTGCCCTTACATCTGAAGCGTCTTCCCGAAAGTAACATTTATTCCATATGAAAAAAACAATTTCTTTTTCGTTTGTGAAAGGTTCATAATTTTGTGTTACAAAGGGGACCCGAGACCAAACCCAGCAAAAACCACAGAAGATTTTTTTGGGCCCACAAGCAGAAGCCATTGCTAAAGATCTTCTTTTTAGTTTTCACTAATATTTTGGGACAATAAGCAGGAAAGACCTTTCTTGAGAGTCTTTAGAAAGGAGCCACAAACCATAAAAGGTTAAGAACCACTAAGCTGAAGATTTTTATAAAAATTGTTTTGTTTTTGCTTTATTTGTTTTATTTTATTTAAAATAAAATTATTAATTTTAACCAGTGCTGCGAACTAGATAGATTTTTATTTGAGTTCAAGTTCGAGTACGAGTTTTATTCTACAGTATGCTGTAAAAATCGAAAGCTTGATTAAGCGTATTTACACAATAACTTAAACTTTTTTAAAAAAATTGAAAAGCTACCACCAAGAGATAACAAAATAAAAGAAATAATAAAACGGGTTGTTATTAACGAAGTAAAACAAGTTCATTTAATGGGTTTAAGTTAGACAGAGATCGAATATCAATTAATAACTCAGTTGTCCAATCGAAAGTAAATGTACAACTCAGTTGCATTTAAAATTCAACAATTCAATATTAAAAGTAAAATCCAAATATTATTCTGTCTCTTTTCAAAATTCTTGAATTAATGAACTCAAACTTGATCATCTATGTTTTTTTGAGTTCGAGCTTAAGTTCAAGTTTGACGAAAAAAGACTGAGTTCCTCGAGTTCGAGTTTGCATCCTTGCTTTTGACATAACCTATTAGGCCCTTTTTTGTTTTTAAATTATAAAAAAAAGGCTTTATAGTATGACTAGAATTGTGCGGTCCGCTTACTCAGCTGGAACTTACAAGACGGCCCGAGAGAACCAATACGTCCATCACTTCTGATTTTAAATTTGGAAAAATTATTAAAAAACAATTTAGTTGTTGTTTTTGCAAAATCTAGTTCAGTTTTTTTTGGTTATATCAATGGTGTTCCGGATCCGTCAATTGATTGTTTCAACCAATGTGAATATTTACCTCGTGAAAATAATTCTTTGTCTAATAAGGTTGACTGGTAATGAGACTTGTCGATTTGGTTGGGTTTGGTTAGTCGTTTGGCTACAACTCAGTTTAGACTGTTAATGTGCCGTTAGGTACGATTTGTTGTAATTTGAAGATTTGATTTCACTGGGATAAGTTTTTATTCGGTAATCATCATCATCACCATTATTATCATTGTTATTATTACCCCTGCTATTGTAATTGTTGTTAATTTGTGAATTGTGATCTATTTTGAATAAGAAGCTGATTGATCACCGATCATCCCAGTTTGAACTTTGTTTTTGAAGCTTTACAGACTTAAGTTGTAGTCTTAAAGTTAGAATTTTCTTTTATTTGCATAAGGTAAGATTTGCTTGTTATATTCATTACCGAATAACTATCCATTTGTGTTTGGTGTTTACAGTTATTCTTATGTTTTAGTCTATTTTGATAAGATTGTTTATTTCTATTTTGAGTTAAAGTATGTCTCATTATAATTTAGGAGCTAGTGCTGATAGCACTACTGTTGATAAAGTTCCCCATGTTGATGCAGATGTCTTGGCTCTAGTGGATAAGCTACAGCAGGAATTGACTGCTTCCCATGGTAGAGAGCAAACTTTGATTAATGTAATTAAAAATAAATGTAGAAGTAGTAGGGAAGGTTCATGTGATAACTCTATAGGTGAGTCATTGGATTCTAGTTCTGAGGCTTATAATGTACTAGACCAAACTGGTTCTTTTACTCAGGATGTTAGCCAAGCTGAAGCTAATTCTTCTAGGAATAGTATAGGTTATAGGGAGCCTAAAGCTCATTCAACTAGGTCTAATTGTAATCCACATACTTTAAAACCACCATTTCAACCCAACTTTCATCCATATTTTAGTGCAACTAACTCTGCTCCATATCTTGATTGGCCATCTGCAAGCCATTTATCTTTACCACATATACAAATTTCTAAGTTTAGTGGAGATATTGCAGAGTACCCTGCCTTTGTGCAAGAATTTAAATCGTTTGTAGAACCTGTATGCCTGGATGCCCATCGTCGACTTTTGTACTTGAAACTGTATTTAGTTGGTGAAGCAGCTGAAGTTATAAAGGGCTGTAACAGCTATTATAATAAGCAGGAAGGCTATTATAAAGCTTGGGAGCTTCTGGATCAGAGGTATGGTGATTCTATGTTATTATTAAAAAGGGTTAAAGAAGAAATTTTACATGGTCCAACAATTTGTATTAGTGATGTTAAAAGATTAAATGAATTAACAATTAAAATGAATAACTGTAAATGTTTATTCGAAAGTCAGGGATTACTTTCTGAACTTAATGGTTCTGAGGTTCTTAAGGGTGTATTATATAGATTACCTATTCGCCTACAGGAGCGATTTGCTGAGTTAAGTTTTAATAAATGTGGCTCTCATGCCACCTTTTGTGACCTGCTTTCTATTGTAAATGATGCTGCCAAATATGCCCAAACAGAATGGGCACAACAAACCTTTCAATTTTACAAAAATAATGGTAAAACGTCTGGTTCAAAAGGTAAACCACCTTTCCCTAGATCAAATATTAAAACCATGTTAGTCTCAAATGGAACTTCTAAAACTTATGGTGATGCCTTTAAGACTAGTCGTCTATGCTTTTTGTGTAAAGGTTCACATTCCTTGTGGAACTGCTTTAAGTTTAGTGAAAATTCTGTTGAAGAACGACGAAAATTGCTAAAAGAGAAGTCTTTATGTTTTAATTGCTTAAGAATAGGTCATCGAGTTGTTGATTGTGAGTTTAAAAGAAGTTGTCAGGTTTGTGGTCAACGTCACAATACTTTGCTGCACACTAGCATATCATCTCCTAAATTGACCCAGTCAATTGAATCAAAGAAAAATGTTGAAGCTGCAGAGAATGTGGTGGTGTCACTTTCTAATACTAGAGCTGCTATACCTGCAGCCAATAAACGATTTATGAATATTTTGCCCATTAAGGTCTGGAAAAATGATCCCAATAATGCAGTAACTACTTATGCTCTTTTGGACAGTGGCTCTACTACATGCATTAGTAGTTCTAGTTTAGTTAATCGTCTTGGTTTAAATCAGATGAATGATCAGGTAAAATTAAGTGGAATTGGGTCTATTTCTTCTTGCTCATCAAGAACTAGTGAATTTTTTATTTGTGGAATTAATGAGCCACATGTGTTCAAAATCACAGAATGCAGGGTAATGGATAAACTTCCAAACATGGAAGAAAATATTCCAAGTAATGATGTAGTACTTAGGTATCCTCACTTAGAAGATTTAAAGTTTCCAACTTTGGTACCTGCTAATGTAGAGCTTCTATTAGGTGCTAATGCTCATGAAGTCTTTAAGATAAGTGAGCAGCGTTGTGGTGAGTATAGACAACCTTATGGATTACATACAGCACTTGGCTGGACCATATTTGGTTCAGAATACAATGCATTTGAAAATGAGTCTAGTGACAACATTTGTGCTAAAGTGTCTGTTTTACCTGATGGAAGGGAAGATGATGGCCTTTGTGATGATATACTCAATTTTCTGGAACAAGATTTTCATGATCTTGATGTATATCAAAGGCCTGAAATGTCACTGGAAGATAAGAGGGCGTTGAACATTATGAAATCAGGCGTTACGAAGTGTGATAAGCATTATCAGGTTCAATTGCCCTGGAAGCTTAAAAATCCAGGTTTGGAAAATAACCGAGAGTTAGCCTTAAAGCGTTTAGCTGGGCTTAAGCGACGGTTGGAAAGATCACCCGATTTATATGAAAAATATTGTACAAAAATTAATTCGTATATAGATGAAGGTCATGCTAGTCTAGTCACCAATCAAAGATCGTCTACAGAAAGTTTAATTTGGTACTTACCCCACCATTGCACAGGTGAGAAGTTTCGCATAGTTTTCGACTGTAGTGCTAAATTTAATAACACTTCTATTAACGATGTGCTTTTACAGGGTCCAGATTTATGTAATAATTTAACTGGTGTCTTGCTGAGATTTAGGCAGGAAGAGGTAGCTGTTGCTGCCGATATTAGAAATATGTTTCATCAGGTATTTGTAGAAGAACAGGACAGATCGGTGTTACGGTTTTTGTGGTTTTCTAATCATGATATGACCCAGACTCCACTGGATTACCAAATAAACGTGTTGCCCTTTGGCTTGACGTGTTCGCCAAGTTGTGCATCGTTTGCACTTCATAAGACAGCTGTCGACAATGTTACTGACGCCGACCATGAGGTAATACAAACTGTTTTTAAAAATTTCTATGTTGATGACATGCTTAAGTCTTGTAGTAGTGTTGATGGTTGCATATCTTTAATTTCACAATTGAGATCGCTGCTGAGTAGTGGTGGATTTCATTTGTCTAAATTTTCTTCCAATAATTCCCGCGTTTTAAGCTGTATTTCAGAAGCTGACCGTGCATCAAGCGTGGTAGAGTTTGGCCCAAACACACAAAAAGCACTTGGGCTTTATTGGTGCACAAAATCCGATCAACTTAAGACTCGTGTAAAGGTGACCTCTAGGCCGTTTACTCGTAGAGTGCTTTTGTCCATGGTAAGTCAAATATTTGATGTGGTGGGTATTATACAACCTTTTTTATTGCCAGCTCGTAGGCTTTTGCAGGAAGCGTGCAAAACCGAATCCTCTTGGGATGCTCCGTTGGGCGAACAGCAGCGTGCTGTCTGGGACCAATGGTTACAGTCTTTGGCGTACTTAGAGGGCGTATCGTTGCGCCGCTGCTTTAAGCTCGCCAATAAAATATTAGAGCGTGTTGAATTACATGTTTTTTGTGATGCCAGTACTACCGGTTATTCTGCTGTCTGTTATATTCGTTCTCGTTATGCAAATAATGTAATTGCGTGCGTTTTTTGCATGGGTAAATCTCGCGTTGCTCCTCTCAAAGCAGTCAGCGTACCCCGCTTAGAACTTACGCTGCCACTCTTGCAGTTAAATTGTGTGCCTTTGTATGTAATGAGCTGGATTATGAATTTAGTAAAGTAGTGATGTGGACAGATGCCACTATTGCATTGCGTTATATAAATAATACTAATAAGCGATTTAAAACTTTCGTTGCCAACCGATTGCGAGTGATTCACTCACTTAGTTCGCCTAATCAATGGCGCTATGTACCCTCAGCTCTTAATCCCGCGGACATTGGTTCAAGGGGTGTAATGCCAAGTAAATATGAGACTGTAGACTTATGGTTGAATGGGCCCTCATTCCTTCATAATGCTGAGGATGACTGGCCTCAACAACCAGAGTGGTGCGATCCATCGGATGACGAAGAAACGAAGAAGACAAAGATTTGCTGTTCTCTAAGGTTGAATTGTGTTGATTACTTGCATCGGCAGATGTCACGTTTTTCATCGTACCGAAAACTTCAGCGTGCTACTGCGTGGTGGCTACGATTTGTTAAGTACATAAAATGGAAATTCATAAGGGATCATGATCCTCCCTTATGTGGTCGTCTTACTGTACAAGAATTGAATGATGCCACTCTAAACATTGCTCGACTAGTGCAGTTGGAGGCGTTTCCTGACGTCATGGCTAAACTGCCGAATGTAATAGACCATCGATCGTCAAGTAGACTGGTTTCTGAATCATTAGCTCGTACTCTTTTCAAATTTCGTCAGTTGAAAGGACTAAGTCCCTTTATATATAATGGAGTCTTGAGAATGGAGGGAAGAATACAAAATTCTGATGCTCCCTTGGAAAAGAAACACCCAATTATATTACCGCCGAACCACTTTGTAACAGAAATGCTAATAAGAATGTATCATGAAAATGCTGGCCATAGCGGCGTGTCTCATGTTCTCAACTGCTTGCGTGAACGTTTCTGGATTGTACGCGGTCGAGCAGCTGTGCAAAAGGTTCTGCTAAAATGTTTTAAATGTCGTTTGTGGACTGCTAAAGCTGGCTGTCAACGAATGGCCGATCTCCCTGAGTCACGTGTGATTGCTGGGAGGCCACCGTTTACGGCGACAGGAGTGGATTTGATGGGTCCATTGAATGTGCGCATCGGAAGGAATATTGTCAAACGATACGTTGTCGTCTTCACTTGTATGGCTTCACGAGCCGTTCATCTTGAAGTAGCTGAGTCTCTTGAGGCAAGTGCCTTTATACAAGCATTTAGAAGATTTGTCTCTCGTCGTACAAAACCATCAACAATGTTTAGTGATAATGCTACTAATTTTAAGGGTGCTGAAAGGGAACTTAATTCGGGTATTGCCTCCTGGAATAACCACCAAATACAAAATTGGTTGTTACAAGAGCAAATTAATTGGGAATACAACGTGCCAGCTTGTTCGCATTCAGGAGGAGTGTGGGAGCGTATAATTAAGAGTATACGCACACTAATGCGGAGAATAGTGGGTGAAAGTTTATTGAACGAATTTGACCTATTAACGTTGGTCGCTGAAGTAGAGCGAATATTAAATGATCGTCCTTTAGTCGATGTCTCTACCGATCCTCGTGACCTTACCGCGTTGACACCCAATATGCTTCTCACCGGCACATTGGACAGTAGCCTTCCGCCAGATGTTTTTATGAAAGGGGATCAGTACCGGAAATCTTGGCGAAAAACCCAAGCACTAGCTGACATCTTTTGGAAACGTTGGCTAGCGGAATATTTACCTTTGCTTCAGCCTCGAAAGAAATGGTTTGGAACTTCGCCGAATCTTGAACCTGGTGATTTAGTTTTGGTCGGTGATGATAACGTTAAACGTGGCAAGTGGCCAAAGGCCATCGTTGAGGAATGTTATCCTGATCGGAACGGTTTGGTGCGTCGAGTACGCGTGCGCACTGCCGATGCTGTGCTTGTTAGAGACATAAGAAAACTATATCTTTTAGAGGGACACATTGATGATTGATTTAAATCAATAATATCACTCGCTCTCGGTGATAAGGCTAATTTGTGTTGTACGTATAATGTTTCTTCTTTGTATGTGTGTGTGTAATATTCGTGATTCTATTTCATTGAGTTCGTTGAAATTTGCAAGCACGATATTTCATAATCTTGTGTTAATTAATTCGTACCTATTGTAGCGTCATCACATGTGTAATTTAATCTTTGAGGCTGTGTACGGAGTCCTCCACTTTTAGAAAAGACTAAATTAGCTTTTCGGGGGTCGGTATGTTCCGGATCCGTCAATTGATTGTTTCAACCAATGTGAATATTTACCTCGTGAAAATAATTCTTTGTCTAATAAGGTTGACTGGTAATGAGACTTGTCGATTTGGTTGGGTTTGGTTAGTCGTTTGGCTACAACTCAGTTTAGACTGTTAATGTGCCGTTAGGTACGATTTGTTGTAATTTGAAGATTTGATTTCACTGGGATAAGTTTTTATTCGGTAATCATCATCATCACCATTATTATCATTGTTATTATTACCCCTGCTATTGTAATTGTTGTTAATTTGTGAATTGTGATCTATTTTGAATAAGAAGCTGATTGATCACCGATCATCCCAGTTTGAACTTTGTTTTTGAAGCTTTACAGACTTAAGTTGTAGTCTTAAAGTTAGAATTTTCTTTTATTTGCATAAGGTAAGATTTGCTTGCTACAAATGGTTCTCAACCTGTGATTTCAAATGTATCCTCAAAAAATTTTAAAAAACGTAAGTTTACTCCGCAACATTGTTTTAGTAAAAACTACTTTTTCGGGACGAAAATCAAGATATCCAAGAGAGATTCAAAGTAAAGACCTTTCTTTTTTAAAGAACACTATTTTTTATGGACAAAAATCAAGATCTTTACTCTGATTCAAGTATGCCGCAGACGTGAAAAGGTTGAGAACCCCTGACTTAGACTGTAATTAGTTGATTTGTCATACAAATCGCATTTAGTCAAATAATAGGATAGTGGTTTTGGTAATACTACAGTATAAAACCTGAAAAGATCAAATACCTAATTTGTTTCTCGGTTTTACAACATCATCATACTTAATCTTATGTTGATTTTATTTTCTCAAGACTCTTTTAAACAAATGATTGCGATGAAATGAAAGTGAAAATTTGCAGTCAAGCCAAAATGGAGAAAACATTGTTTACCTTGTGTAGAGTATTATGACATCACAATACTCGTATGTTGTAACCATGCCTCGTGTATTGCTACAGTTCAGTCGTTGTTCGTTAAGTCAATAAAGAAGCAGTTGTTTTGAGCTTATAGTTTTAAGCAGTTATACTGTAGTTAGTAGAACGCTACATTTTGGCGAGCACGCCAGGACCCAAATAAAAAAACAAAACAAATTAAACAGAGTGAAGAATGGCGGACGTAATTTTGTTGCAAATTATGTATAAAGAAAAACTGTACAAAACTCCAGCTGACTTGAATAGTACAGCAGTTCGTTGCAGTTATTTGAAAGGAATTGACAAGCAAGCAGAGGGCTTAAAATATATTAATACCAGTGGGAATACAAGGTTCTTAAGAAAGCTAGGAGATTATGTATACCTACCAAAAGATGAAGAGGATGTTTCTAAAAATATATTTGAGCTCGTTCTGCAGTCGGCTCCAGATATGGCACCCATTATGTCTTCAACTAGATTACCCGAGAATGAAGGAAAATTAAACTTTGTTAATAACAGTGTGGCGTTGCAAGAGAGTTTTTCCGGCAATAACTGACAACAGTATTTTCAACATTTTTTAAATGTATCGTGTACAAATGAATGGAATAAGGTTACTAAAGGTCGACAACTGGCAGCAAGCTTAAAAGGCATCGCATTGGATGTTCAGAATAATCTGCCTTATGAACAACTTTGGAATTTTTCTGCTCTTGTTAATGCTTTAAGCTATCGATTTGGATCATCTTCAGCTAGTTTAGCTTGATCGCAGTTTTATACAGCCAAACGTAGAACAAACGAAGATGTAATTGATTTTGCTAACCGGCTCCGTGGTCTTTTGGCTGAGGCTTATCCATCGTTACCTTCGTCAAATGCAAAAGAATTGCTAATCCAACAGTTTATTGATGGTATAGCTGACGTAAATATTCGACGACATACTGTGGCAAATAATTGTTTGTCTCTGGAATCAGCTGTCGATCTAGTAAGATCGTTGGAAGCTTGTGAGCACGTTGCTCTTGAAAAACCTTTCTCATCACAATCTTATCGGTCATATCAAGAATCAAGCGATGAAGTTCAAGATTTGAAACAAACGATTGCGGACCTGAGTCGTGCTGTTTCAAACACAGGTCTCATGCGTGACAATCGTAGACAGTCGCACGTGAATAACGGCCCTTTATGCTTTAATTGTGGACTGACCGGTCACATTGCTCGTTCGTGTCCAAGCAAAACATCAGAGGGATTCAAACGTACGTCGAACAACAAACATTTAAACTAACGAGGACTGACCGGATGACCGACGCGTCAATCTAAGGCGGAATGAAGGTCAATCAATCTGAGGTTCGTTGGTTTGTTAATTGTGTTATCTTTAATGTAACCGCTAAATTATTGGTAGGCAGTGGAGCAAGCATAAGTATGATTGATATTAAATTATTTCAAAAAGCTCCGTTAACATTGCTCTCTTCTTTAAAACCGATTAATGTGTCATATGTTACCGCTTTAAATGGTTGCCCTGTTAAATGTCATGGTGAGTGCGACGCATTCTTGAAATTCGGAAATTTTGTGTTAAGGCATAATGTGATTGTAGGTGATTTAGATGGCTGTGAAGACATTCTGGGAGTAGATGTCTTAAATAATCACAAAGGAGTCTTAAATTTAGGTGGGGGCTACCTTGATTTAGGTGGGCATATTATTCCTCTGGATCAACATCCTTTGTCTCTACACCGGAATGTCGGGATCCGACTTTAGCCCTACCTGAGTTTTTGCAATCAAGGGTTGATCGCATTGAGGGGGTTTTGGTGTCTCAGAGGAAACAAATAATTGATCTTGTTTGTGACTATCAAAATGTTTTTGCAGATGAGCAGGAGTCATTAGGTCGCACTTGTACAATTCGGCATAAAATAGACACGGGTGCTGCAAAACCGATCAAACAGGCTCCACGTCGTTTACCACAAGCTAAGCGGGAGATAATTGAGACTGAAATTGACAGAATGCTGAAACAAGGCATTATTGAACCCAGTACCAGCTTGTGGTCGTCTCCGGTTATTTTGGTAGAGAAAAAAGATGGGTCCCCTTGTTTTTGCGTTGACTTTCGCAAACTCAACAATCTCACTGTAAAAGACGCTTACCCACTTCCAAATGCGGAAGAACTAATTGATGAATTAAGTGGGTCACGATGGTTTAGCACTTTAGATTTAGCTAGTGGTTATTAGCAAGTTGAATTGGACCCTATTGACTGTGATAAAACCGCGTTTACTTTTCATGGAAAAGGTCTATTTCACTTTAAAGTAATGTGTTTTGGACCCACGAACGCTCCGGCTACGTTTCAAAGGCTTATGGAAACAGTATTAAAAGGAATTTTATGGAAGATATGTGTTGTGTACATGGATGATGTCATTTGCTATGCGGATAAGTTTCAAACTGCATATAATAATTTAAAGATAGTCTTTCAACGTTTACGCGAAGCAGGGTTGCGATTGAAACCTAAAAAAATGCAGATTATTTTCTCGCTCCACTAAATTTTTAGGTTATGTAGTATCCGGAGACGGAGTGTCACCAGACCCAGAAAAGATGGAAGCAGTACGAACATGGCCAGTTCCTCAGAATGTTACGGACTTGCAAAGTTTTCTAGGTTTTTTTTACTGTATTATAGAAAGTTCATCCCAAATTTTTCGAAAATAGCATGCCCGTTAATAAAGTTAACACAAAAAGAAAACAAATTCGATTGGACACCGGACTGTCAGAAGGCATTTTTAAAGACCTGAAAAAATGCGTAACACAGCCTCCAATTCTGGAATATCCCGCAGTTGATACCTCATTTATACTCGATACCGATGCTAGCTCTCAAGGACTCGGTGCTGTTTTATCGCAAATGCAGGAATGTCAAGAGCGAGTCATTGCTTATGCGAGTAAGACCTTAAGTAAATCACAAAAACGTTATTGCACTATCTACAGATAACTTCTTGCGTTAGTTTTATTTGTTAAACATTTTCGACATTACTTGTGGGGACGCCGTTTTGTCGTCAGAACAGATCATAACATGCTTTAACATGGTTGTTATCGTTTCATGAACCAGAAGGAATGCTTGCACGTTGGATTTCAGTTTTAAATACATATGATTTTTCTATCATTCACCGCAAGGGTATGAATCATGGCAACGCTGATGGATTGTCACGGCGAAGTTGTACAAACGCCGAGTGTGCAGGTTGTGGGGTAACCACGGCTGTGAGCACGAATCTTTCTCCCCAAAGCTTCAAGCAGCCGCTGTCAGAAGTTTGGAATTTAAATCTAAACCTAATTGGATGGATGTTTGGAGTTTAAAGCAGATACGTGAATGGCAGGTTACTGATGATGAAATTAACAACATTTTATATTTTAAAAGTGTAAGTCAGTATCCCCCAACTAGCCCCGAAGTTGTTGGAAAAGAATTTCGAAGCTACTTAAATCAATGGGACTTGTTGTCTGTAGAAAATGGCGTATTATATAGACACTGGTACGAGCATGATTTAGATTGCGAGTCACGTGTTTTTGTTGCACCCAAACAGCTGCGTCGGGAGCTGTTTCACCATTTACATGAATTGCGTACTGGAGGCCACCTTGGGATAAAACGTACTGTCTATCTATTGCAAAGAAGGTTTTATTGGCCAGGCCTACAAAGTGATGTTCGCACCTGGTGCCGTTGGTGTGTGATTTGTGCGAAACGAAAACCTACTCATGGGCGGCATCGCGGACTGCTCAAACAATCTGTAGCAACGTCTCCAATGGAAAGAATTGCGATTGACATTTTAGGTCCTTTGCCGAAAACTGTATCAGGTAATGAATACATCATGGTCATCAGTGACTACTTCACGAAGTGGATAGAGTGCTATGCTCTGCCAGATTAGCAGGCATACACTGTCGCAGACACACTTGTCACTAAATTTTTTACAAGGTTTGGAGTGCCATGTTTTGTGCATACAGATCAAGGAAAAGATTTTGAATCTCAGTTATTTCAGCATGTTTGTGACTTACTGGGTATTCAAAAGACGCGCACGTCCCCATATAGACCTCAATCTGAAGCTTGGTTGAACGTTTTAATCGAACAACTCAGCAAATGTTGGCATCATATGTGAATGAAAGTCGGAATGATTGGGACGACCATTTGCCGTACCTATGCATGGCTTACAGGTCCACCGTCTACAAATCCACAAAATTTTTCCCAAATAAATTAATGCTTGGTCGTGAAATGAACCTACCATTAGACGTCATGGTGAACAACCCCCGTCCGCGACGTCAGAACAGTGTTACGTTCAGTATGTAGAGTGGGTGAAGAAAGCCACCCAACACTCGTATGCGGTTGCGCATAAACATTCAAAGAAGGCAGCGCTGAGACAAAAACGCAATTATGACAAGCGTGTGTCCTTAAATGAAATGCAGGAAGATGATTGGGTCTGGTATTTTTACCCCCCAAAGGCCAAGCAAAAGTTGGGCCAAGGATGGACTGGACCATACTTGGTAACGCATAAGGTTTCCGATGTTTTGTATCAGATCCAGGCCTCATCTTCATCTAGACCCAAAATCGTACACCTAGATAATTTGCGCCCCTATGAGGCAGAGATCATGCCCACCGATTGGCGACATCTTTTATCTACAAGTAAAACCAATAGTGATGACGAGTTTGACAAGGATGAACGCGAAGGTTGTGATGGTGATTGCGATACCAATGGGTCCCAACAGTCCGGTTAAAATTTGAAGGGGATATCCAGGTTTGGTAGGGTGCGTCGCCCTCCTAAGTATTTGAGTGATTATTGTTGACTGCATGATTCCTTGTTATCGTTACTTGTCTGCAGTGTTTTTTCCCCTGTTGTTTTTTTTTTTACGTATGTCACGATAATGCTTGTGGGTTATTCATGATTTATTTATTTTTTGTTATTATTAATTTTCTTTTAAAAGGGAGGGGATAGTGTAGAGTATTATGACATCACAACACTCGTATGTTGTAACCTTGCCTTGTGTATTGCTACAGTTTAGTCGTTGTTCGTTAAGTTAATAAAGAAGCAGTTGTTTTGAGCTTATAGTTTTAAGCAGTTATACTGTAGTTAGTAGAACGCTACACTTGTTTAGATTTGTTGGCTATAGTTTATACAGTATAGTTGATATTTTGTATAGTTTTTATTTTTTTATTTTTTATTTTTAATCAATATGAGTTTTATACTTTTGTAATAGCAATGCATTCTTATGCATTGTTACAAAATAATGCTAGATTGAACAGGAAGCACGTCACAATATAAGCTACTCTGATTTGGGTCAACTACCTATTTTTTGACTTTTGTCCAACCGAGCAGTTTTTTCAAAATGGTTTACTCCACTTCCGTTGCATTCGTATGTATTATTACAAAATAATGCTAGATTAAACAGAAAACACCTCGTAATATGAGCTAATTTGATTTACAGCACGCTACATACGTTTTGAACTATAACCCAACCGACTAAAATGGTTTACACCACTTCATTGATGTTGTACTTTTTCATTCAAGGCTAGATAATTTGCAAAAAATTTTGGCAAACACGCTTGTAATTCTAATAGACTAACTGTTTTGAAATGACAAAACAAAGACAAAATGGGAATCGTATAATAACAAGTATACACTACCTATTAGAGACAAAAATGAAGAAATCTGAGACAGATTCAAAACGAAAAACTTTGTCACACTTCATTCACAACTAAATCTTAATCGAATAAATTTATAATTAATTTTTTGCCTTTTTTAGTGGTTTTAAATTTTAACATGACTTATCTTTTCATATCAAGTAATGATTGCATAGTCGCGAAACTCCCACTTAACCTAATTTATTTGCAAGCTGGTTTGTGATTGTTGTCATTGATCGTTTTATCAATTGTAGTTTTAAGCATATTTCAAACAGATTAAGAACACATACTTTAAGTGTCCAGCGTTTTTTTCTTTCTGTAATTATGGAAAAATTAATAAATGGAATTTTTTTTTAGACCATCAAACTTTTAATTATTTAATCCGCCCGTTGTCGCAATTTCTTATTTGGCTGTATTGCACGGGCGCTACTGCTTGAACGATTGAAAACTTTATTTTAACCCTTAATTGGAAAAGTTGTTCACATTCACGCATGTCTTATCCTAAACTAGCGTCACGTGACGTGATCTTACATAAGCGCGCACTTTGTTTACTTTTCATTTTAAAGAAAATTCAAGTCAAATTCCACTCTGGTTCCAGTCAAAAATTTAGTTGAGTTATTCCAATTGCTTGACAAGTGTTGAAATCGTTTTGAGCCTGTGTGATCGTAATTAATTCTATAATAAAATAGAAATGTTAAGCTTTCGTTGCGGAAAAACTAATAAGATTAATATTAGCCATAGGGGCGCTAATTTATTCTTATAGGTCGCTAGCACTAAGTTGTGAAAGTGATTATTCACAGTTGTGGCGCTGGAATTGCTTTGAAGTTTTATAAAGTTGGAAGCAAGTTTTTGTAAATCGATCAACTTTTGTTAATTTTGTAAATACATCTTTATAGTTTGAATTAGTGGTCGTCGTTTGAAGGGTATCCAATCCAGGTCAGACACAAACAGAACTGGGGCCGAGGGTTTATCCTTTTACTACTCCAGACTACTGAACTGCCTGAATCAGATGCTGGCAGTGGTGTTATTAAGCCAGCATCGAGTTTCGTCATCCAAAACCGTCAGACCTCGTGCTTCATGTGGTGCCCAATGTATAGGGCACGCTGTTAGAACATGGTCTGCTATTTGCTCAGAGGCTCCACACTCGCAATTCGGTGAAGGAGTGAGACCCCATTTGTGCATGGACGAATGAAATTGCCCAGCACCAGTTCGCAGGTGGTTGAGTTTAACCCAAGCTGCTCGGGGTAACCCCATCCCAACAGGCCTGGCACCGGTCCTGGGCACAAAAGCACGAAGCCTGGAAGCATTTTCATAATACTCCGTTTTCCATTTGTGATTTGTCCATTCGGAAGCGCGGATGCCAAGTCCGGCAAGGTTGTCCAAACGATTCCGCGCAACTGGCACAAACGGGCGTTGGATCTTAGTCTCGCTTGGCGAGTATCTGAGGACCCACTTACAAAAACCATACAAGATATGATTGGGGTCCAGAGATTCACGATGAGCCAAGGAGATTGTCGCTCCCATTCGGCGAAGCTCAGCTGGCTGGATGGCTGAGAGTACAGGTGTGGGACGCAGGCATCCAGTGACTATGCGCAAGGCGTCGTTCAAGACACTATCGATGAGGCGAGTGTGAGCGCTGCCACACCAGACTGGCGCACAGTACTCAGCTGCTGAGTAGACTAGAGATAAGGTGGCTATGCGTAGTGTTTTAGCATCAGCACCCCATCGCGAGCCCACGAGTTGCCTCAGCAGTGTGACAGGCGAGGATAGTTTTTTGCGCAATGCCACTAAATGGTGACGAAACGTGAGCGATCTGTCCAGTTTTACCCCGAGATAAGCAGGGGTTGGACAGAACGGTAAAAGTCTACCATTGTTTTAGACCTTTAGCTCACGTTTGGCCTCTCGGTTATTATGTTTTTATTTATGAAGCAGTGGTTTTTATTTGTCTGCGGAAAGAAGTTTTCCAAGGAATCAATTCAAACTTAGCCAGAATTAACTGTATTAAAAGCTTCAATTTCGCGGCAGAATATTTCTTGAACCGCAATAAATAAAATATAGACACACTTTTACTTCAGCGCTGGTATTCGGGTTATCAAGTTTAACTTTTTTTTCGGATTTCCAAGAAAAGTTTGTGACAAGTTTTTTTTAGAAGAACACTATTTTTTAGGGGCGAAATCAAGAAATGTGAAACAGATTCAAAGTGAGGACCTTTTTTTGGACAAAAATCAAGACCTGCACTCTGGTCCAAGTGTGCCGCGAATTTTGAAAAGGTCCCAAAATTTTCTGCTCGCGTGAAAAAGTTGAGAAGCACTGGGTTACATCCTACGTGTGCATGATAACCAGAATCTTATCAATTTTTTTTATCTTGCGACATATGGTAAATTTAGCAATTTTTTTAAAAAAATACAATGTCCAATTTTGTTTAACTGAATCGAAAAAGAAACTACATTGACTCGTTTCTACTTTTTAAAAAGTGCACTTTTTCGAAATAGTCCAAATTTAATAAACATAACTTTGTTGTCTAGACTACAAACTTTTATAGCAGTATAGCAATTTCTTTATTCTTTATATGATTTTTAATCGGCATAAAGAATGTTTTTAGCAAAATCTTTTGGTTGTGCAAAGCTAATCTTATAACAGGAGCAAAAAGTGAACAATTTTTTTACAATTTTTAAAAGATTGAAACATTTTTCCAAGTATTATAATAATAAAATACTAGTAATTTTAACCTTAGCGATGGTAAAAATAAAAGCATGTAGAAAAACTCGCGAGATTTTTAGACAACCAAAAAAGCATGCATCAAAAAATAACGAAAATGCATTCTAATTAATTCTGCAAGAAGAATTCGTTACAACATTCTTGAAAGAAAAAGGAGAAGTGATTAGGTCTTTCCAATGTACAAAAGATAAAATAATAAATAAAAGGTTGAAAAAAACCGAGAAGTTTCCAGCGTATAGAGCAAAATATTTAGGTTTGTAAGGATCCAATAATAAGAAAGTTGCTGATAGTACAAACACATCAGCTAACATAGACAATACTGCGAAAAGTGTACATTTCTTAATTATCAAACGCACCTCTTTCGCGGATTTGTCGAATTGGTTGATGGAATGTGAAGTGGTTTTTTCCAACTTTTTTCTATTCCTTTGACTATTAAAATCAATGAAATTTATCGTGTTTCTGCTATTATCGTTATTTTTTAAACAACATAAGCAGGATTTACATGTTTTGGTGATATCTTCTTTTACAGATGCATTATTCTGCTTTGAATTGTATAGAGCGTAAGCGAATAAGTACAAAAGAGATATTTGTCCAAATATTACTACAAGTGAAACTAGAAGAAAAGCAACTAAACGAGAGTTTTCGTTTTGTAAATAAACGCAGCTATTCTCAAAGAAAATTTCGTCTCTTGGGAGACTTGCTAAAATTAAAGCAGCCACCCCACCGAAAAAAATTGCAAAAATTGAAGCAAAACTAAACATTTTCACTGATTTACTAAAATTAATATTAAGCATTTGATTTGAGTAAAAAGCTTTTTGACGCAACCACAAAAACAAATTGACCGTAAATACTACCAAGGCATAAACAGATTTTAATAAGTCGGACAAAATGTTACATAAATTAGTGCTCTGTTTCAAAACGCTTGTATTTGTGTATAGTAAAATAACTACCTCGTGAAGCAGGCAACAAACAGCACACCCTATAACAGAACTGTAAATAAGACCAACGTTAAGCTTTTCCGGATTATTAGATTGGATGTGACGCCATTTTCCTGTTTTTATTCCGTAATGAACCAAAGAGAATAAAATCCAAATGAATATAATTAGAAAAACAACACTGATTATTGTTAAAACAAGCCAATCTGTACGATGGTCTTCTTTGATATAACCAGAAGAAGATGTTGAAAAAAACTTGTTTAATTCCATTTTTTCTAAAAGATTTTCAAGTCAAAAAATTGCTGATAAATATCAAAAATTTGAAAACTAAAAAGTTTAAATTGAATTAAGGTTTTAAAGCTTGGTATTGATATAGAAACGTCATCTTAGGCTAAATAATCTAAAATAAAAAAACCTAGTTATCTTGAACCATAAAATTTTTAAACAAAATAAAGATTCATACGGAATACAAACTATTTTATATAATATCAGGTTTTAACATAATTCTATTAATCAGGAGGAGAAATAGAAATGAACATAGAATAATATATTAGAATTTCGATTTTTAACAAATTTCAATTGATTTAAATTTTCAATTTATCAAGACATACAACCATATTTTTAGCCAAAAAAGTAGCTTTTAAGTGATTGCCACAGCTTTTGAAATACTCTTACTTCCAAGTTTTATTTATGCTTTTGACGAATGATATAATCTACCAAATTTTTGAACAAAGCATTCAGATTTGGAAGCACAAGAACTTTACTTCTTCGTTTCAATGTTTTACAAGAAATCTGCCGTTTCTTTTTTATTCATTCATTAATCTTAATGACAAGTATAACCTTACCCACTCGTCATTTGCTATCATCTTACTCGCAAAACTTCTATGGCTTACTTTAGGTTTTATTTTAGTTACTGCAAAAATTGCCTTGGTTAATCCATGTATTGCAAAGGTCACATTCTCAATAAGGATGTATATAAATTGTAACACAACCTCATCGTAAGATTATGTTTATTTTAAAGAGTCATTTTTCATTAAAAAAAATTTATTTGGCTAATTTTAACACTTTGTAGGATATACTGATAAAGAGATCATTTTTGAATTTTCCAAAAAGAAGCAAGTCTCTGAAACTGTATATACAAGTGAAACCAACAAGAAGAATGTGAGGAGACATTGTGTCCCGTAGGGCCCAGCTCCATCTACTATATTAAAACTTACATCAATTTTATTGAAAGTAATTATCACTTTGCTTTTGAAAAACTATTGAATGAATGTGGGCTTATATTTTGTTGTTGTTTTTTTTTTACAAAAAAAGCGTTGCGCAAAAATATCTCAACTTTTCACTCTAATAGGTTTCAACATAAATATCAAATAAACATTATGGCTACTATTGCCGTGGCCCTAAAATAAATTCAGAAGTTTTAATATAATGACAAAAGTTAGCTTATCTTAGTTATAGTCTTCCAAAAGGAAATTGTTATGTAATAAACTTCTTATATATATGTTAGCTTCAGATATTAAATGAATGTAAAATAGTAAAAAAAAGGAAAAGCTTTTGAAAAATTATGGTTTTACAGTATTTTTAGGCATTTTAAAATTCAATTTGGAACTTCTAGGTTTCCTGGCAGTGTTACTTATGGAATACGTCGATTAGAATAATTGCATGTGTCACGCCTTTGACTTGTAAACAGACGAACATGAATTCGATGCTAAACTACTTGAGTTTTTTTTTGTGCTTTTACAAGGGCACTTTATGACAAACTCCTCAATGGGATTTTTGTTTCTTACTTATAGCGGTTATTCCGCTTAACAAAACAAAAAAGTAAACATGGCCAAGCAATGATGAAGAAAATATTAATTTTATTTTAAATAAAAAATAGTATTATAATTGTTAGGTACATATACTCATTTTTAACCTTGTTCTCTCTAAACGTATAAGATTCTCACTTTTTAAAAAATTGATAAATTTCCTGGTAAAATCATATGTTGATCTCACTTGACTGAAAGGCTTTGAGCCATCACCAGACTGTTTAAAGCCAACAATCAACTAAATAGATTTATGTCAAAAATAAGGAAGCATAATTGCACGACATAACTTTAAAGAAAAACTCAATCAGCAACTTACAATCCTTTTTACTTTTTATAGGAAGGAAATGATTTTTCAGATTATACTGGTTACAGTTTGTTGTATGCTTAACAAGTATAGTATATAGAAGATTTTATTCAAATTTCTCAGTATGATTTTCTTGTACAATCTCGTATGCGCATTAACGAAACAAAAATTTAAGATAGACTTTAAAAAATTTATACTAAAAAAAACACAAATTTAAAACAAAATTTTAAACTATTTTTAAAAAAATTCTCATTTTTTCATATCGCACTAAAGTTGCGCAAGTCGTGCAATTGTGAAAGTCCCGACAACACAATAACATGCAAGTTGCCTTTATGTATTTTGGGATCAGATGGCAAAGTGCGCAACACTGTCAAAAAAAAAGAAAGCGCTTTAAATTACGCGTGCCCACCAATAGGTGACAGAAGCGCCTTAAATGATTGAGAAAATTCTGGTTCAACTTTTTTTCTCGTCATGTTGTTGCACCTTTGAAAAACCTTTACCTCACCTTCCACTGCTTGGCGGTCTTAACAAAAAGCACAAAGAATTTCTTACATAGACAGCAATTAATATGTTGGCAATTTCAAAAGCAAGTCTGGTAATAAAAGGTGCTCTAAGAAGAAAGGTGAGAATAAAAAAGCTTACTTCATTCTAATGTAGCATTTACTTTTATGTAAACCAGATAGATTAGAACTAAAAATGTAAACATAAACAAAATGTTACAAATATAATTACCTCTTTTTACGTTTTGTAACCTTTTTGACATAGGCCTGATTACAGCTTTTTGTTCTGACCTGATTTAACATTGTATGTAAACTGCATAACCCCATTTAAGAATTTCTCGAAAAGCTCTTTTACCGAAGTATCAGGAACGCACTCAGAAGACCAAGCATCAAACTCAAGTCACTGTTACACTATGAACGGTCTGATTTACTAGGGGATAGCTTAGTATGGTAACACTTTGACTATCGATAAAAAGATCGCAACTTTGATGATCAGTTTCAACTTCCGTAGTGCCTTTGGGAAAGGCACTTGAGGGCAAATTCGTAATTGAGGTCATGCTGTTTATAGTTAAAATAATGCCCCCTGTTAAAATAGAAGGGGAAGCCCTACAAAGAATACAATGGCTGATAAAGTTGTCACTGTTGCAGATTTTCATGATTCAACTTTTTAAGTCCTTGCTCACAGACCTCCTCTACCCATGTAAGTCCTTACGACTTTTGCAAATTGAAAAACTTTGAAAGGTTTTCTTTTTCGTATCCTTTTCTGTATAAAAATAACACTTTAACCTTTTTTCTTTATCGAATAACTGTTTTTCCTAGCATAGCTTATAGCTTTTTCTCCATTTTGACTATCTTTGTTTAAGAAATATAACTTTACTTTATCCGACACCAATCAAAATGCCAAAAAAAAACAATATAAAACGTTTTCATATCAAAGTAAACCAAACTAAATAGCGGTACGGAAAGGCGTTAGGCTTAAAACGAAAAAGAAAAAACATTTGCAACGCTTTATCTGTGTAAATGCGTAAATTGTGACGTCACAAAGAATCAGCTAAAGTTGAAAATTTATTTTCTGACAATGATTCACTGAAGACTGAAAAAAGCATACGTCATTAACTCGTTACCGAGAACATCTTTTGTCACCCGCACGCCTGTCTTAACAAAACTTGTTATTTAAAAAGAGTTTATCACACATGTCGTCGTTCGTGTAAACTGCCTGCTCTAAAGATCGATAACCGCTGCAATAAACACTGCAAACAGTTTTGTCAAAATTTTGTGAACGAAGCATTTCTTAGATAAAAATCACTAAAAGTGCCTCTGAACAAAGATAAATAAGCAAAAGTAAAACACAACAAAGATGTTAAATAAATTCAGAGAACAAATTGTTAAAAAGTAGGCAGATATTTCGATAAATTGACCAACATTGTTTTTTTTTAACTTTCACCTGTTTTCAAGGTTAAAGTTTTTAAAAATTATAAAGTAAGTATTAAAGCAAACGAAATCCATATTACTATCTGTATTTTTTCAACTTTGTTGTAAAAATAAATTGAAAAAATAGCCTGCTTGTTAATCTTTCATTGCATGAAATTGCTAACTTAAACAAAAAAATTTAAATCAGGCTTGAAAAGAAATTAATGGATTTTAATTAATATTAATATATTAAAAATTGAAAAAAAATGATAAATGAGATAATTTTATATTTGTATTTTAAATGTTACATAATATGTTTTGATAAGATTTTGTACAAAATTTCAAATAATATTCTTTTATTTGGTAAAAAAAAAACTCTCATATAATTCTTCAAACAATTTTTACAAAGTAAAATTAGTATAAATAGAGTCATCAACATGTAGTAGATGGTAACAGCGCCGCATTTATGGTGGCATGATCGCCATAGTTACGGTCCAAAACCTACTTGTGTCAGCTGTTATATTTTTCGTAAAAACTTTTTTATAGCTCTTTTCTGTATATGGCTTGACAGCTTTATCAAGCAGTTCTAAATGTTGGTCCTACTTTTATTTATTTTATCTCTACATTTATCCTTCTGACTCGCAGGAAAACGACTGAGGCGCTAATACGTAGGGTAAGCAATTACCCCAACCTGGTTCCGGAGATGGCAAGATGCTGCTGTGCGCTTGTATTTTAAAAGAGATATGACTAGAATTAAGAACTGCTTGCCAAGACAAGCACGCAGAAAAAAGTGCCGTAAAGTGTCTTTCCCAAGGACACAACAGAATCGGCGCGAGTGAGTTTTCAACCGAGATCATGTTGATCATAAGTACGGCGCTTAAACCACTTGACCACGCTGACGAGAATTTTAAATAAAAAATAAAACATTAAGTAAAAAATTTAAATTGGCAGCTATATCTTGAGATTTCTAAACGCAAGTGGGACAGTTGCTGGAGGTTGGCCTAAGTAGAACGCCCCACAATTTCCTGCAAGCCAGAAGAATAAATGAAAATGGTGATAATAAAAATGCATTTTACAACATTGATATGGCATTTTTCATTGAAGATAATACCAATTTGTATTTAAGCAAACATTTACAGCTGGCCAATGCGAAGGGTTTTTCCAACTTTTTTCTTCTAAGATTTTTTTGTTTTGTAAATAGTCTTGTTGTTTTACATTTATGACTACCTCAGATTTGCAAAGTTTCTAAAAAATTTGTCAATAAACCTTATAGGATAGGTGATGCTATCTAGCAGCCTTGGCTAAGAGTAAATTTGTTTTTGCTGTTTTAAAGACAAACAGAAAGCATGTATGCCAAAACAGAAGAGTGTCTACCCATTTGCTACTGTCTACGTTTAGCCAGTGCCTTCTAACTGAAAAACATCCGTTGTAGAATGGGGAAATGCATGGAGAAAATTTTCCTTAAATGTAAACATTGTCAACAAGTTTCAATGGTGCACCACGATCTAGCTGAACATCTAACGCCACACTACAACCAAAATGAACATTCTTTATCACTTTGCTCAACAATTTGATGCCCTTGTAATTTTATTACAGAAAACCCATTCGTCTAGAACAGAAAAGAAAGTACTTCAGAGTTTTTTCTTATAAGCTATTCTTAGACGTTCTGCATGAAATAGCTTTATTTAATCGGCATATTTTTTGGTTGATAAAGTTTTTTATTTTATGAAAAATTTTTTTAACATTATTCGAGAAAACGTTTACTATTCTTTTTTGTATGAGTGTAGAGGTCAAGGTGTCACTGTTTTTTAAGCGGAGTTAAAATTACACAATGTACCACACTTTCTTGACGAAATTATGTTCAGTACCTGTTTTGGTTTAAACAAAGAACACTTTCTAATTTTGAAGTAATCTAAAACTAAATTTCCTTTTAATTTAAAACACAATGATTCAAACTGCAACCAATTCGCAACGGTATAATATTCTATTTAGTGCACTATAGTTTGTCATTATCTAAATTCCTTTCGCCCTTATTAACTTTCCTTCTAATTTAAGAAACAATGACTTGACACATATCCGTCCTTTTGTCCTTATCAATCTCTCATCCTTTAACTCTTTTTTTTTATTTTTAATTAACAAAAAACCCTCAAAATATAAATAACGTTCGTCAGAGGAAAAACACTCATTTATTCGTCATCTAAGTGGTAAAAGTAATTTTGGCCGAAGTGCAGCTAATTGTTTTTGAACTTCGGAATCGCGATCGTCTACTTAAAGTTATTTGGCTCTCCACATTCCTAAACTTTTGTGAGTACCTTTTATTTGTTTTTTTTTGTATGTATTTCGTAGTAACTGTTTTCAGTAATTTATTCGTATATACTGTATATTATAGGATTACAAGTACAAAATAAGAGTATTTGTCAATCAACTTTTTACGTGGGGAGAAAGATTTGCTATAAACAATCTAAATCCAAAACAGTACCTTTTCTAAATAAAAACAAAATTATCGGGTAGACCAGGGCTTCTCAAACTGTGGGTCGCGTAAAAAAATTTTGGGATCGTGAAACAAATTAGTTATTTGTGCTTTTAAAATTGGCTTTTTTACAATAATATTTAATTACAATCAAAAACTAAAAAAGGTAAAGTGTCATTACACAATTGTTGCATCATAAAGTAGTAAGGTGGCTTTGTTAAGTTTTAATTTTCCAAGTCAAACAGTATTTTGTGTTTCACAATACAAAAAATGACTTACCAAATATTGTATCATATATTATACAACCACATTTATGCGTGTAATTGGGTCAATTCAAGTTAAAAAAAAATACAATAAGATTTCTAATAAATAGTTATGAAGTAATAAATTAAATATAATTTTTCAGCTGGAAATTTACATGAAAACTTAAAAAATTTCCAAATTTGTTTTTATCAACAGTAACTGTAACTCAATAACCATTATCTTTTATGAAATTTAATTAAAAAATAAGTTGCACCATGAATTTGAAGAAAGTTTTAGATTAGAAAACAATGCATTTTATTTGATTAAAAAACAAACTTGAAAAAAATATAGTTTTTTTAAGTAAAAAAAACTAAAAACTTGGTTTGTATCATATGTGATACACCATGCAGTGAAGGCTTAAGTAATAAAAAACAAAACACAAAGAAGTAGAAAAACGATGAATGTTACATACCATACGATCAAGATAAGAAACAAAACTAAGAAACAAATATGAAACAAATGTTACTAACTTCAAATTTAACTTCTGTAAGTTACGAAAAAGTTTATTCCAATGCTTCTCAACTTTTTTGAAATTACCGATCGAAAAGTTGGAATATAGCTGTCGCAGCCCGATAGTGCGTCTTCATTTCATTTACGAAAAAATAATATGTTAAAAAAATCACTTTACTTGTACAAGCATTTTTGTTCCAAAGTGAAATGAAGACCAAAAAATCTTATTCAATTCTACATGGGTTTCGAAAAACAGGCAACTTCCCTGTTAGCGTCAGTTTTAACAGAAGAGAAAAAATAATCAAAATAAAATACATACCAAATGCACTTACCAAATTAAAATATCTAAGTAATGATTACCAAGCCCACTTGAAAGAGCTTAGCGGCCCACATATTGAGAAGCGCTGGTTTAATCTACCTATACCTTGAATTTTACAGTTAGTTTGTTTTTATTGTTTTCTCATAAAGCAATAAACGAAACAAAAATAGCGACCTTTTAATAGAATGCCGGAAAACGAGGCATGGATTATCGAGAACGCACTGTAGTGTGAAGGCGTGAGCATATTATACCTACAATGCAGTGGCGGCTGGCTAGTAAAAAATGAAGACGTGCTGCAATCAGAGGCGCTGGAAAATTTTTTGTGAGGCGGGAAAAATTTTAAAAAGAGCACTTTTTCCGTCGAAAATAGATTCTTAACAAACGAAAATTTTAAGCGTAGGTCAATGTAAAAATTTTTTAATAAAAATCTATAGAAGAACAAAAAATTAACAAATAAAGGTCTTCACTTTTCTGATGCGTCGACTCATTTACTTAACCCGCAAACATTTTAATTTACGCTACTCACAAAGGTGAAACGTCTCTTTTGCAAATAAAGACCTTTTCTAAACTGCCTGCAATTTTGCTCTACAAAAATCTACACCTTCAATTCAGACTCAAGTGAAGACTTTTTTTGATCTTCACCAAATTTCTAAAGAAACTTTTTTCTAATTTCCTAATTACGTTTGTTGAGACTGACTTTTATCAAAAAAAGTACTTTTTTCTAAATTTGGCCCTCTCGCTAAATTATTATTCTATCAGGTGGCTCTGTATGAAAAAAGTTGGGTAATTCCCTGCTTAATTAATATTTTCAAATTTTGTTGGATAAAATTTTGGTCGAGATTATATAATTGTAGAGACAAATCTAACCCAATGCTTCGAAGAGACAAGATCTAATCTAATCTTGCAAATTTCAAAAGCACATGCCTCCTGGCCCCCCATTTTTATCGCCCTGAATCTGCCATTTGTAAAACACAAATTGTGAGCGTTATGCCAAAGAAAGCGAAGGGTGGTTGCAATTGTTACAACTGTAATTAGATCGGGTAAGCTACGCTTATTGCAGTTCAAGCTGTTACGTCTTTCGCGTAAAATATTTGCGAAGAGGTGTTGGGTACTGGTTTCGAGCCACCGGGCTTTTTGTATTGGAGCTGAATAATCAGCGCTGCCCTTTAGTGAATTCGCGCGCGACTGTTGGGCATCAAGTAATGCCACGTTGTATTGGGCCAGTGTTGCTTGCCACTTGATTTTGAAGAGAAGCTTTGCGATGGATAAGAGATCCAATTTTGATTGTGTACTTTATATTTGAATTCCACTGATAATTATTAGTCCCCTTGGACATTGGCTACACTTGGTAGCAGTTTGGTTCATATTGTCGGTTTTTTTCTCGTCCGCCCAACATCGTTGGTAAGTTTGTAAGTTTGTAAGTGTTTACTTATTGAAACTAATTTGCGTTACCTTGTTCAGAAAACCGTTTCCGACCAGCGCCGTAATTATTGTTTTGTTTTCAAATAAAATAAATCATAAAGTCTGGTGCTGGTTGTGAAGCGCGTTGTGCGGAGCTGAAAGGACGAGGCAGTTTTGCGACTCGTCACACAAGCGTATATTAAATCTTCCATATAAGACGTCAATGAAATGCATTCTTTTGCGCTATTTGCATAAAACTTTTGAGCTGAAATCGAAACGGTCGAGTCTAATTAAAAAAAAAACTGATTGGAGTGAGAGTAAAAAAGAGACAAAATTAGTCGCTCTAGAAGATAAAATGAAAAAACGCGGCACAAATTGCACTCGCTGACCCAAAGCAGGCTCAAAACATTTTTAAATTTGTAAAGTTTTTTAAGATGCTCGAGAAAAACTTAATTTCTTTTCAAGCAACTAGTTTCTTTCTAAAACTAACTGTCATTCCAATCGTTTTTTTTCGAATAAGACTTGACCATTCAAAACAGCTGAAAAAGTTTTCAATTTAAAATTTAAAAAAAATTTAAAAAAACAACAAGGAAACTTAAATTTAACAAAAAAAGTAGGAAAATATAAAATTAAGAATTTTTTAAGCGTTGTCAATAATACCTAAAGCTGCTTTCGCAGATATTAGGAGTTGCTCCATCTCTGCAGCTATTATGGAAAAGCTGCCACTGCTGACTTGTGAAATAGTTTATTTTTTCCTCAGATAAATAAATAAGATTATCAATATTTACTAAAAAATGCTTATTAATGTTCTGATTGAAATTCGTTGTATTCGTATTTACATTCGTACAGCCTTTATTTTAATTATTTTATACCACAGCTATTTTTATGCATAGCTATTTTGTAACACCTATTCTATACCACATACAACAACAATTGGTTTATAGCACAAAATGTAAAAATGTATTCTCTTTCCACCCAATCGCCAAAAACTCAGAAACAGCAAATCCGATTTTATATCAATTAAGTTTTTCATCCCCTAGGGAATGTGTAGGTTTGGCAATCGAAGTCTTCGAAGTTACGCAAAAGCAATATATTGCTAAAATTCATGTCACCTAATAAAAGCGTAAATCAAAATTCCACGCACTGTTGCGTTAAAAAGTAAAAATATACAAACTTGGTAAAAACATTTAGAACACACATTAAACCTCGTTCAGGCCCACGTAAAAATAATGTCATCTTATTCAGCAATTCAAGTGAGAAAAACTCTTGAAATTCCAGATTCTTAATGGAAAAAATAAACTAATTACATGCGTTTCGCAAAGGCCGGCCTTTATGAGCCCTGACGTTGAGAAGAATAAGGTTAGTTGGTTTGGGGCCGATCTAAATCTTATACTTTTTGACTCTTTGCAACTCATCAACTGCTTCTTTATAAGCTTTATCTTTATCAAGTAATTTCAGATATGCTTTAAAAACTAAAATTAAAAAATTGCTTTGTAAATTGTGCCTTCTATTTCATTAGCAATGAATAATATTGGCTTTTTATAAACTTCAAAAAGTGCATTCATTGCCATCCACAAACTCCAGGAAATGCCTTTCTTTACGGATTTCAAGATTAGTTTTGCTTTGGGGCTCCAAACTACACTTCTCGGACTAATTTTAAATTACTTTAATAAATTAGAATAAAACTTTACTTGTTCTAATTTTAAATTACCTTTACATCGGTTTTTATAGCACAAGAATTAAAAAGGAAATTTCGCTTGCGCTTCATGTTTAACTTGGTTGTTATAAAGTTTTAATAAAACAAATAAAACAAAGAAGATTTCTACTTCCTTAAACAACTTTTACAATTTTAATAAAACGTTGTAAGATTTCTTGTCATTCTTACATTACAAAAAATAGTTTTTCTTATTTGGCGAAGTTGTAAAAAACTATGTAGATAACATTTTATTACAAAGTACCGCTTTACTTGATAAACAATGTAATAGATGTGAAAGACAAAGCAATTCTACAAAGTTCTTATAAATACTCAAGTACTCGCCTATACACAACGAAAAAAACACAAATATCTTTTATTAATCATCAACCAGCTCTGAGATTGCAAATTTTGTTTGCTCCTTGAAAAAAATCAACTTTGATGCTAGGCTATACAGGGTATAAAAAAGTTTTACGTCAGTAGACTAGTTGCAGTACAATAAATTAAATTTCAACAGATTACAAGGTCGCAAAAAAGAAATTTTAATATCGCTTTAAACAAAGTCAATTTTTTCGGAGCCATAAGCTTTTCGTGACGCTCTTTTTTTATTTTTTTTATACTTTTAGTTATAACACAAAAACACAACTCAATAAATACACAATACAATAAAAACAGATGTGTAAACTTTGAAAATCATGGTGAGTATATTGGTTAATACATATGAGGCAACACATAGACGACAAGCGAAAAAAACTGACATTGTAATAAGAGTAATAATTAAATTTTTAAGCATATTTTGGTAGACGAAATGAACACAGTAATAACAATAAATAGCGTATAGAAAGAGATTAGTCAGGAGCGAAATGTGCAAGACGCAAAAATAAAATACAATTGACAATAGTAGTTTGTTTGCTATGTGTAAAATAGCAAGCGAGAAAAAAAACAAATAAATATATTAAGTGGAAAAAAAAGTACAAGTGTGCGAAGAGGAAAAAAAAAAAAAAAAAAAAAACACGTAATATTGAACAAAATATTAATTTGTTCTGATACAGAACATAGCAAGGCGGAAAGAAATAAAATAATATCAATAATAATAATGGAAAGTCAATTGGATAAAAAAAATTTTTTTCAAATATTTGGATTGACAGTTTAGGTAAGCCTGTATGAAATTGGAAAAAAAAACTTTCTAAGTACTAGTAAGAGAGAAAATATATATGTAAAGGTAAGAAAAGGGATAGAGGAATTTATTGTAAGTAGTCAGGAAAATTTTTTTCTAGAAAGGCTTTAAATTTTGTTTTTATTTTAAATTTTTCTTCAATAAGGGTAGAAGTAGGGATAGGGGTGTTAAAGGAGGAAAAACTATTTTTTAGGGTGTATAGGGAAAGTCTAATCAGTGAAGCGAGTTTGGATGTAATAATATGTGGTGTACCAAATGAATTTGTGTAGTTGAAAAGTAGTGTGTCTTGTGTAAGAAGGGTGTGTTTTTTTAAAGTGGAAGAGAGAAGGGGTTCTAGAAATGAAATTAAACTGCGGGTATAGGAACATTGGAAAAAAAGATGGTGAGGGTCATCGGAAGAAGTAAGACAGATTTTGCAAAGAAAGTCATTGGGATTACGGGGTTTGAAATTATGCTTGGAAAAGAAACATCCCCAGGTAAAACCTTTATAGGCTGTCCTGAAGGATATTTCCTTTTCCAAGTTGGTGAAAAGAGAAGGACGGGGTTTTATAAGGGTCAATCGGAGCCATGTATGGGGGATAGTGTTGTTTAAAAGAGGAATAGGGTTAGGATCAGGTTGAAGGAAGGTTAGGTAGAGGGACTTGAAAGTAAGGTGTTCAATTTCATGAGGAGGGGTAGAGATCTTTTTGAATAGGGAAAGAGTTTTGGACCAGAGAAGGTTGGGTTTAGGACGGTGGGGTTGAGAGTTGGAATAAAGTTCAGGTTTAATAGGTATTATTTTTGTTCCAAGGTTATATATCGCATATGTCATCCAAAAATAAGAAAGGGGGTTGGGGGTTTTGAGAAGATAGATAAATTTCCATAGAAAAGCAGTAGAAGTTTTAAGTCCAATGTTAGGGAGGGCAATGCCACCGTCGGGTTTGGGTAGGTATAAGGAGGATCTTTTAATTGGTTCAAAAGGGGAGAAGTTCCATAGGAATTTGAAAAGGAGGGTGGTTAAGGATTTAATCTGTTTAGGAGTAGGAAGAATGATTCTTGAGAGAAAGAGGATTCTGGGTAAAAAGTGTTGATTTAAGGAGATGGTTTTGGAGTAAAGAGAGTCTTTAGGATTTAGAGTAGTCAAAGAGGTATGGGGAAGTGAACGAATGAGGTCATTCCAGTTTTTGGACAGGTCTTCTTTGTGAAAAGAAAAAGTTATTCCAAGGATTTTAGTGGAGGAAAGAGTCTTACCTTGCGGAAAAGTTGAACGAAAAGATGATAGTAATGTTGAGGAATTAGAGATTATAGAGGTTTTGGAGTGATTAATTTTAAGACCAGAAAAAGAAGAAAATTCTTCGATTATCTCACGAATTTCTGAAAAGGATTGGGGGGATGATATAAAAAGGGTCAGATCATCAGCATAATGACTGACTTTGAGTGAAGAAGTACCAATGGAGATTCCTTGGATTTTAGATGAAGCAAGTATTTTTTGGGTTAAAGGTTCAATACCAATTAAGAATAAGAGCATACTAAGTGGGCATCCTTGGCGAATGCCACACTTAATGGAAATAGGATCTGAAAGATAGCCGTTTAGGTTGAGTCGGGCTGTTAAGTTAGAGAGAAAAATTTGAATCCAGTTCAGAAGAGTAACTGGAATTCCTATTTTGGAGGCGGTAGAAAGAATGAATTTGTGAGATATTGTATCGAAAGCTTTATAAAAGTCAATTTGGAGTATAGCTAATGGTTGAAGAAAGTCATTTGTATAGTTTATAGCGGATAGGATATTTAGGTGGTTATTGAAGATCTGTCTATTTGGGAGACCACATTGTTGTTCTAAAGAAATGACAGAATTCAGTAGAGGTTTGAGTCGGGATGAAATGATAGAAGAGAGGATTTTATAGTCAGTGTTTAAGAGTGAAATAGGGCGCCAGGGTTTGGGATTTTGGGGATTAGTTTTATGAGGGCAAGGGATTGAGAGTGTGCAAGTTTTTTCTGGAGGTAGACATTATTAAAGGTTTGACATAGAATAGGTATTAGAGAAGGAAAAGAGCTGTAAAGTTTTGGGGTAAATCCATCGAGACCAGGGGCAGAATTTGGGTTGAGGGTTTGGATAGCTGATCGAATTTCATTACATGTGATTAAAGGGGAGGAAGGAAGGGTTTGAAGAACCTCGTGAGGAATAAGGAAATTTAGAGAATCAAGATATGTAGAGGGATTTAAAAGTGAAGAAGAGGGTTTCCAAAGATTTTTAAAGAAAGAGAGAAAAGAGTGAAAGTTAATAGAGTTTAGTTTTTCTGTAGAGATATTAGGAGGGAGGGTGTTAGAATCAGTTGGAAGGAGGGATTTGGATTGGGTAAGGTTTTCAATAATTGGGGCTAAAGGGGATGGATCATCTATACTTGAGAGAGGGGGAAGGCGGGACCTAATTTGAGCTCCGTTTAGTTTATTTTCGTAAATTTGATTTAGTTTAAGGGTTAATTGCGATATTTCGTCATGTTGATTATATTGTTTCGCTTTAATTAAATTGTTTCTTAAGGTGTTATATATTTGTGAGTTCTTTTTTTGTTGAATTTTGGAGTATAATATTAATTCATATTTGATTTTGGTTTTAAATAGGTCCCACCATTTAAGGGGATGCTGGATAGGGTTTATGGGGTAAGTAAGGTTTTTAATAAAAAGTTTGATGTAGAGAAGGATAGAAGGAGAATCTAGAAGAGAATTATTTAATTTCCAATGTGAGGATCTGTATTTTTGATTAGAGGGTATTTTAATTGTAATGATAGGAGCTTTATTATGATCTGAGAAGGAAATACTGACGTAGGTGGAAAGAGAGATGTTTAAAAGTAAGGGTGAGTGGATGTATACACGGTCTAATCTAGATATGGGTTGTGAGCGAAAAAAGGAAAAAGTTTTAGAGTGAGGGTATAGAAAACGATAAGAATCAATGAGGTCAAAGTTGGTGAGAATGGTTTGAAAGAGTATTTTGTCGTTTGTATTGGGTGAAAAGTGTCCAGTTCTGTCAATTTTATTTATTACAAGATTAAAGTCTCTGGCTATGATTAAATACCTGTTTTTGAAATCTAGATTGTGTAGGTATGAGGAAAGGGTTTTAATTGCTTTTATTCGGTGAGAAGTTTGGGAGGAGGTTTTGCCGGACGGAAGGTAACAGTTTATGAGGGTATAGTTTTTATTTAGAAGAGAGAAAGAAATGGATTGAATATAGTTGGGGAGGATTATGTGAGAATGGATTGTTTGTGTATTGAGATGTATTTTGTTTGAATTTAGAATGAAGAGGGTTCCTTGTCTATGTGAAATTTGTGTGGTTAAGGAAAGATCAGTGTTGGGGAAGACTAAAAAATTGTGTTTGTGTGAAAAGTGTGACAATTGTTGGTGTTGTATTGTGTGTGTTTCTTGTATACAGGTGAAGTGAATGTTATGGTGAGTAATAAATTGTGCAAGTTTGTTATCCGATTTATTAAAGCCGTTGATATTAATGGAGGTAAATTTTATTTGCATTTTGTTTTAAAGTTAAGAATTTATTTGTGTGAATGATAGAAAGGAATAAAAAAAATAAAAAAAAAGTAATAATAATAGATTAGTGTATGAAGGGAAAGAAAAACGTGTAGTAAAAAAAATTTTAAATGTAAGAAGAATAATTGAAGAAGCGAGCACGTGAAGTAGAAAATGTGTAAAAAAAATAAAAAAAGACCTGGGAGTCGAACCCATGTTTTAAGAGCATGTGACGTGTGTAAGTTATAGTGAAGTACGTATGAACAAAAGAGTGAAAAAAAAGAAAAAAAGACGGGAATCGAACTCGTGCTTGAAAAAAAAAGCATGTAAAAAAAGACAGGGTTTCGAACTCGTGAATTTTAATAAAGTGAAGTATTGAGGTGGAATAGGTGCGAATGAGAAAATTAAAAAAAAATAAATGTGAGAAAAAAAAAACAGTTTAGGAATCGAACTCGTGCGTTTCAAATTTGAGTGTGTATGTGAATAAGAATTGAAGATAAAAAAAAATTTGAATGGGAAAAGAAGGAAGTGCCAAGGTTTTGAACTCAAAGTGAAGAACTTTTTTCTTAGAGAACAGTTTTTTTGAGACAAAAATCAAAAAATCTGTACCAAGTCTGCCGCGAATTTTAAAAAAGTTCTAAATGCGCCGCAATCTGAAAAAGATTGAGAATCACTGCGTTAACCCTTGTTTGGGCCTACCTGAAAATAGTGCCATCTTATTTAGCAATACAAATAAAAAAAAGTCAGGAAATTCCAGATTTTTTTATGTAAAAAAATAAATTAATTACACTCGTTTTTGCAAAGTCTGGCTTTCATAAGCCTGGACGTTAAACCTTATTTACCTAGGCTGTTTTTTTCTGTTGACTACCTAAGGGGGGGTCCTCGGAGGAGCCTAAGTTTACCCGTCCAATACTCTTAACAGACAATAGCTGCGCAGTTGATTTTTTGATATGTTGAAGAAAATTTATTCTAGTTTAGTCAAATGTCTTTACTTTTAACATATTTGCTATTAGTCTTTTCTTATTTTGCATAAAATTGAAGGTCCTCAAATTTTCGTTGATTGCTTTGTTTCGCGACATAGTCGGATTAGTCACAGTCTGCTGCAAAAATAAATAACTACTACGTGAGGCAGTAATCTTGACAAATACAGCAAGATGTTCAAAACGTTTTTTGACTTATCCCATAATTTTTGCACACAAAAAGTGTACGAAAATCAAGAGGTAAGTCAAAAAAATAGCGTGCTACACTAAACACTAAAACTACCCATCGGATTTGCTCAAGTAAAATACCAAAATATTCAGGAATAAATTTTAGGAAAAGTCATAAAATTTTAGGTTTTCATCATCCAAACTTTAGGACTTATATTGTTTTTATATAAGTCCTTTGAAAACCCCCCCTTAGGTAAATTAGGGTTAAGAATAATAAGGTTAAAGTTTGCTGTAAGCTTAGTTGGTTCGGAACCGATCTGAATCTTACTTTTTGACTCTTTGCAACTCATCAACTGCTTCTTTATAGGCTCTATCTTTATCAAGTAATTTCATGTTTGCTTAAAAACTAAAATTAAAAAATTGCTCAGTATTAATAAATTGTGCCTTCCTTCAATTTCACTAGCAATGAATAAATAATATTAGCCCTTTATAAAATTCAAAAAGTGATTTATTGTCATCCAAAAACTCTAGGAAATGCATTTACTTACGGATTTTAAGATTAGTTTTGCTTTGGGGCCTCAAACTACCCTCCGCAGGCTAATTTTAAATTACTTTAATAAATTAGAATAAAACTTTACTTGTTCTAATTTTAAATTACTTCTATATTAATTCTTTATAGCACAAGAATGAAAAAAAAAAATTCGATTGCGCTTCATGTTTAACTTGATTGTTATACAGTGATAATAAAACAAATAAAACAAAGTAGATTTCTACTTCCTAGTGGCGTGTGGTCAGGGCATGCAAGTCATACGTTGCATGACCAAATTTTTAGGCATTGCATGACAAACTTTTGCGTGATGAGGTAGATATCGTTGAATTCCATGAAAAATATTACTTTTTTCAGATGAAATCTGAGGCCGATCCGAGATGAAGACCTATTTTTTTGTTTTTTTGGAGAATATCGCGAATTTAGGAGGAAAAGTAAGAAATCGGAGACTGGTTAGAAGTGATGACTATTTTTTTAGAGATCATGGCATTTTGAGGAGAAAAGTGCATTACCTGAAACAATTTCAGGCGATGACCTGCCTGACTGAAAACTGCATTACCAGGGAATGAGTTTAAGTGATCTTTTTTTTAGAGATCAACTTGAATCTGGAACAAAAATTGATCTTGATTTTATCCAATTTTATGACCTGGTTTCGGCATGCCAATTGCATGACTAGTCTCAAAGGTCGCCGCATGCCACTGCTATTTCCTTAAACAACTTTTATAATTTTAATAAAACTTTTAAAAGATTTTTTGTCATTCTTCCTTTAAAAAATACTTTTTCTTATTTGGCGAAGTTGTAAAAAACTAAATAACATTTTATTACAAAGTGCTGCTTTACTTAATCAACAATGTAAAATGTGAAAGACAAAGCAATTCTACAAAGTTCTTGTAAATATTCAAGTACTCGCCTACACACAATGAAAAAAACATAAATGTCTTTTATTGGTCGTCAACCAGCTCTGAGATTGCAAACTTTGTTTGCTACTTGAGAAAGAACTAGCTTTGATGCTAGGATATACAAAAAAGTTTTACGTTAGTAGCATAGTTGTAATACAATTGACTTGAATTTCAACAGATTTACAAGGTTGCAGAAAACAAATGTCAGGTTTTATTTTGATCGTACATTTCGATCAAAATAAATCATTCAATAAAATTTTATGTACGTACATTGTTACTGAATTTTGTTTTAGCCCAACATTTTTAGAATTAATCTTATTTTCGTCCTGTTTTTCTGCGCTTAAAAGAAACATTTTCCAAAATTCTTCTTTTTTTTGGAGTTTTAAAAGCATTTCTAAGTTACAGTCAGATCACTTTATGTTAACAACTTTTAAATAAAAAGACAAATAAAAAAATTTAAAAAGGGAGCAATATCTTTAGCATCTCTGTACTCAGGTCGTGGTAATGACTAACGGTTTCTCGAAGCTCAACAAGACTTCGAAACGTGCATGTGCTGACACTTAAAGATTTCGAAAAATGCATCTACTGTATTTACAGATTTAATGATTAGTTTGACTTTGGGATTGTAAACTTCTGTCCGTGAGCAAGATCTGCTTTATTCGTCTGACTCAAAAACTTTTTCGCCAATAAGTTAAACTAGAATGTACTATAGTGAGCAAAAGTAAAATTTAACTTTTTATTAAAAAAGGAGATCCAGTTTCAATTTACAGATTCAATAATATTTTTATTTCAGAACAATTAAGTAGGCGGATATCATCACCCGATAACATTGGCAAGTTTGTGTTTCAATCTTTTTCTTGTTCTTTCTGGTCCTTCAACTACGGTCCAGCAAGTATATAAGATCAAAGTAATTTTTTCATTTTCTATTATGACGCTTGACCTTTTTCACAGGCAAAACCACGCGGCATTAGGTCACTTGAACAGGCTACATCCTATTAGAAGGTGTGGCAAAAATAACTGCACAAAGAACAATAATGGCTTTTGGTGACGCGATCAGCCAACAATAATATGGGGAGAACAACAAAAGGCGGTACAAATATCAAACACTAAAAAATTATGATTGAAAGCATGAGATAGCGAACAGAGTAACAAATACATGTACCAAGAACTTCTAAATCAAGGACATGCATTGTCTATGTCCAGACTTTGCTAGCGAAGGCGATCATCTTTACTGTATAAGTGCTAATGTATTACTGAAATCAATTAATGATTGGTCCGTAATTGCTTCAGACAAAAGCATTAAAACGTTTAAACGCATATTGAGGGATAAATACCCAAATATGTGATACCATGCCCACAGAACTACCCTTGAGTGAAATACCTGAAACCTGCCATATACGTACAGCGCTAAATAGACATAAATATTTAATATGACATAAAAACTTTCACACATAAAAATTACAGTTATAAGAAATAAAAAAAACTTTTCAATTGCTAATAAACTTAATCGGACAAGCGCGCTTTCTTGATTGATGTCTGGAGGAGGACGGCGTTCTTTTGCTGATCCTTTTCCAAGTTATGCAGACCTTTCAAAAGTACATTTGCCACGTGTCGTCTGAGCTTGTCACTAGTGTTCAGGTTATTGTAGTCCTCCATCACTTGCAGAATCATCATGAGTCTCCTGCAGCAGCAGGCCCTGTGTCTGGCTTTGGTGATAAAGGCAAGTCCACATCGCACAAGGTCAAAAGTGGTTTGGTGGGGGATTTTCAGGGAGCCTCGTGAAACTTCGGAGATAAAGGCACTGACTTCTGTTGAGACTAGTTCATCCTCCTCATTGAAGATCAGGTGTTCCTCACACTTTTTCTCCAGCCACCCTGCCACATAGGCTGCACTGCTTTCCTCATGGATAGAGAGTGAAGGCTCAGTGCAGTCCTCAATGAAAGTGGCGTCCTCAGCATCGATGGCACTAGTAACACACGTGTGAGCCATGGTTTCCCCATTTACGTCCAAGGTCTCCAGATAAGAAGCGGCATGTCTAGCCAGGCGTTTTTTGCAGGCAGTCAAGACATCCCCAGAAGTCATAAAAGCATTTGCACCAGTCGATTGCCTGTACACAGAAAATTCACCCTCTATCCTGTCACTCTGCAGCTCACGAAGAAGTACATACTGGAAGCCAGCATGGGTCAGGAGGTGTGCACAAATGGAAGTCAGGCCTTGCATGGTCTGCACAAGTGCTTTCTTAGTGTCATGGGTTACACACTGCTTTCTGCCTTTTCCGTGCCCAGAAGGGGCTTTCTGGAAAATCTGTAGATAATCGGACAAGTTGGTAGTGGTGTGGTCCTGAACATGCCGGTGGGGATCATTTAGCCTCACTTCTTGATGTTTTGATGACACATTCACAACATTCCACCAATTAAGCACAAATTGAATAAAGTCGGCTGTGTCGCCACACTTCTGGAGCCTGAGGGCAGCTTCAACTTTGTCGTTGAAAACTTTCAACACGTGCTGGACATTCTGCAGTTGAAGTTTTGAAGGTCGAACAGCAGCATCTGTCAGGGGAGATGTTTTCAAAAGGTTTGCCTTCTCAGCATCGTATAGCTTTCTGACGTCGTTGAAGGAACCAGTGACTTGGTTGTCGAAAGTCATCTTTTGGCAAGCCTCTGAAACAAAAGGAACAAACAGTAAAATCATCTCATGCTGGCATTTTTTGTTGTGGTGCTGCAGTATTCATTTCATTTTTTTTTTCTGTCACTGATTAAACAAAACTTTTTCACGTAAGAACTACATGAAGATATAATTATTTTGTAAGTGCTTTTTCTTAGGCTATTTTAAGTAAAATCACGAGTAATAATTGTTCGCTGTTGGTACTTAAATTTTTTTGCAAATCATATTTTTATAATAGATACGAAGTCTTTGCATAGATAATAATATTTAAATTTCTTATTAAGAGCAATCAAAATTGACAAATCTACTTATTGCGCAAAAAAACTCTCACAAACAGAAATGTCGAAATACAGCAAAACGCAGTCCAATGCATGAATACCAACACAATTAAAAATTAAATAAAAAAATCACGGAATTGTTATTCTTTTTATTCGTCAATTAAGTTCCAGTTATAATCAAAGATTTTCATTTAAAATAAAATAATTTTCTTTCAAGCTTTTTTTCAAAATTTGTATTAAAATGTTACATACAGCAAATCAAAAATAGTGTAGACTCACCTGATATCCAGTTGTTTCTTATGCACTTCAATAGATGCACTGTGTCAAACAGTAGGTACCAACTCCGTGTGTTATCTAAAGGATGAGTAGCAGTGGCAGGGTAATCCGACTCTGATGGACGATCGAACATCTTGCAGTAAAGCTGGTTGATCTTGTGGTTGTCTGTGATGGACCCAAGAACAGTGCCTCCAGCCTGTTCTACAACCATGGCAGCCTGCTTCACCACCTCAAATTGAAAAGAAGCTGTTAATTTATGGACAGGTGTAACAGATACCATGATGCTGGGGCCTCGATGAAGACACTTGGACATGACGCAAAGCATTGAAGTGGCTTTTGCGTTGTGGTCATTCTTGGCCATGCCACTGAGGACTCCTCCGGAGAAGGCTACTGTTGGCCGAATCTTCATCTCGTCAACTAAGAGAACTACATTTTTCTGTTGAGGCTTTTGAAGTTTGGCAAACGTCTTTGATAAAATGTCCTTCACATTCACTGAAGAGACGACAGCTTGCAATTTTCTTCTACTTGGCAAAACTAGATACTCACGGAGTACTTCATAATTGCAGTGTGGAAAAGATCCCACAGCAAAGCAGTAGTCTTTTACAGTAAAATTTTTGTTGACTAGAAGCTTCAAATTATTGATAATAAAATCGATTTTTTTGCCTTTTTTTTTGTCTTCAGTTTCTTGAGCCTGAAGCACAGTAACTACTTTCTTCAACACTTTATCCAGAGGAATTTTATAGTTAAAGCAAGTATGCACAACAGCATAAAACTGTGAATAGGAACTGAGGCCATTATTGGGGTTCAATATAGTTCCTAGGGGTACGCGAATTCCACTCTTGTATGAAAAACACGTAAGAGGAGAACATAGCGTTGACTTGTTTTCAACCAGAACAGTCATTTCGCATTCACGAAAGTCAGACGACATAAAAAGGAAAGCACACCTGTCAGATCTTCGGGTAATCACAACATTGTTATATTCCTTGTAAAGTTTCTTGTCAGGTAGAAATTCACTGAACGACTTGATCCTGTCTCTGGCCATAAAAACGTCAAGTTGTTTGTCTACTTGCTTTGCAGGGCGAGGAGGGATTTGGGGGGTCGGCAGGCATGAAGCAGGTACATCAAAAATGCTAGGTGCAACAGCTGGTCTTGTTGTTCCACCTGGCAGTTTCTTCATTGGAGGATTTTGTGGCCAATGCTTCTCACAAATAAAAAAAGATTTAGCATTTGCAACATTAAAGTCTTTGCGAGGAGGAATCACAGCCAGCCACCTCTGCCTCTCAGGATCAAGCCTGGGCAGTTTGAATATTCTACGTTTTGATAAAAGGTCGTAGTTTCCTCTACAATTCACAATTCCACATTTATTCGGCATAATTACGTAAATTAATGCTCTTCGAAAAAAGAGAAAAATAATTATCAATATTACTCACAAACCTTGACCGGTCTGACCGGCCGGTAAAAAACCGGTCGAAACCTTTTGTTTTTTGACATTACAAAGTATATCATTTAAAACAATTTTATGGATTGTTTTGTTTCTAAAGTTATTTAACAACGCGATTTCTGAAATGGAGAGTCGTCCGTGATGAAAATTTACCATGTCGGCCGTAATGAAAATTTAGTACCGCAGCGTAGTTAAATCTAACCTATTCTTTGACCTCCTAACCCTCACCCCTATAAGGGTGAGGGTTAGGAGGTAAAGGTATAGTGGGTGTAAAGGTATACAGTAAGTTAGGGTGAGGGTTAGGAAGTCAGGAGATAGCTTTAACTACAAAAAAATTTTCATCACGGCCGACTCTCCATTTGAACCCGATTTCTTAGTGTGAGTAAGTTTGAAAAAATTGTAAAAAGTGGTCAATATGCATGGAAAATTCACTTGTCATTTATTCAGAATGATGGGAAAAAGTTGAGCCCTCGACAGTTGAATATCTTTTTCTAGTAGTAGTAGGCCCTAGAGCCCTAGGCCTACGACTCAACTTTATCTTCTTTATGTAAGCTCGTATTTACTGTGCGTTCTACACTTAAAATAAAACAATGATTGATTGAGGAGTTCACCTAAATTTTCTGAAATTTTGATAGCTTTGAAGTAACACTACCTGACTACATTTTACGACCACTTGCAGCGACGCCGTTGATTTGACAAGTAACAACCCTTAAAAAACAGTCAATTACCAATCAGAACAATGCGTTTATCTGCTGGCCAACCGGAGAATGGTGTCGCCGGGTCACTAAAATAGCCTATTATCTTAAACAGGCCTAAATAGGCCTACCTATTACCTAACACTCGCCTATCCCTATGCCAACCAGTTTTGACACTCCACCTAACTTTCCTCAATTTGCTATAAATTTTAATGCTGTTCTTATTTAATTTTAAAAATCATTAAACGGTATTTCTTATTATTTTTTTTAATTATAATGAAACTTGAGTACACCTTACTAGGATTAAACTGCCTCGGTAACATACATTTAAATTTTCGTAAATGAACCTACCATAGTTAGCATTGTAGATCACAAAGTCTACCCTATGATGTAACAATAAGCTTTTATCGGCTGTGCAAATTAATAGAAAAAACAGTCGCCTTCGCTAGGATTATCTGAAACTAGCGCCTGCATGTCCTTGATTTAGAAGTTCTTGACATGTACATAAAGTGAGCGGATAAGCAATTCGTTACTAACGCCAAACATGATGTGCGAAAACATGTTTGCAATGGGCTTTGCAAAATAAAAGCAAAAGTATTCACAAAAGACAGGTTTGCGGGAAAAAGTTCGCTACAATAGAAACCAGGGTTCCCTAAATAACGGAATTTTCGGACGGCTTTCAGTTGATTGTTTGATGTATAATTCATCAAACACAAGAAAAGAGAAAACTTTTTAAACCTTTAAAAGATTTTTTATAAATACTATAATAATACAAAGTACGACACACAGCTGTCAGTGTTGTTTGTTTTGACCACAGGCAAAAAACATTGCTGATATCTGGTTTCACAAAGAAAGAACTGCTAATGCTCGTAAAACATGTAATTAAATTTCATGTTGTGCACTACAATTATTTACAGTTGTCGACGTTGAAATCATCAAAAACCGTTTATTATTAAACATATTTTCAACAGTTGAAAATTACTCAGATGGCTCAGCAAACATTTGCTTTCTCACAGCCTGGCCCATAAGTCTGCTCTTGTTACTACACATGATAGACCGAAACTAAAACTCATAAAACACATGGGTATCTACTCATCTCCATGTTCAGCAAGAGTCTGCTAATCGGCAAATATCCTTTTCAGGACGGGAAAATGCCTGGAAAAAAACGGTCCTTTTTAGTACACATAGGAACAAGTTTTAAAGACCCACTATTCCACAGCTAAACGTTGAAGGCCTCACTGCAAGCAAGATGAACGTTTTTTCATTACCTTGCTGTACAATTTGAGGCACTTGCCGTCCTACTGACTGCTTTAATGCGGAGATAGTACTTTCAAGCTTCCAACTAGCTGGGTTTTTCTTAATCAGGAAGAATGACTTTGTCACGTTTGTCCACGAGCGAATAACATATACGCTTTTTGACCAACATCCAACAATACTGGAAAGTGAGTGATTGGTCGTGAACGTTAATGGTTATAAAAAAGTCAATGTCTAAAAACCTCCAACAACGCAACTGCAA
This sequence comes from Diplosoma virens, assembly GCA_963680785.1. Classification (NCBI taxonomy): domain Eukaryota; kingdom Metazoa; phylum Chordata; class Ascidiacea; order Aplousobranchia; family Didemnidae; genus Diplosoma; species Diplosoma virens. The sequence goes on along the minus strand of OY796892.1, from coordinate 37,276,546 downwards.
TTCCTACATCTCCAATTGTTTCCTCACCCCTGTCTGTATTCTGGAAATTTCAATTGTTGCCACGTTAATTGTGGTTACAATCAAAACAGTGCGGTCGATAAGTGCTTGGTTGGCTTGGCAAGTATCAATAGTCGTGGCTTCCTATACAATGCCAAGTATGCTGTCAAATTTTATTCTGGTCGCTAAAACACTTGCACTAAACCAGACCTAATTTTTGTTGGGGTAGGTCCTCACAGTCGCTTACCACTCAAACGTGTTCTTGAAAAATTCTCCACGTCATAACATCAATCTTGCTTATTGCACCAACAAGATTTGCTTTATTAGTGCCAAGCATGCCTGTTAAACGATGAAATATTGCAAGACCAAATGGAGTCACTGCATTGCTTTGACGAACAAGTTCCCAAAGAATTTGTTGTTGCCTGATTCACTTAATTGGATGCGGTTTACCAGGAGTTTTGTAAAACCATCAGAAAAACAGCCAAAAAGACTAACTAGATGAAGAAACTCGTTGCCGGCTTAATACCATCATTATCAGCATCTGATTCTGGCAGTAAAGCAGCCTGGAGTAGTGAAGCTAAACTCTAGTCTGGTTTGTGTCTAACTCAGAGTGGATGCCCTTCCATACGACAACGACGACAACAAAATTCTAGGATTTTTTTAAGCATCTTTACAGTAATATTAAAAAAAAATTTATCAAAATATGTCTAATCATTACAGTGAGATTAGTTGTAATAATTTGACGTATTGGTTTCAAAATAAGAGCTCTTGTTGGATTAGAAGCTTTAAAGAAGAGCTGGTAACTTGAATGCGTTGATATCTGTGATCAAGCTTTCCTGCTATGAATGTCGCCCTTCTTTAATAACATGTTTTAATATTTTATAAAAACATCAAAATTCGGACCACATTCTCTGGTTTTACCCTTCCCCAAACTTATGTTAGTTTTTGTTTTCAGAAAACTGCATCACCGACGCTACATTGGCCCAATAGAAAAAGCACACTTCTGCTACAAATTTTCGTTCACATTTAACATTTCTCGCAGTTTGTGTTCATTCAACGTTACAATTCCATGCATTTGAGTTTTTGAATAAACGTAAACACAATTTCAGCTTAATTGAAAAATTTAAAAAAAAAAGATTTTTACTTATGTTACTTATGTGCAAGTTCACTTAAAAAAATTTAGCATCCAGTAAGTAGTCACTAAAAAGAGTTTTGAATTTCAGTAGAGAGGCCCGCTAAACAATCTTCAAAGCTTGGGTATTAATGGAGCCAAACATAAATAAATTAAAAATAGCAAATATTTGAAGTTATAAAAATAATTTCCTTGATGCAAAGTAAAAGTAAGAGACCACAGTCCGTTTGCTTTAACTTTGGTTTAAGCAAAAAGCTTTTGTATCATCAAACTCTTGGCTTTCCTATGATGATCCTTAGAAAATGGGCAATTAGGATGTCGTGACCTTTAAATTTATAATGAAAGTTTCTATTCCGTTTTTTTTTGTTGTTCTAAAAATGTAAAAACAACCAATCTTAAAGCTGCTAAAATATTTGTAGATAATCAAAAAGATATAGTATATTGATATACATGTAAGCATTTTTGCAGTGTGGATAGAATTTTCCGCTAGCGGCGCAAAAGAATTAGTAAGCTCATTCAGATTAAAAACCTTTGAGAAAAAAATACTAATTTTATGACGTTTTCTGATTTGTAGTAATAATAAAGCGTTTCATTATTTTTGCTCTGCTTTCTACTACTTACAAATTTTCTACTTCATTATATTTTTTATGGCGGAACTAAAATAAAAAATACTGATACTAAAACCTAAAACGTCATAAAATTAATATGTTTTAAAGTTACCATAGAATTTTATCAACTGATTAAACAGCTGATGAGTGACAGCTTTTATTCTTTTTTTGTTTTCAGTAAGAAAAATTTCTTTATCTTCGATCATCATCAGCTTTTTATATTTATAGTATCTGAAAGAGTTGAATAAATAAAAACTAATCAATTGGGTGGTATTTAGATGGTTTTTTTGTTCAGAATTTTTTAATTAATTTTTCCTGTCTATATATCTTACAATGGATCTACAACTCATTGCAAGTTGGAATTTGTTTACGTTTTCTACAGCTTTGGATTATTTTAACAATTTATTGTTGTTGATTATATTTTTTGCGTGCTAATAAACCTTTGATAATCCTTTACACAAACTTTGTAACTTTTTTAGTATATTTGCTTGGATTCAGATAAATGGAACAAAAACAAATTTATAACAACAACACATAGTTTATAAAAGATAAACAGATTTAGTTACCAGCTTAAGAGATATACCCTACTATGTGTCCCTACAGACTTTGTTTGGGAATCCTAAGGGACCAGTTGAGCAAGGTAACCCGAATACCTGCGCTGAAACAAAGCTGTGTCTAATTTTATTTTATTCCGGCTCAAGAAGTGGTTTGCTATTAGCCTGAACCTTTTATACATTTGGCTTCGGCTAAGTTCTGATTGATTCGTTGAAGACTTTTCTCGGCAAACGAACAGAGACCACTGTCTCTAACTAAAACGAATGTATTATAAAAATCACGACTCACGACCGACGAAAATTTTCTTTTGCGCTTTGCCACTGCAAAGCGAAAATCAGCGCTGCAACTTAATTCGTTCGATGCAAATAATTCTACCTCAGTAGATCCAATCTCTAAACACTGGCGCAAAAAAAAATTATAACACTCATCAATACGATACGATCAAAGGGTCCTTCGCCCACGCTCTGCGCCCAAACCAACGCTCAACGAGACTACGCTACTCTCTCTCGTCGTTCTCGTCTTTGTCCGTCTTTTTGTTTTCAAGGAGACAAAAAGTTACATAACGACAGATCGCTCGAGTTATCTCGAAAACGCTTCGCTCAAGCATTAAAATTAGAACGCTTTTTACATGGTAAGCGAGAACATTCGAAAACTACATTTAACTCGTTGATACGATACAGACAAAGCGCATTACGTCATCACCGTCTGGCATTCGAACAAAAGCGGATATTTACATCACAAACCACAAAAGTGATTGCAACTTTTCCAAGCGATTTCTACGTCGTAATAAAGCTTTAAATTATCTTAAGACGGAAACTTTTGCCATAACTTAAAATTATTTCCAATGAAATGTGACACTATGCAGGTGAAAAACAAAACAATTTAAGTTTAAGTAAGCGCAGAAAAAAACAAACAAAAAGAATTAAGCATGATACTGACATATTAAAGCATTAGTGCTGTACGGACAATTTAGCGTAAAATTAGAGTGCAAATAATTAAAAATCAATTAGAGTGCGTATAGGGACAACTTAGCGTCACATATCAGAACTTTTGTCCTCCTTTTTCAAGCTATGAAGTAAGGCTATAAGTTTGCTATAAGGTTTACCTAACCTCCACACCGGGGTGCTCAATCTTCAGTTCAGGAACCATTGATCCATATTTATTAAAATGTTTTACAGTTTAATAAGAAGAAAGTTTTATTCTCGTATCAATAAAAAGAAAAATTGTCTCTCTCTGCGTGTTTGTTACAAAAAAGCGGCATCATAGCTTATTACTTAAGAGCGTGGTTCTAAAATAACCGTTTATGGCAAAAATAATGGACATGGCTTGGTCTCGGTTCAAAACCTACCCGTGCACTCCGTTTTGTTCATGAAAAAAACACTTTACTGTTCTTGTTTTGCTTGGAGGTCATTGCAAGCACCACTAAAACAAGTAAAAACAAACAAATAAATTTTAATCGGACTTTAATATCTTGGCATCTCCGAAAGGAGGTCAAGTTAATTGCTCGACAATTACCTTGTGTACAGCGCCTCAACGCTTTCCTGCAAGTTTGGAGGATAAATAAAGGTCAAAAATTAAAATAAAAAAAGTGTGAAAAAACGTTTTAGTCAAGCCTTTATTAAATTTACAAATGCTGATGCATGAAATTTTATTTTCAAATTCATGTTGAAGTTTTAGCGAGTTCGTCTTGGAAAACAAATTAATGAAAATGAGTTTATTTTTTCAAAAATGAGTCTCATAAAATAACAACAGCAGAACAGTAATCACAGCACGAAAAGCAAGGAATTGATGATTCACAAGAATGGTTTAGTCAAACCGTCTCGGGTAGTTTGCCCAAACTTGTCTAGGCCTCTAACTCGTTTTTTCTCGCCCGTTGCGACTGAGTTACGGCATTTAAACAAACTATCTCGTTACTATTTTCGTTGATGACGTTTATCCTTTTTCTATACAAAAATCACGAGGTTTCACAATAAGCAATCGGCAGTTCCTTAGTAATATGCGGCCTGATTAACTTAACAATAAAGGCGCCACGAGTCGGAGTTTACTACTAGCCAAAAGATGAAACATAAAGAGGAAAGAGAGAGTAAGCAAAAAAATTATATGTAACAAATTAAGCTTGGGAAAAATAACAATTACAATTGAAGGTCTGAGAAACAAAGCTTTGCAAACTAAGGATTAAATACGTTAATGCAGCAAACATATAATATTTTTCACAATAAACACGTTTAAATGTTTTGTAGGAGATGAGTTTGCTAGAAAATTTTCATACAAGTTAACTGTTACGCAGAAGAATAAATTTTATTAAAGTTCCTTATCCCGCTGTTGACCAAAAATATAAAATTAATTTTTTCTGAACCGATGTAAAGAAAGGTTTGTGCAACAATTTAATCAAAATTTTCTCGTAAAAAACCTTTATAAACGGTCAAAATAAAATCAAAATTTAACAAGCTAAAGTAAAAGAATGGTCGTAATAATTATATTTACGTATGTTCTGAACACATTAAACATATTTATAAATAAACTTTGACGTCAGGTTATGATTAATAAATTTAAAAATAACTTTTTGCAAATATATTATTCAGATTGAACACTCTAAAAAATCCAGCATTATATTTTATTTTAACCGAGTTAGTGTATACCATTTCTAAATCCATCAAAACCAATGATATGGGTTCGATTCCGGTTGGACCATTTTAACGCTTTATTAAAATGGTTGGCATAGTCACGATAGCAAAATTACCCCCGCGGTATTTTGGTAGATGAGCCCCACAAACTCGTAACACGTTTTGGCACTTCAATAAAAATATAATAAAATTTTGGTTTATTTGGGTTTATGTGACTATTTATTTAAAATTTAGCAAATTGATACATCATTAGAAGCTTATTGTTTGACGTTTCGACAACAAATATTACTTTTAAAGACAAAAGTACCAAAATTTAGTAGCTAGAAGTTGTTATTTTATCTAAACATAGCTTTTTCAAATACTTACTCAGTTTTTATTTGTCTAAAACAGTGAGGATTAATGATTGACCTGCCGTTGGCTTTTCACTCACTCATTTCTCATTTCACTGTAAATGACATTTCATTGACCTACGTACATGCTGTTTTAATGATTCCTTTGGCATTTTAATGACTTACATGTAGCTTCGATATTTTTAATAGCAAATGAGAAATAAATAAATCAATTAATCTTGTAATAAAGCAATCTATCTTTATTCCAGTTTTGGATTTATCAGTTTTTAGTTTGCTTTTATGATTAATCAGTTTCTATGATTAAACTCACAACGTTACAAGCCCAGTATGACTATATAAATGTATTTATACAAGTGTGCGGTTGAATTATTTTCTTCATTTATGAAAAATTTCATTTTGCAAAGTTTCACAAATCAAATATTTTTAAGAATTTTTGAAACTTAACACTAGAAAGACGGGAATTTCTCCCTACCTAAAAAGACGGCTGCGGTCAAATTTGACCACATTAATGTTTAGTGCTACAAGATAAAACTTACCATTGCAGAGATATTTCAAACAAACATCAACCAAAAGCAAAAACTTATGCCAAATTTTTCTGGCTTATTTGAACTTGTATTGGATAAAAGGGCAACAAGTTTTGCAAAAAAACAGTTGTATTTTAATGATGAGATCAAAACTTGGCACATAACATTTTTTACAATTTTCAATAAAATGTTCCAAGTTTCTAAGGTGAGGCAAAAAAATGTTTTTTCTTCTTGCGCTGCGTGTTGAACAGGTGTCAAATCTCAAATGCTTCATCAGTTCTTTGTAGCGATCTCTAATGATTGTTTTCCTAAAGATTAATTGCCGCCACTTCTTCCTTTATAGTTGATGGATTGGAATGTTTTTTCCAATCAAGACATCACGTGCTATTTGAGGACTAATAAATTTTCCAATGCACAAAGCTCCACAAAAATTTTTGTCATCAGCTTGTCCATACTTGAGAGTACAGTTTTTAATTCATCAAAACATGGACTCTTCTATAAACAAACAAAATGCACTAAGTGGACTTGTTGATTCGACACCTCTTTAAAAATATGATGTTGATCCCGATCTTAGAGAAAAAATATGTTCAGCTGCAGCTCTTTTTTGTTCACCGTGTCGTTTATTCATTTCTACGTAACGCCCGCTCCACTTAAAAGAGTGTTTCATCGATTGATTGAAGATTGGGCCTTATTAGAATTTTCGGGAATTACTTGATTGCTAGGTTCATCGCTGTCACAATCCGACAAATCAGAATTTATAAGAATATTCTGCATTTTTTTTATTTTTTTTATCTCTATATTTATTCTCCTGACTCGCAGGAAAGCGACGGAGACGCTATACATAAGGTAGGCAATTACCCCGACCTGCTTCCGGAGATGCCAAGATATTGCTATCCGCTTATAATTTAATAAAGATATGACTGTAATTTATAACTGCTAGCCAGGACCACCAAGCAGGGGAATGTGCCAAAAAGTGCCTTTCCCAAGGACACAACAGAATGGTGCGAGTGGGTTCTGAACCGAGACTGTGTTGGTCACGCGCCTGGCGCTTTAACCACTCGACCACGCATTACTGATCGCGTTGTTACATTCTGATCTTCATTACATGAATTATCAAATTCATCTACTTGTAAAAACCTGATTGCTTTTGCCGCTGTCAGTCAAATTGCAGTAACCATAATAAAAGTACTTATTTCAACAAATAGCAATCTACTGATGAATATAAGTATTATCCTGCTGTGAAATACGCTAAACCACAAAACAGCATAATTTCAAAATAATGAGTAGCTAAAATACTATTAATTCCAATTCATTATATAATTATTGATCAAATTTCTTTTTTATATTAGGTTCCCAAAAAAGTGTTTGCCGATTTTTATGAAGAAAATCAAAGATTTATAGTTAAAATATCTTCCATCTCTTTCCCAGTGCAAATGAAGTCTTATGGTTTCATCATTTACATTAAACCTCGAAGCTAGTTCGTGACAGGTTAGACATGAATCTGACTCTATGGCTGCCTTTAAATCGCCATTGTTTAGAGATATTTGTCGTCCAGCTCAAGGTTCATCTTCAAGGATTTCATTGCCAGAACGAAACTTTTGAAACCAGTTTATTGCAGTTCTTTAACTTACTGCACCTTCACCAAACACTGTACATAGCTTACAAAAGCAGATGAAGCACTTGTGCCAAGTTTAAACTCGTACAACAGACAAGCACGAATTATCAATTTTCTATCAGTCATTTTTAAGGTTCTGAAATAAGAAATAAAACAACATTAGTCACAAAAAATTATAAAAACTGAAATCATTCAACAATTGACTTGTCAATATAAGTTGATTCCTATATAACGATGCTTATTAGCAATGAAAAAGGGGGGCCTAAAATAAGCCAACAAAAATCGGCAAAGACTTTTTTAGGCACCTAATAAAATCAAATAAAGGTTCTGCTACAAACTGGTTGCTTATAATTAAGATAAACTCCATAAAATTTTGAGCTGCGTCTGCAGATATGAACAAATAATGCTTTCATCAAACAGATCTGATTTTGACCAAATAAAAAAGAAAAAAGGAATGAAAATTAACAATCAGGTTGGCAGAAATTGTTTACTTTCTGTCTGCTGATAAAAACTGTCTAACAAACGGTTTTGATACTATCTAGCACAGTGGTTCCCAACCGCCGGTCCGCATAAATTTTTCGCCGGTCCGCGAAGTATCTTATTTTCTGCCAAGATAATTTTAATATGGAATCATAAACATTGCAAAGATGTTACTCTTTGTAAAACTCATTTTACGCCTGGCCGATTTGCAGCAGTAAAACTGACGTATCTCGCCTTTTATCGTTGATACCGCAAAATTGTTTAATAATAATCAAGGTAAACCTTCCGATTACCTTCTAGATTCATGTTTGACCTAAGTTTTGTTTCGTCATAAGTGATTTTGTTAAAATTGCTTCGACATAAACTACGTCTAGCGTTCTAAAAGTTTATTGATGGAATGCTGTGCAAAGTAATTTTTTACTTTTGAGATGCTGTAATAGCTTGTACTGTGACCTTGCAGAAGGATTAGTATGGAATCAACAAAACAACAAGGTATTATGGTGTATTTTAACAAAAAGGATAAAACTAAGACTTCTGAAACAGATAATTCTCAAAATGGAAATGAAGCTAGTATTAGTAGGGCTACTGTAAGTGTGGAGAAAACTACGAAAAGGACATGTGCAGATAAGTCGAATGTTACAGGAGGAAGTAAGAAACGAAAAGGGAAATTTGTCAGGCAATACAATAAAAAATACTTAAAGCTTGGTTTTACTGTAGCTCCGTGTAGTGAACAATCGCCACGGCCCTTATGTTTAGTGTGCTCCCAAATTCTCTCAAATCACGCTACGAAACCTTCCAAACTTGCTCGTCACTTCCATTCAAAACACAACAATCTTAAAGACAAGCCCCTTGAATATTTTAAACGACTACGCTCTAATATGAAGACCAAAAAAACAAATAAAAAAGATGACAACTATCGAAAAATCTTTTCTACATGCATCCTACCTAATTTCCCTACAAATAGCTAAAACAAAAAAACTTTATACAATTGGGGAAGAGTTAATAAAGCCATGCATCTTATTTGCGGCTGAACAAATTTTGGGTCCTGAAGCAGCTCGAAAATTTGATGACATACCACTCTCCAACAATACAGTTCAATGAAGGATTAAAGATATTGCAATGGACATTGAACAGCAGGTAATAGAGGAGGTAAAGAAATCACCCTATTTTGCTATTCAACTCAACGAGTCAACTGACGTAATTGTGCCATTCTTCTATGTTTTATGCGTTATAAGGGAAAAACAGATTTTAAGGAAGAACTTCTTTTTTACATTGACTTACCAGGACGTACCACCGGGTCAGAAATATTTAGGCTTCTTAACACGTAGCCTACTTTAGTGAGAAAGACATAAACTGGGCAAATTGCGTCAGAGTATGTACTGATGGAGCTGCGAGCATAACTGGCTATCGCTCTGGTGTGGTTGCAAAAATTAAAGAAGTTGCGTACAAAGAAATGCTGTTTACTCACTGCATCATCCACCGAGAGCATTTGGCTTCAAAGAAGCTTTCTCCTGATTTGAAAAACGTACTTACTAACGCTTTGAAAATTGTCAATGCAATTAGAAGTCGACCTCTGAACTCCAGACTCTTCCAAGCATTGTGTGAAAGTATGGATTCGCAGCACGATCATCTTCTTCTCCATGCAAAAGTAAGGTGGCTGTCACGAGGACGAGTTCTTTCTTGCCTATTTGAACTTCGTGAAGAAACAAAACACTTTTTGGGAGAAATGAACTCCCCATTAGCAGAATTTTTGTTAGATGAGATGTGGTTGTGTAAGCTTGCGTACTTAGCAGATATATTTGGCCGTTTGAACGAGCTTAATACTTCTCTGCAAGGCCCTTGCACGAGTATCTTTGTACTAAGAAAAAAGACTGATGCTTTCAAACAGAAGCTGGCACTTTGGGATAGTCTTGTGCAAAAGGAAGATACAATTATGTTTCCAATTTTAAATGAGTATTTGGCAAGTGCTGATGTTAACTGTAAAGAGTTACTGAGCATTGTAAGTCAACACTTAAAAGAGTTGGCTAACAGTTTTGACCATTATTTTCCGGAACATGAAGATCCTCGACGTGGAAACCTTTGGATCAACAATCCTTTCATCGAAGATGTCAACACATGCAACCTTAATCCCCATGAAAAAGAAAGTCTGATTAAATTATGCTGTGATTCTACTTTGCAGTCCAGATACAAAAAATAATCATTGTCGCAATTCTGGATATCTCTTGAAAACCAATATTCGTGTCTAATTCACAAAGCAATCAAATTGTTGGTGGTATTTTCAACTAGCTATTTATGCGAGAAATCTTTTTCATCGCTAACTTTAATTAAAACAAAGCAAAGAAATCGGCTGGATGCCGAAGCACACCTACGTGTTTCAGAAACTTCTTTTATGCCTCGCTTGGATCGCATACTGACAGCGAAACAGCAGCAAATTTCACACTAACATTGATTTTGTATGTAAATGAATTAACATTTTGTTGTTTGAGTTAATTTGATTTCCATTTTGTTGTAATTTTTTGTCCTGAATTCATAGCTTATGCCAAAATCTTGCAGTATGTTACGCAACGACAACTTTGGTTAACAGAAAGATTACAAATATATGTTCTACTCACTACGGATCTTTTGTTGCCGGTCCGCGAATATTTTTAAAAATTTTTACCGGTCCCCGGTGTGAAAAGGTTGGGAACCACTGATCTAGCATAGCTATCTCTATGATAAAATTGTTGGCGGTCAGATTTGCCGCTCGTCTTTCTAGGTATACTCCTTCATTGCACTCGTTTGAGAAGTAAAATCAAAAAAAATTCTTGGTTTCCAGATAACTTTATGAAAAAGAAAAAAACTCATGGGTTGACTAAAGTTGAAGTTTAAAAGCCAACGCTGTAAAAAGAAAAACAAAATTTAAAAGCTTCAAAATTGACCGCTCGTCTTTCTAGTGTAAAATTTGTATCTTTTGTTTTCTTTTTATATCGTATTAAATATTTTCTACGTTCAATTAATGTTAAGCATTTGCAATGATTTTGGAGTTTAATATAAATAGCGCTTCAAACCTTTTTCATAACGTAGTCGCTGAATATACTGTAAGTCTAAATTTTTAATTTAGAGGCTTACAATTGGTGCGTCATTTTAGTGCTATGATAGGGTTGCCAGGGCCTGTGTATCAAATTTGTATAAATCCATGGCTCATTGAAGTGTAAAATATGCAAAAAAGACTCTTTTTGGTAAATTTTTTGGAAAGTAAAGTGAAAACTTTTTATAGTAAAGTTTTTTCTGCATACCTGGAAATGCAGCAAGAAAACTAGTTCAAGAATTCAGTTTACTTTCAAAGTAAATTCATCAAAAGAAGTCATTCTTGTATATTTTGAGTTTAAAGCTTCATGGATTTATACAAGTTTGGAACTTTTGGTATACTTGAAGCGACAAAAATACTGTGGGCTTGTTTAATACGTAGATTTGAAAAATAACAAATTCCTCTTATTATCAATCAAAAAATTTTTATCGAAAAGTAATAGAGACAAAATTTTAAAAAGATGAGATAAATCTGTAAAATTATCTAAGTTCATACAGTTATTTTTGAAATATCTTTTCCATTAGATATTTTGTTTAAATGTCTCATCCTATTTTTTTAACTTATCGTTAAAGAAGTCTACTTTTTTATACAGCTTCACCATAATTTCAACGGCATTTTAAAACCTTTTACTGCTGTTACTTTATAACTGAAATTTGTTTCAAATGAAAGTATATTCGACGTGGCATTTTTCAACATTTTTGTAAGCAAGATTGAAGGTTTATTTTCTATACTTACGTTACATTCCTTACCCATATAATGAAGAAAGGAAGCGCTACACAATCTTAAAATGAAATGAATAAAGAAACAAAAAGACTATTTAGTGCACCCCGTACAAAACAGGCATTACTTTAGAAAACAAGATTTTAATTAGAGACATCCAAGACAAAACTCGCACAATCTTTTCCTAAATAACGTAACATGAATAAAATAGTCATGATTTCAAATGACATTTTTTGAATGCAAAACTTTTTGTTTGTTTAAAAAAAAAATGCAGAAGTGGGTTTTATTCAAAGTGTTTTTTCGCTGATAAACGTTCAGTCGCGGTTTGTATTTACTTGGCCTGCTATATTTTTGTTAAACTAAAACGATTCTGCGCTGAAAAAGATTAGATATCTCTATCTTAAATATTATTCTAAACCAACAGTATGAAGTCTCTGTAGAATACATAAATTTTACCTTACTTTAAAAGGCATTAAAAAATTGCTTCCGATTTAGCCATCACTCCATAAAGGTCGTGATTAGGTGGGAACAAGCTTGAATAAAACGAGAATAGTAGCACGAAATTGATTTGGTGACATAAGCTAATGTTCCAAACAAAAACACCCAGTAAAAATAGGAATAGCGGGAAAATGAGTGTTGAGCAAAAATGAATTACCAAAACAGGCTGAAAATCCGGCAAACAATAAAAAACATGCACAAAAAGGACATTAACTAATAATTAAATTAATCAATCAAGGTCAGTTAACTAAAATAAATAGCAGTGAAATTTTTTCACATGATTTTATCACTTGCTACGCAGTTGGCCACAAGCGTGCTTTAAATGGTTTGCTGCTCTACATAACATGGTGAAAGTGATATAAGCCCCACAAAACTACGGAATTTCATATTTTTGAAAAATCTGTCTCCAGTTATTGGCAAAGAAAAAAGTTTGATTGAAACAGCTAGAAAAATTGAAATATTCCCTGGTGGTATTTATTGAAAGGTAAGACAAAGATATAGAAACTCGAACTGGCAAAAGAGCTAACTATTATTATGGATTCTGCACCAATTTGTAGTCATGAAGCAAGAGTTATGGATTGGTAAAAATAATAATGTGTTAGTGTGTTAACGAGTAAAAACAATAAGCGTGTTTATGCAAAGCTTTCCCAAAGTGATTTAGTTCTTCCTACAGTATATTTACACTTTACTGAGCTTATGATAAAGTTGGGTAAAGAGCTTTTTTTGACTTATCTTTGTAAAACTTTGACTTTACTTTGACTTACGATTGGTACTTATTTCCTGTTTTTTGCAGTTTTATGCACAGATTTCGATTAAAATGTTGCAGAAATGGTAACTTACGTAAGCTTAGACAAGCAATCATAATCGAATCGAATGCTTTCATAACTAACCAACAAACAATCTTAAACACTCACGAAAGCTTGAATTAATGAATAAACAAAACTCCATTTCCGAGTATTTTTTTTCGATTAAACACAATAAAACAACCAATTTCCGGTTTAATACCCTTTTTTATTAAAAAGAATAATCCTTCACATTTATACAACTTTAAATTGACAGACTTTCATCAAACCAAACGCATCAGTGATTTCTAAATTGGAGATGTGCTTCTTTGGGCACGTAAAAAGTCACCCAAAAATGTACGAAACTAATAAAATGCTTTAAGACATGTAAAATTTATGCATATTTACTTGAGCAGCTGTTTCTTTTAATTGAAAGATCTAAACGGTATAGTATGTTGGCTGTTGCTCGAGTTGATTCAAATTTATGCTGCAATCATTTTTGAAATATCCAGCCTTTTTACTGGTTTAAGTTTAAAGTTATTTTCTATTGAGTTTTGCTCCCAGTTCCAGATCTAAATCTTGCCCGTGTTCAATCAAGTTTTTAAATGTGTCCTGCTTGCCCGAAATGAGTTTTATTAACTTAAAATAGTAAACTAATTTTTAAGTTAATTGCAACAGTGCCACTACAGTAAGGAAAGCATTTAGTCAACTTTGGGAAAGGGGACTTATTTCTAGCAATTGATATTAGTGTGAAAAAGAAATTTTGTTTAATTTTTGCTGCGGTAATTAGATGATTTAATGCAGGGCTTCCCAAACTTTTTTGCGTGCGACCTCTGTGCTCTTATCAAAACTTTTCGTGGCCCATTTATGTCCTTTACGCTTAAGTTTTAAATAAATGTCAGAATGTACTCTTACTAAAATAAAAAAAGCAAACCAACAACAATATTTATTAAGATCAATAAAATGAGCTATTCAATAAAATGTACTTTGGCTCAATGTTTGTTAGTGCTGGTGTTATGGCAGTTTCTAAGCCTTAAAGTTCTTGCACGATACTTTGATTTGATAGATCTCAAAGTTAAAAATGCGGACTCACATAAAATCATTGAAACAAATGGAAAAGAACACTTATAATTAAATGAGACAAGGTTGGATAATCTGCTTTAAAGCAAAGCAGAATAGTACTAAGCTTTCTTTTGGAAAATTCAAGCTTCAACTTCAAATCAGTGGAAAGCTTTCATCGAATCAGAGGAAAGCCATCTCATCACACAAATTTTTCAAAAAGTCGAGTGTTTAGAGTGCGACTCTTTACAAAGTTGATAACTTTCACAACTGTACTAAGGTCTGGAAACAGTTTTTTTACCTACTAAAAACCTTGGAATGAAGTATACAATGTCTAAAAGTTATAGGCGCATTATCCGCAGATTTTACTCTACCTTGAAAACCGGGTCTTTGTCCTGTCATTGCTACGACTCCGTCTGTACATACTGCAACATAGTCCTTCCATTGTAGACCCATTTCAGTGTATCAAAATATCTACTTTCTAGAAAATATCTTTTCCTGTCATAGATTTATCCAGTTGCTAACAAAATAGTAAGTCTTGGTTCATTTTGTTATTGCAAATATAGCAAATTCGCCATTCTGATAATATCAGTTGATTTGTTAAGCTGAATAATAAACTTAGAACCTACTTTAGTTCTAAAAAAAGTTGCTAAAGTTAATCATCCTGATTGCAGATATTTGCCTTAATACAGTGTTGTTCGATAAAATAAATTTTAACATTTTATCGGCTTCTTTTTTGCCATGAACAATTCGAGTCATTGTAACTGCTCCTTATAGAAAGAATTCTTTTCTGATGCTAAATGATTTCTTGGTTTTTGCAATAAGCCACAAAGTTTTACTGTTGTTAACACTAGGTATATCATTAAAATATTTATTCATGTTCATCTGGTAAAATTAGAGTTTAAACTGCAATTAAATCTTTATTCAAAGACAAAAACAATAATTAAAACTCAACGTTTCGGTATACTATAAAATTAGTAAACCTTCTTTAGGAGATTAAATTAAATATAAACATTATCGGTAATAAAACCATAGTGGTGTCAAAACAACAAAAAAAGAACATTTGCAATCTATATCGAGCTTTAACGGACTTCAATTATTTTAAAATTAAAAATTATAATAAGCAGTTGGAAGAAAACAATTGGTTCTGTTATTAAAAGCATGATTACTTAAATGAATAATAATAACTCTAAAGTCTTGGTTTATTCAAATAAAAAAGAAATTTTATTCATTTAAATAATTATGCTTTTAATTAAATGAAACATAAACATCATCGGCAATAAAATCATAGCGGTGCGCAAAAATGTAAAAAAGAAAATAAGGAACATTAGCCCTTTGCGGTCCTCTTTTTTTACCATTGCAGACACCAAAGGTCCAATTTTTTTTTAATTTTCCTTTAGTTTAGCATGTTCTACTTGGTGTTTTTGAAAGTTTTTGTCGACAAAAACATTTATTTTGTTATCCCAGAGATGACCGTGGATGTCGGTGGAAAGTCATCCCAAGGATGACGGTAGACCGTATTGCATAAATTGCATGATCATCCCAAGGATGACGGTGGACCGCAAAGGGTTAGTAATCTATAACGACATCTAATGGATTTTAATTATCAATATTTTAAAATTATAATAAGCAGTTGGATAGAAACAATTGTTTTTGTCATTAAAAGCATGATTATATAAATGAATAAAAAAAGCTCTAAAAATCTTTATTCATTCAAATTAAAAATAATTTTTTATTCAAATAATCGTGCTTTTAATGATACAACCAATTGTTTTTACCCAACTGGTTATTATAGTTTAAAAATTTTTAAATAATTGAAATCCGTTAGATGTCGTTACAGATTACAAATGTATTGTTTTTTTCTTTTTTCGTTTCTTCACACCACTATGATTTCATTGCCGATCATGTTTATGTTTCATTTAATCTCCTGAAAAAGGTTTACTAGTTTTGTAGTATACCGAAAGGTCGAGTTTAAATTATTGCTTTTATCTTTGAATAAAGATTTAACAGCAGTTTAGATTTTAGATTTACCAGAAGAACATAAATAAAGATTTTATTTATCAAGTTGTTATTGTTGTTCTTTAAACGTTCTCAAAATTCGTAGAAAAAAATTCTACTGGTTCATTAGCACGAGAATCTTGTTTGTGTTAACCCATAAATGCCCAAAACTAAAAAAGTTAAATAATTTTAATGAAACTTTAAAATATGAATAATAATATCATTTATTAAAGGAATTAAATGCAAATACAGTTGGCTCCGCTTAACTGGATCACTTTGGGCTGAGGACTTTTGATCCAGTTAGCCGAAAAGATACAGAACTGTATTTAAAAAAGATCAAGTTTTTTTAGTCAACAAAGAAACCCAAGTTAAAAAAATAATGAAATGAGAATCAATATTCAATAATACAACTGTATTTATTAATCAAAACAAAGTACAGTACTTTATTAGTTCTGCTGAAAAAAACGTAATATAATCGTTTGTTTTACGTGCTGTGCTAAATGTGGAATTTTACTGTGAGTTTTCATGTAAAAGTGATCCAGTTACACGAAAAATTGATCTAGTGATCCAGAAAAGCGGCGTACTTTTACGTTGAAAATGCTTATGTAATTTGGGACTTAGAAAAATGATCCAGATAAGCGAATGATCCAGTTATCCGTGAGCCAGTTAAGCGGAGCCAACTGTATTCCAAAACATTTGCATTTAGTACATTTTTAAGAGCGTATGATATATTATGCAACGGAAAGTTACAGGTCTGAAAAGAAAAAAAATTTTGTTAGCATTTATTTAAGAAGCAAACAATATTTTCATTTAACAGTTATTTATTTTTGATGATATTTTTTAAAACAAGATTCTGGATGAAGTTCTACATTACTCTTAATATAGACAAATTTGCACTTTTTTTGCAGATGGCACATCATCTTTGAGTTTGATTTATAAAAAAAGATGTCCTCCATTATCAAAACAATTTTCTGAGCTTGGCTAATTTCCTGAGCTAAATAATCAGGAGACACTAGATAGTGGAAATTGTCTTCAGTATATTTATCCTTATCTGAACTGATTTTCTTTATGACATTTTGAAGCTAAAAATAAAAAAAAATTAAATATATGGATATGTACATATGATGTTGTGCAACATTAATTATAAAAATCCTTTTTATATGGACCATTTTGTTTTTCTTTCCTTCAAGTAAAAATTTACCGTATAATTTTGTTAAATTTTAAATAAAAAAATAACTATAAAAGCTTTTCTAGTATAATAAATATGAAATTTATGCAAGTGCCTGAAAAAATAAATAAAAATATATAATTTTATGGTGATAGCTTTAAAATTTTTTAAAGTCATACATAAATCCAGTACAGTAAATCTAGTACAAGTTGGTAATCCTACAAATACTAAAATAATGAGTAAATGCATATAAAAAACATTTTGATGTTAAAAAAATTTGTTCTGACCTATGTAAAAACTAAGAAAAGTGAAAACAATAAAATGTGTTTTTTTATCTAAAAAAAGTATATTTTATCATATGTACTTGTTGTACTTCCGCTGTATGTTTTATCATCTATAAATAAACGGTAATAAATAAAAAAAATTAAATGCGTTTAAATTTTTTCAATAAGAGTTGATGTTTTATTCTATCCGTAATTAAAATGTAAAAACAATAAATAAAAAAGCTATTACCAACCTTGAAAAAAATAACAATAGTTAGCCAAGTCAACCAAACACGTTTGAATTCAAAACAGCACTAATTTACATGACTATGTGTTTCCTCAAATTAGTCAAATATGTTACTAGTTGCCAGATGTCACTAGAAGAATCTTATATGAACATTGTTAAATAATATTTTTTAAAGAAATTAACTTAAATATACATTTTTTAAATATTTTTCAAAAGCTTGTCAAACGTATGATAAATTATACAGTGGGCATTAATGGGTTAAGATGTTAAAATGTTTTTTCAACTTCATTAGGCTCTCATTTTTTAAAATTTTATTGCCCAGTTAACACATTGGACGTTGTTCATTGTCTTCCGTTAGTCTTTCGTTATATACGTGAACCCGTATTGAAAAACAGTTCGGTTATATTCCCTCTCTCTCCTAAAAATATTTGCAGTTTTGTCATAAAAATGTTTGGTATTGCTGCAAGTCAACAATTTTCATTAAATTGGAATTTTGCAGCAATACTATCTTACAATCTTTTCAACTACTTATCCATTCAGTCTGTAAAATTGCACTTTTAAAAACAAAAATACAATAATATTAAGATATAAAGCTTACCGCGGTATTTCTGCTCGCATATACAGTACAATATGCTAAAATCCGACTGGAAATTATTGGCAAGTTTTTTAGCAGCTAAAGGCTAACTTGGAAAAACACTTTGTCAGAAAATGGAATAGCTAGGTGTTAAAGTCATAGTGATAGCTTCGGGGGGTGGGAGCAATTTTCTCGCCGAGTTTCAAACATTCGGCCAGAATCAAAATTTTTGGGGAGGTGACAAGAATGATGGTTTGGGCGAAAAATTCTTTTGTGCATTAAAAAATGAATACTAATTGTAGAAAAAAGTTTTCAAATTTTGGTAAAGTTTTTTAGAGATCGCTATATTTTGGGATACAAAATAAAGAAAAATGAGACAGATTCAACGTGAAGACTTTTTCTTTGGTTTTCATTTTAAATTTGAAGTAAAGTTTCTTCACATATCCATACATTTTTAGAAAATCAAGATTCGGGCAAACGTCACAAAATTTGGGAAAATTCTAATGCGCCGCTCCCAATTTTTGCGGCTGGTACGCCTATGGTTAGAATTATAACATAACAACAACAAAGCAACCAGCTGTACACCACGAGTAAAGGAGAAATTACTTTTCAATAGCTCTTTGCTTTAGTCACGTGTGAACTTTAGATATGCTTTTAAACTTTTAAAAAATTATTTAAAAACGATGTTTAATAATTTAGCTGAATAACTTTAAATAATTTCACATGAAATGAAAAAAATTAATCAATATTAGATATTGTTACTAATTTGAGTAAAGTTAAAAAATTTTTCGCGACCCATGGATTTTTTGTGCTACCCACATCGGGGTCGCGCCCCCTAGTTTGGAAAGCCTTGATTTAATGTCACTTAGTAAAAATTTCAAAATAAGCGCTTGGTTGTTTCTAGGTAACATAAACTAAAAAATTAAAAAACCAAAAGCACCAAGAATCGCATTTTCTCATCAAACACCACGTTTCAATTAAAAAAAGAAATAAAGGATAGCAGCGATGAACAATATATGTTAATATGACCATATCACAAATTAATCTTAAAAAATGAAACAATTCGAAACAAATGTTCGGAAAATTCAAGATTTGGATTGTTTGCAAATTATGTAATTAGCTATGTATCAAGCAAATAAAACATTTGCACACTATTGACCAAAACATTAACACAAATGAATGGTTTAAAACATTGCACACAAGATTAATTGGCAGCAAGCTAAATCTTTTATATTTTCATATCGCAAGGCACTAAACAAATTCTTAACACATAATTGCCAGATTGTTATGCAGACTTGCTTCAAGCCTTAGTAATTACCAACTTGATAAATTTTTAAGATATTTATTCTATGTGCTGCTCTTTTATAAATCGATTTAAAAATAAAAGGTTTCACATGAAAAAATTTTTCTTTTGCAAAGTCGAAATAACTATGTTGGCAATTGGTGTGTTGTCGAAAGATTGTCGTTTATATTTATATATGAATTCTCATTAAATTGCAATACCTATTCTCGTAAGTTTTGCAAGAGTTCTGTTTATATTGTATAAATTAATTTCATCTTGCTGTGTTATTTAGAAATATATTATCCATAGCAATAAATTTAGCAATAAATTAGAAATGTATTAATATTGCCACGTTAACATTGCCTGTTTTTTATCATTGTTCAATTAATGTCACAAAATTTCTAACAAAAATCATTTTATTAATTTATTGATGATTATATATTTGAAAGGTTGGCAATAAAACTGATTAAGTTTAAATTTATTATCAATTCTTCGGAAATAAATGAATACTTCGATCAACAACAATAATGAAACAGAAACAATTGAACAATCAAATCAAGAACAAACGAGATTCATATTTTTGAGTTTCTATATCGTGCTGATGACTATGGACATTTGGCTCATCATTTCCCTGATTTATTACGGGATCAAAATCAAGAAATGGCGTCGTCCTCAACCTGGCAATCCAAACTCGTTAAATTCCGGACGAATTTATTTGTCCGTAATAATTTGTTCTCTTGCAACTTTTTTTCATCATATATTTGTTGCCGTATATCGCAATATAGGATTCCACCAAAGCGAAGACAAGTTGTGCAATTGGGTTTTTGATATGGTCGTCATCACGTACTGCTCTTGCTTTCTTTCTGTGATTTTCTTTCTTTGGTTTCGTCAAAGAACGCTCTACACAACATTTATTCCTGCTGCACACTTCACAAAACCTCTTAAGTTTTTCAGCTTTATCATTATTTTCGTTTCAATAATTCTTGGAATAATTGGTTTAATTTCATGGATTTTAACAAGCCATATCGTAACTTCCCCAAATGGATGTACTTTTAAAAACAGCAGAAATTCACAACTGCTCACTTTTGTGCTTTCTGCAAGCTTTATCATTTTTAGTCAGGTTTCTCTGTTGGCTATATTTATCCACGCATTACTCGCTATGCATGGACTGGGTATGGAAGAACGATGGACATCTTTAGTTTGCTGTAAATCTTCAATCGAACACACTAAAAAACAGCCAACCGACCGAACAACAATAATCGTCAATAAAGTAATAAGAAAAGCAACTTTTTTTGCAGCTCTTTCACTGTTGTCCGACTTACTCGTTATTTCTTTGACTCTTTTATACCCGCGGCAAGGCAATCGACATGAAATAATTTCCGTTTTGGGATCTCTTTCTGTTTCAATGAACTTGTATTTTGTTATTTTGTCATTCATTGCATGGAAGGATATGATTATGTCACCATGCAAATCTCTTAGTTCAGGAATTCAAATTGAACCATAATTGATATCATATTTGCAAATTATTTGGGATCAAATTTATCTAACTTAAAGTGAAATATTGGTAAAAAGCTGCAATGTCTAACATTTCAGTGTTGTGATCAAAGGCTTCATTACAATCAAGATTAATTTTCTTCACAATCTTGCGACACCATTAAAAGGCATTTTTCATTCTTCCACATGTGAATTGCTTCACTTGTGCAGACAAGCTGTTATACATGCTTTGCTATCATTTATTCAAGTTGTGTTATTTTTTTTATCTTATTCAAGTGATTTCTTTATTTAGTGTATAAATTGCAATTCTGTTTAGCGCTAAATTTTTTTCAGACTTTGCTTTCCTAAGTTTGTTTTATATTGTCTCACCAGGGTTGCCGCGACACTGTGCTGAAAAATAAATCAAAATTTAATTTGAAAATTCCAGATTTTAATAGAAAAATCCTAAATGTAATAAAAATATTGTGTAAATCTACTATAATGTTGCTGTGATAAAAAAAAACTACAGTTAATCTTCAGAACGACTTGATGAGTTTTTTTATTTATTATAATATAAATTAAGAAGCCACTCGCACCAATCGAGCAATATATTTATCTTTATCAGACTGTTGTTTTGTCACATGAAGTAAGTCGGGCTATGGAGTTTTGGTAAAACTTTGATTATTGATGCTTGTGCAATGTGCAATATTTTTTATCCTAATGAGTTATAAAAAAATGGTTTCAAGTTTCAGGCCAAAAAAATTGTCCCAGCTTTGATAATGACTTGATGATGTTGAAGCAGCATCACGAATTTAGTTGCACGGCCTAGGAGCAATGTTCTGAGAAGGGCACCGCGAATTTGTGACTGTTTGGGATATGATAATAAAAGGTTTTGTTGTGGTAATAAAATTTTTACTAGAAGCCATACAATTAAAAAAAATTTTTTAACATATAGATTTTAAATCAACAGTTTCATTTTGCATTGCCAAATTTGACATAAAAATACTTCAAAGCAAAGGCCAAATTGGGTACCTTTCGTTTTATAATCTGGCCCACCACCTAATTTATATCAATAATTACGTTATTCGATAGCATCATTTTGAACTGAATGCTAACAAAAATTAATAAACTTAATGCCTTTTTGGACGCTCATATGACTTGTCTATTAAATTTAAAATAAAATTTTGGCTTGCATAATAAAACGTTACCCAAACTTGATCTAAATTGATCAACCAAGAATGCCTGAAATTTAGTTTGTCCACCAATGAATTTGCTATATACACATTAAAAATTTGTTAATTAGTTATCCTTGTCCCTTTTCGAGATTGTGCAATTTTTTATTATAACTTATATAATCGTCTACTATTTTTGCTTACTTATGGTAGCATTTTGATTAGAAGAACAACTTGATTTTTTTAATTTGTTGTTTGATTTGAAAACTTATCAAATTTAGTCAAATTTTGAGACCTTGAAAAAAAGAAGAAAGGAGCTAAATACCATTTTTAACTTGGTGCTGTAACTTTATTGTTACCGACAGCTGTTTGCAGACACAGTCAAAAATTACTTTAAGAAATTTCTCAACTGATTTTAATTTATTTAGCATGAACAAAAAAATTTTTAGTAATACTTAGATGTTCAAAGATACTTGGCTAGATTGAGTTTTTAAGTTACTAACACAAATTAAAACCAAACACACTTAGTATAAAAATAATATTGTATAGCTCGTGGGATGGGTATCTAACCGCGGCACGGTGTTCAAAGAAATTCTTAACAAATTCGTCAAAATAAACTTGCCATGCCTAAAGCAACTTGTCTCTATAATGGATAATTGTATATTTGTATACCACATTTTTTATTTTCATTTTTATATTTAAATCAAACTCTTTAAAAAGCGGAACCTATTAGATATAAACAGCTATGTATAAACAGCTATGCTAAGTTATTTGATAATTCAAACTTTTGTTAAAACTTTTTGGCTCTATGTGATAATATCATAAAGTATTAGGGGCTAAAAGTAGTAACAAATGTATCAATTAATATGAACCACCAATCCCTCCAATCTCCATGAATATACATCTCGGCGCTGTTTAAACCTTATCCTGTCTTTAAAGAATGCTTTTGTTTGAGTTTACTATAGACTTTCAATTAGAAGTAAACAGTTGATAATAATGCCACTTGAATTCTGTTATCTTCATTTAGTACTGCCTCTAATAAATTCTCTCTGGTTTTCTTATATTCTGAGAAAAAAAGCTAAATCTTTTTCCAAAAAATTTTTAGGACTTGCTATATAGAAAAATTAGAAAACTTTCAAAAGCCAAATTACGGTAAACATCATATGTTATGCTCAGGTAAGAAATTCATGATAAAAAGTTTCTACGTAACGATCGAATAAACGAGAACGATTAATACCACAATGAAATTTGTACTGCAATTGATCGCAAACTTTGGCTACAAATAAACAGCTTCAAAATTACTATAATAGAACTGATTCCAGGAATATACGAGATTAAAATTGGAAAAACGAGAAATCCAAAAAAACGTTAAATCGCTAAAATTTTTAAAACTAGCTCTTGACTCAAATAATACGTAGAAAGTATATCATTTGTATTTAAAAACTTGTATCTGCTAACTGTTTTAAGCGAAATAACCAAGGACAAAAATTGATGAATTTATTTTAATAATTTTCATGCAGTACTTTTTTCAAGCTACAAAAATCACTCAGGTTGACCGAGCTTTGAACTCGCAATTCTAGAGGGTGCACTAAGATATTTTATCAAAATTTTTTTGCCATTTGTCTTTTACAAGTTTCCTACCTCTTTCTCCTCAACATTGCGCTTGAAAAAGAAGGTCGCTTACGTTCAACTATCGAAGAGCAGCTTGGCATCAATTCGTTGATGGGCAGCCTATGACGAGCAGTTGGAAGCAACAGTTTTAGATTCTCCCGTGTCGAGAATTTAACCCAAAACCTCAAGTTCTCTGGCAGGCTCCTAAAGATTAAAGCGAAATTTCGAAATTTTAAACGACATATTGTAACGGTGTTACTTATCATGCTAAAAGTTAACAAAAGTTTATTCTTATTAATTTTGATAAGAGCATTATCGTTTTATTTATTCTCCTGACGCACAGAATAACAAAGAAAGCTTAAGGCAACCACAAGCGATTACCAAAAGTTGCTTGGGAACTGTCAGCACTCTACTGCCGTGTGAAGGAATCATATTAGTTTTTTAAATTTTTTAAAACGGTATGACTGCAATTTACAGCTGCCTGCTAAAACACCAAGAAGAGGTTATGAAACACCCTCAAGAATCTTTCCCACAGAGACAACAGATAAAAAAATAGAAATTGGACCGAGATAGCGTAGATTGCTTTGCATTGACCATAATAATGGCAATCATTTATTTGTGCACTGCCGATCATCATTGAGTAAAAAAAAATTTTTTAATTTCGTTTGTAAAAAATTTGTTTATTTAAACTATAAATAAATATTACGTACAGCCAAAAAAATCTACTAAATAGTTTATATTTATTTAAATTTCCATTAAAATTAAGTTTAATTGTTTTTAGGAAACAATTCACAGAATTTTCATTTTTTTGTCAAATCAATTATTCAGTTCAAACAGTGAGTTATTTCGTTTCATTCCTATATTTATTTTTCTAAATCGGAGGAAAGCGACCAAAGCGCTATACATAGGGCAAGCAATTAGTCGTCCTGCTTCCGGAGATGCCAAGATATTGCTGTCCGGTTGAAATTTTTATATTTTGTTTTTTTAGTTTTATAGAGATATGTCTGAAATTCAGAACTGCTTGCTAAAACCGGAAAGCAGGGGAAAGTGCCGTAGAGTGTCTTTCCCATAGACACGACCGATTGGCGCGAGTAGGTTTTGAACCGAAACCATGTTGATCACATTCACTGCGCACTAACCACTTGACCAACCTACTCATATTTTACTGATATTATAGTTTTAAACTAAATTAGTTTGAGCAGACATATCTCTTCATCAACGCCTGTAGATGGTACAGAAATGAAGCAGTCTATATGTATTTGTTATAATGTTTGATTCTTATCTGATGTCAATTTTTATTCAATAAGTTTATTGAGCAAAAGTATTCCTGGTTTCTAAAAGAAAAAGTGCTTGACAGTGTGCAATAAGATTTATTTTATACGATACCCAAATTAGGGTTTTATTAAACTGAAAGAAAATCTTCTAATCAAAAACAAAACAAGCATAAATATACATAATACGCATATATAATATACATAATATACACATATATAATAAATATACATAAAATTACAAATGAAATAAAAAAAGAGTGCTACAGAGGAACTGAAGCGTTCAGCAATTTATAAAGCATTTAATTTTAATTGAGTTAGTTAGTTATGGTTGCCCTTGATTATTTTAAATTCGATAATCTATCTTGCATTACATAGTTGTTTCATTTCAGCATTTCTTAACTTGTGAAGCACAAAGTCTATTAGGGCCACTGAGTCTTCATAGAGAAGTTGTAATCATGATTTTTGATCTCTATTATTTTAAACCTTTATCAAAGGGGAAAATGAAATCATAGACTCTATGAAAAGTTTACCAAGAGTCATTGAAACAATAGAACACGAAATTAATGGAAATCACTGTTTTCAGCCAAACCGTCAAAAGAGTCAGTGATATTGAAAAATATGTAATAAAAGGTTGATATATATATTTGTATAAATTGGAATGATCTATATACGAATTTTATTGTGACTGGCCTTTGCACTATTGTTCAAACACACGTATTAAACTTCTATTTGAAAAACATGGCAAACAGAAGATTGGTTTATTGTGTAAAAATAGTTTGACCTGTAAACTATTTCTAACATATCTAGGAAATAAACAAAGAAAAGCTATTGAGATGAGACCATCGAATTAGACATACTGAAGACATCGAATTATATCATAATATTAATCATCGCAAAATAAAATCAATTGTTTAGTTTGGTTAGGGCGTCATACACTCTTCCGCAAACCATCATTTGTCATTAAGAAGCATTTTTCTTGAAGCTTAGAAAAATGTCAAGATTAGTTTAAGTCTTGTCTTAAATTTTACCCATCTAATTAATGTAAAAAAATCTTTATATATTTTTTAATTACATCTTATTTAAGTAATCATCAACAGGTCTTATTGAATAATTTTTTACAAGGATAAAAAACCTGTAAGATGTGTTTGGATAAAAGACGTAAAACGTATACATACTTCGTTTTAATATTGCGCATTCTTCATAACAGGATGATTTATTTTTTATGTTTATGTATAAGCATAAAAAAATATATAAAATAATAATAATATAACCAAGATTTTTTAATCATTTTGTTTTTTGCGTTCAATAGAAATTTTTTCGAAATTTCTATTGTTGTCAGTAGATACTACTTTTAAGTTAACTCCAATTATCACCAATGAAAATAAAGTAAATTTGGATAATGTGGATCTTAATGAAATAATGCACGAACCACCACCATCATTTTAAATAAAAAATAAAAGCAAAATTTTAAGCCTTCTATTTAATTCAGTTTAAAATAATGTTTCGAAAAAAAAAAAATTGAATCTTATTTTAAACAATTAAGTCAAAAAGTAGCAATCAATAAAGTAGAGTAATTGTTGAACATTTAGTTTTACAGTACATCAAATTGTCTGTCAAATGTTTTAGATTATGTCGAATATTATGTCAAATATTACGTCGAATATTCAAACATTTTAAAGATTTTTAGCTCGAAAAAATATAAATAAGCAATGAAAGGATGAAGTAATGTAAAAACAGTACAAAATAAAAAATGTAAACTTTTAAAATATAACTTTAAATTGAAATTGTTAAAAACTAAAAGTTTGGTATATTATTGTTGAAATGGTTTTTATATTTTAAATTACTTTGTGTAAAACACTAAAATACACTATCCTGTTTATCAAAATAAATTGTGAGAAGCTATTTAGCTTATTTAAATTTACGTTACCTTTTATAATTAATATTTGAAGTTAAGTTAATTTTTCTATTTATTTTTTAATTTAATTTTCTTTCAGGATTGCAATATATAGCCTAATATTTTAACTCTTGTTAGCAGTTATTATTACAAGATCACTCAACAAACCAGTTTTCAAAATCTTTATTTAGAAAAATGCTAAACTTACTTCAAAAAAGTTGCAAATCAACTGTTTGCAAAGCAAGCAGACTCAAAAAATTGCAATTTAATCAATCAACAACTGTAAAAAAGTGAATATTCTTAATTGGTTTATGTTGAACATATGTAGACTGGATTTAGTGCCCTAAAGGTCTCTGTTGAGCTGAAGCATTTGCTGATATATCAAAAAAAGTATTTCTTATAAGATGTGTATATAAATTTTTTTGTTTTATACGTGATTATTTTGTTCCATTAACACAAAATTGTTATTGTGTAGCCTACTGGCTACAAATCACATGGAGTGCTTTTATCAATTAAAAAATTTGAACTTAAAAATAAATTTCTTTTTTGTAAATATATTTTTGGTTGTAGAGTTATTGCTGTTAAATTTTAATAGAGTTTAAGTAACTTTTACAACCATTTGACAACTGCTCAGAATAGTTCAGATTGTGAAATTGATGTGCAATGTTTAAAAATTGAATAGATTATAATGTAAGCTATTATGATTTCAAAATTAATGAATGTTCACTTTATTTTAACTATTTATTCAAATTGTATTGGTGCTGTTGTGAAGAGAGAAAGCAATAGTTTGCTGGGGGGGCTACTTCTACTATGCTTTAAGAGGGCCACTTGGCCCCACTCTGTTCGCTCAATACTAAAAGCATAATTGCAGTTATTTATCTTTACGGTCTAAGAAATGCAAAAGAAAGATGACTTAGTTTAAGAAAAGTTTGCTCTATGATCCGAAGACGAAAAAATTTTAAACCTTGTCGCCAAATACAAAATTGGAACTGGATAAATCAAAGCTATTTCAGTTCAGTTATTGTTAAGTAAAACAATTTAAATTGTTTTCTCACTTATGTCAAATTACTTAATACAATACGAGCCCAAAAAATAGTCAAAAGCTTTTAGCTCTCTTGCGAAAAAAATCATGATTGCTTTGCAATGTTTTTTTACAAACTTTTTTTGTTTGGTTCTATACGTTGTATCTAAAATATCTAAAATATTTATCAAACTTTTTGATGAGGTTTCCAGTCATTGGTACTTGTACAGCGTTTATCATTTTTTACCTGAGTTCTGGGGGCTGAATTCAATCGTAAATAAAAACCGTTTAAATGCATAGCAACAACGGCAACATTTATAAAAAAATTCTTGTAAAATTTGTCAAATAAACTTAATTTGCTGCATCGAAATTAATTTGTGTTTTTAATGAATATATTGATACTTAAACAACATTTTAAATTTAATGTTTATTTTCCGGTTAAACTGTCTACTATATGAAGCCTACCGGCTGTAAACAACACTTGTTTTAAATTAAACACTCTGTACATAGAGCACACTGGACAATATGCATTAGTGATACGAAATATTTCGGAAAACATGAATAAAAAATCTGATATTAATATGTTTCTTTCTTTACAGGATAATTGCTGTTTAAATGTTTTATTTTACTTTACACACATAAGTTTAAAAATATACTTTATTTGGTCACTTGAGCTATTATTAGGCTTACAATACGCCCTGTTTTTAGAGCTTTATCTCGGCCATTTTGCCAGAAATCTAAGACAGATTCGAAGTAAAGAACTCCTTTTCTTAAAGAATACTACTTTTCAGGAACAAAAATCATGAAATCCGTGA
Source organism: Diplosoma virens (assembly GCA_963680785.1). NCBI lineage: Eukaryota > Metazoa > Chordata > Ascidiacea > Aplousobranchia > Didemnidae > Diplosoma > Diplosoma virens. Next base: position 37,247,743 of record OY796892.1, on the reverse strand, counting down.
CTGGTTTGAAGTAAAAAGTCTTTTTTTAGAGAACACTTCTTTTTCGGGATGAAAAGCAAAAAATTCAAGACTAATTTAAAGTGAAGACCTTTTTTTTGAGAACAATAATTTTTATGGACGAGTTTTGTTCTAGTAACGAGCGTACCGGTTTACCCCTCCGGAAATATCCTATGGCTAGCTATTACAGGCCTGTACAATTAGAGAAAAATAGCATTGTTGTTCTTGCAGAAATAGCTACCGCAACAAGCAAACGTAGTCACATAAGTCTAAGAATGTGCTTACAGACATCCAATGGAAATCTCTAAAAATGTCCCAGCAATGATGGTGCATGCAAGATTGAAGTTATTGCAGTTAAGATTGGCAAATAAAAACAATCCTTATTATGATAAAATTGGAACTTAGCACTCCATTGTTGAAACTTAACCCTATTCTCCTCAACGGCCGGGCTTCTGAAGCCCGGCCCTTGCAAAAACGTTTGTAATTACTTCATCTTTTTAGATAAAATTCTGGAATTTCTTGACTTTTCCTAATTTGAAATGCTGAATAAGATGGTACTATTTTTAGGTGCCCCCGAACAAGGGTTAACGGTTAAAATAGACGTTTTTTAGCAAATTTGTGAATTTTTGCTGGTTTTCGCAAGCAGAGCGTGGAATTTCAATTTCACGCTTTTATTAAGTGACATGAATTTTACCAATAATTGGCTTTGCGTGTCGAAGCGAATTACGTCGTTTCCCGACGTCAATATGCCTTAGGCGATGTAGAACTTATTTCATGTAAATCGCATTTTCTTTTTTGAGCTTTTGGCGATTGCTTGGAAACATGTTACACATATACATTATTTTACATAAAACAATTGCTGTTGAGCTGCTTGAATACCAATCAAGCGGACAAAATTCAATCTTTACAATAAGCATTTTTATAAAACTTTCTTTTTATTATTTATTTGTGGGAAAAAAATTAACTAGTTCACATTTTAGCTCTTATGCTGACGCCTTCTCATAATTGAACAACACCTGACTTTTTACAATTGCATTTCACGTTGCATTTGAAGTAACAGGCCGTTTTTATGTTAAAATTTTCCTAACAATGAAAAATCTGACGTATTTTTTATATACAAGTATACCTGTTTAAAAAAGTTTTGTGAAAAAGTTTATAGCGTTTCGATGTGGGTTTTCCAAACAGAAAGCATAGAATAAAAACAAGACGTTTGATACGATTGAATTTCAATAAAACAGAGGTTTCCAACTTGTATAAATTTATGGCGGTTCTAAAGTCTGAGATTTACACAAATGACTTTTTCCTCCCAAAAAATTTTCAAGCCAAAGTTTAAAAAAGTGTCCTTACTTATTGCAAACTGTTTAATAAATTTATTTTGAAAGTTAAATAAAAACCTAAAAAGCTTTATTCTGGAAATTCTTCGGGCCCCAATTTTATGTGCATGTTGTATAAATTCATTAGGGCTCTAACCTCTTAGATTTACACAAATGACTTCTTTCCTCCCAAAAATTTTCAAGTCAAAGTATAAAAAATGGTCCTTACTTATTGCAAACTGTTTAACAAATTTATTGCAAAAATTAAATAAAAACCTAAAAAAGCTCCATTTTGGAAATTCGAAAAAAATTTTTTTGTAAACGTAATAACCATTTTTTGGTCTTCATTTGTCTTTCGCAATAAATTTTATGTTTGGACTCAAAATGTAATTTTTAAAAACGTTTGATATAACTCTTGATCTAATATGATTATCCTATTATATTTTGACGTCTTTGTAGTTTTAAAATGACCCACTAATTTGAAACCTCTGAATAAAATCAACTTAAGTTTTTACTTACGCTTGACCTAGGCTGTTAACAAGGGTTCTTCACGTAAAACCAGATAAAACCCCAGGCCCCAGTTTTATGTGCACAGAGCTTATTATCCATGTCAGAGCTATTTCAAAATCTTGATTAAATCATTTTCCTTTTTCCTGCTTGCGTCAATTCTAATTTGGAAAATCTACGGAAGAGCGCATCTAGTCGCGATTTGAAAGACAAAGAAGGTTGTAGAGATCCAAAAAGTTATTAACAAATTTATCAACTTTATGTCCCGTAAGAGAAATTTGAGACGTTTACGTACGCTCGCAACGAGCGAATTGATGATTTTGACGCAAAAAGTCAACCGCGGATCAAGTCGTTCTGTTATTATAGAAATCATCGACGATTTTCTCAAGACTAAGAAAAAGGCCAGTGCTATTTGTCAATCTGACACCTGCATATGACACTGTTATTTTATACAAACTTGATTTTAACTGCAAGTTACTGAGTTTTCTGCTAGATAAGAACATGGTTTAAACGATTATGAAACTAGTTCACAACAAAAGTTTTTCTCTAACGGCGACAGTAAGCAAAACGGTCTCGGGTGTCAGAGAAACTGTGTTCCTCCAAAAAAAGATTCTTTTTTAACATCTAGAAGTATAATCTGCGTTCCACAATCTTCAGATTAAAAATATTGTGAGCTAAAAGTTTACAATAATCAAAATTCACCATTGCGTTTAATTTCGACTTATCTTGAGGTTAAAACTAAATAAATCACCCAAGTTTCGTCACCACCGTTTGCATTGCGCAAAAATTTTTCTTTGTGTGTCCCGGCGCTGAAGTAACTTGCGGTTTTAGGCTGGGAGCTGGTGCCAAAACCAGTGGTGGATATTGGGTGAGGCGAATGAGGCAGTTACCTTGGGCCCCTCCTTAAAAATATTGCATATAGTTTCATTTTGCTGCATATGCTTTTTTAGAAATCACCATTATTTTGGGAGAAAAATAGAAAAATATGAGATCAAATCGAAGTGAAGACCTTCTTTTTTTTTAAAGATCACTATGATTTTGGGAGAAAAATAGAAAAATGAGAGATCAAATCGAAGTGAAGACCTTTTTTTTAGAGATCACCATGAGTTTGGGAAAAATAAGGGAAATACGAGATCAAAGCCCTTTTTTTTAGAGAACAACAATTTTTGCGAATCCTTGCTTCGCGGCCCTAATTTTGAATATCTGTCACTGGCCAAAACATCAGAAATAACGCTCCTATTTTTGTCTATCCAATAGCCGAGTACTGGAATCTTGTTTGTTTTTGCAGCGCACGTACTTGGTTTATACTGTATATAGTGTCTTGAATAATGCTTTGTGCGTAGTCACTGAATGCCTCCGTCCCTCTCCAACGGACCACTATCCAGTTTTTACAGACATCCAGTCATCTGAGCTTTGACAGCAAGAAGCGATACTCTTTTTGGCTAGAGATAGTACTCTAGACATGCTCTGCTATTTTTTCAAACCTGTGGCACACTTTGTAAGGTTTCAAAAATTTGCAGAGCATCTGGACCAAGTGAAGAGCTAAATTTTCACCGCTTTCCTTTACCTGAAATTTCCTTTGGCTGCCATAGAAAGCCTAAAAATTTTAATCTGAACTCTAAAAATAAAGTGATGACTTTTTTTTCATCTAAAGTTACCAATTTGCGCATATCAAGCACAATCCAACCTGGGAGAAAATTGATCAAAAAAAGCTATCAATTTATTTGTAAAGAGTTTTTATGTTTACTAAATAAAGTTTTATTTGAAAAAAAGCGTTTAAAATTTAGTAAAGACCAAAAAAAACTCATGACATTTTACTATGAGATGTACTGTACAATGAATTTTTTAAGTTTATTGGTTGCTACTTCAAAAAAACATAATTTTTTATCTATTCGAAAGATTATGTTTGCCGTTTTTCCACAGCTTACGAGTTACAAAGCATTGCTGTAGATCCTGACTATGGTTTATTCGTCGGTTATCAAATGCCTACCGATAAACACGAAGATCTAAAAGCTTGTTTACACTTGCTTTGCAAAGATTTGAACAATCTTGCCGAATTAGGTACCATACATGAATCATGTACTACCCAGTACATGAATCATACATAGAACACAGAGTACTGTGGTAGTACATTCCGGCTCCATGCTTTTATTACCAGCGCTTTGACCGTACTAGGCTCATTTGAAATAGCGTTTTCAGAACAGTTTGAGTTATGCTTAAATGCTTGTGGACGGGTTTAGGACAACTGGCCTCAGCCAACTGGCCGCAGTTTAACTAACCAGTCGGCTGCGTCTAGCTGGATTGCGCCCAGTCGGTTGCGACCAGTTGGCCCATTCTGCCTGCAAACCAAAGTTGCGTGTTTTCATTTGTGCATGGACAAATGGGTTCTCTTTACTTTCTCTCATTGGAAATGTGGCGTCATTGCACAAAACAGAGATAAAATTGTATAGGAGTGTCATATGAATTAGGCATTATAAGGAGCACAAATTTGGACAGTTTTAGATAAAAAAAAAACGGTTGTGGTTTGGTGCATCACTAACAGTACTTAATCCAGGCAATACAATAGCAATTCGCAGTAGATAAATAAACATAAACCAGTCCTATTTATTTGCTTTACTTGAAGTAGATACTTTTAAATACTAGAACAATTTCGGCATAGAATTCCCCTGTTTTATGTAAAGTTAAAAAAAGTTTTCATAGCTTAACGTTTCCTTCTCTAAGTTATCTTGGAGAGGTCTTGTGGTGATTAGCATCTTTTGAAGGTAATCAATCTAATCTTTCAAAGTGTAAAACAAAAAAATGCTCTTTTTAATTAAATATATTGGAACCAAAATGTGTTATTTTATCCCGTATTCTATCCGAAACTTTTCATATTGCAAAATAAAAAAACAAATTTACCTTTGTTATCCAGATTTGCTTATTTTCTAGTTTTCCTTTTAGGTTTTCATTTGTTAATTACTTTTTTGCCTTATCGCAACTTGTTTTCAAATGTTTATTTTATTTTAATTTTTTGTTATTTTAAATTATGCAATAAAAGTAACTGCTTGTCCAAGACACCTTATGGTTATTTGCCAGTCACGTTGTCCTATATTTAATCTCAAGTATAAGATATACGAATATTTGTAAGTAGTTTAGCGACAAAATAAAAAATGTGAATTTCGAATCTTCATAAATGCCACAATATTGTTGTTCAAAAATTTTTTTATTGGACACTCTAATTTTTATTAACTGATATAATTGTAATTTAGAGTTTCTAACAAAGACTTTTAAGTAGGGAAAGTGCCGTAAAATGTTTTTCTAATAAAATGTGACAAAAACGAACGTATACGATCTTGATCCGTTCCCATCAAATTGCCACTCCCAACCTCTTGCTATACTGTCAACAAATATATTATAAAATTGATTTTTTCCTTAATTTTATAGAAAATAAACAAAGTTTTTGTTAAATTTTATTGCCAAAAGATTTGGAAAATTTCTCACGTGCTGGTATGAATAAACACACTGTTCCATAAGATCACTATTTTTAAGAAATTATTAATTAAAATCGCCCAGGTTGCGGCACTGCTTACAAATTTGCACTTCATGCTTTGAACGATGCCGAGATATGTTCCACGATTAATAGTCACAATTGTATAGAGTAATATTGTTTTTCTCAAGTGTTTTTTTTTAAAGTAATGCAACGGTGTACTTCTATTTCAATAAATAAAAAACTCTTTTTGTGGCGGTGAAATACATTGCGAAAAAACAAAACAAGTGCATACAAACGATGATAATTATATAAAAGATAAAGGTTTGTTGGTTTTACAACATTGGTATGTCGATATTCTAATGCTGCTAAATATTAAAATATAGCCTATTTCAAATTCTTTTATGTAAAAAAAAAAAATTATTTTCATTATTTTATACTTTTTTTAAAAAAGCAACAATAACTATTGGTAACTAAAAAAATATGTGGACAAATATGTAAACCAGTATTGAAACCAGTCTAAAATAATTCTATACTTCGACCAAAACAATGAAGCAAGCTTCCTGTAGCTTCTTCATTGTTTATAGTTGTCGTGCGCGTTGACTCACTCTTTACGTCCAATTTTTAATTAAGTTTACGACTGTTACAACAGCAAATCCGTTACAATCGCATTTCACGCTAGTTAAATGAGTGTCTAAACGTAAAAATTGTAGTGACCTTGCTAAATTGCAATTTTGCATACTTTATCAAATAAATTAAAAAAAAATTTTTTGCTCTAACAAAAGTTAAATAAATGATCTTTACTCTGCTTAAATTTCATAAAGATAGCTTAAGTAGTTTTGGAGTTATAAATCGTTAAATTGCTGGTCTTCTGAAGCCCGGCCGTTGAGGAGTCAACAGCTCGAAAAAGCTTGAGGAGAATAGGGTTAAGCAATTTTAAAAGTGCGAATGACTGTGTCACTCTTCGAGGTTTCTTCCTGGTTGCAGGTCGGCATACTGTATATACAGTAGTAGATAAAAAAACAGTTTTAGTTTCATTTTTTATTTTACATTTTTTGATTTTCTGTATTCAATTTGGTACTCTATGCTTAGATACCGTCTGTCGGGTTTAAATTATTAAAATTTTTGTTTTATTTTGTGACTTATAATTCAAAGTTCTTTGCTCAAATATTTTCATCAAGCACTTTTTTGAAGAATTCAAATCAAATCTTAACATTATAAAGCTCCGGCTACAGATTTTTAAAATAGGGCTCACTTTTCTTTTTTTCTTTAAATTTTTAAAAGTGTGACTTAATCAAGGTCGTGGAGTTGGAGTTGCCGTAGTCGTAGGTTTTTGGGTGGAGTTGAAGTCGTTTTTTAGAATTGTTGAAGTCGGAATTGGAAGTCGGAGTTGTTTTTTTAAATGTTCTGGAGTCGGATCCGGTTTCGCAAATGTTTTGGAGGTGAGGTCGCACGTCGGAGTCGTTTTTTGAAATGTTTTGGATTAGGAGTCTAAGTTGAAAATTTTAAACAGGTGAAGTCGGAGTCGGAGTTGAAGTCGGAAAAAACTTCCTGCAACTTCAAAACCCTGGTAAGCAGCGGTAAAAAAGTTCAGTTATCAGTTTATGTCTCTTTATTATACACATAAAATTTTCAAACTTCTAAAAATTTTACCTCTCATTATAATTGTAATCACTTGTATTTGTTAGTTTACTGTCTTCTGTTTTTAGCAAAGTCACCAAGGACAAAATTTTATTTAAAAGATTTATCATGGAGTGCTTTTCAAAACCAGGAAAATTGCTTGGGTAGACTCAGCTTTGAACTCGCAGGTCCAATTGGTGCACTAAGCTATTGTACTAAGCTATTCCATCAAAACTTTATTTAAAATTTTTCACTGTGATATGACTAAAATTTAGAGGTCTTACTAAGACTGCCTAGCAGAGGCAATAAAACGCCGTCAAGAATCTTTATCAAAGACTCAAAATGTTGAAGAAAGTAAAAGTTGAATCCGACCAAGTCGATCGCGTTGTTTAGCCATTAATAGAGCACTCCTACTTTGTTCGCTGCACTGCCGAGCACCTCAGTTTTGGCCAATCAAAATTTCTTTAAATATCAATAGTTAAAGTTTTCTCTTTAGCTATAAAGAGCAGTATTACCAAAATAACCTTAAAAATGTACAAATCGGTTTTATGTAAACTTTCATTGAAATCAACTTTCGTTTTTTTCAGAAAAACTCTGTTAATTTTAAATAAATTTTGGTCTCTTTGCGGGATTAATTCTTGAGTTTAAACCAATAAGTTACTGTTAATTTAACTTATAGTACAGTTTTAACTGAATTAGTTTTAGCAATCATTTCGCTTCATTAACATTCGTAAGTAGACCAGAAATGACACAGTCTATAACCATTTACTAGGTTGTTTGATTATTATGTACTGCAATATCAATTTCTTACTCAGTAACTCCATGAGCACTAAGCATTCATGTCTGCAATAGTTATTTATATATTAATATATGAAAATCTTAAAAAAGGTTAAAAAATTAAAAAATGACAAAAAGTTGAGAAATAATTGATTAAAGCACAGGAAAAAATTTACTACAAATCCAAGTAAAAAAAAACTTTACTTTACTCTCGAAGTAAACTTATTATATGGAGTAGTTCTTTTATATTTAGTGCGTCTTGAATCAATACACGTTAGGAGCATTTTTATTAGAGGTTCTCAATTGGTGAGTAATGGCCGACTGGTGGGCCACAGGAAAATTTTTAGGTGGACCACACAGAGTTGGTATAAAAAAGTGTTGAAATCACATATTTGGAGGCTGTTTTTTGCTGTTCTTTTGGTGACGGAACAATTTGGTAAAATTAGGTACGGAGTGAAAGTGAACACCTTTTTTTCGGTCTCTATCTAAAATTTGGGACGAAAGTGAAATTTATAGTTAACATGAGGATTTCGATAATTATTTAAAAACCAAGCCGCTTAAAAGTCTGTTGCTTTTCATCTTTTAAGCAGCTTGGTTTTTAAGTAAAGTAGAGATTACGTTTTTTTCAGTCATCCTTAGATTTTTGTGCTAAAACGGTCGAGACCCTAAATGGCAGCTCTGTTAAAACAACTGCGTAAAACCTTTTTTATAATTTTTTTCATAAGACAAAATGTGTTTCTGGCGCCTCTGTTAAAGGCTAGGCACATTAAAGTGCAACAACTGCGTTTCAAGTTTTTGGGAAATGGTTTGAAGAGTTGAGAATTCCTACTCTAGATTATAAATTCATTGTTTTTAGCTTAACTTTTAAAAGTGGCCGTGATATTTAAAAAAATGTTTTTAGAGATTGATAATTGTTAAGGAATTGAAATGTGACTATTCAAAAATATAGTCTATAATTATATTCATAAAATAAAATTTATTTCCCGTGGATAGCCATTTAACTTCTGTGTGCAGTAGTAATAGCTCAAATTCCTTATCATTTTCAGCACATAATCCTCGAAATATCCTAGAATTGAAAGCACGTGCTTTAATTGTATTGACTGCTCTTATACTGTAACTTTGTTTAATAAATCATGAAGACGACCACTAATATTTTCTGCAACCAGGTTCTGTCTCTGCATTACACAATGCACTGTCAGCACGCCAGGCACTGTCTCCTTCCGATATTTGATAAATTCTCTATGACAACCCAACATAGATGGTGCTCCATTAGTTGTACAAGATACAATATTAGGGAGTGGGATTTCTTTCTCATTGAAAAAGTTTTGTGTGTAAAAGTGAAAAAGCCCACAACTAATTGGAAAACTGACTCACCTGTCGTATGTGCTTTTAGTTCTTTAACGAACAGGAATTCTTCCATTTCATCTTTCACAAAACGAACATAGGCAAAAAGTAACGATTTCTTGTCAGGCAGAGTTGACTCATCTAACTGCAAGCAGAATTCTGTTGTTTTAAGAATCATGCACAACTGTTCCTTATTATTGTCAAACATTTTATCCACTCTTCTCTGGATTATGTTGTTACTGAGAGGATGGATTTAATAACTTGTTCAGGTGTTTTATGCAAGACTGTGCGTAAGACTTCACTAACGGCATGGAAAATTAATGCTTCCCCAATCGTGTGAGCAATTAGCAAAGAGATGTTATAAGAAGCTCGTAAACTATCAGTAGCTTGTTTGGAACTATTAGAAAATATGCTAGTAACTATTTTCTGTTTTTGTATTTTATCACGAAGTGATTGGAAGTAGGCTAAATTTTTGTCTTTTTTGTCAGGATGAATCTTCTTAAAATGGTTTAAAAGCCTCGAAGGTTTTATGGCCTCATTAGAAAAAGTTTTCTCATAGAGTAAATACATCGGTTGCTGCTAACTTTGGGGAGCTCGCACAAATCCATATTTCACATATTCCATTCTATACTGTCTGCACTTCTATATTTGATCTGAAGCTGTACCCTACAAAAACGAAAACTTATACGTATTTATTAAAACTGAAATTTAAAGTTCTATTAGGGTGTGTATGCGTTTGCATGTGTATTTTGTAAAAGAATGTTAAAATTTTAATTTTTAACTCATAATGATATTTCATATATATATAAATAAATAATTCTGCAATCGCTCCAATCTAATAATTAAATTTAATGTGCGGCCATCAACTTTTTGCTTTACATAAACAAAAAAATCAACATTTTTAATTCTTAATTTATTATTACAGCAACTAAAAATTGACAGTTGCTACAAAAACAAAAAAAATTGATTTTTACATCGATAAATCAAAAAATTTTTAAAAAATTTGTAAAATAATTAAGTATATCACATTCTTTGTTTATTCATAAAAATGGTTTTCCTCATTTTAATACGTTGCTTTGAAAATCTTTAGCAACGACTGCTTGAGACGAAAGATGCTTTTTAATGTTAAAAATCTTTTTAAAGAACAAAAATTTTAGCGATGAAAATATATAATATTGTTATAAAATCTGGTAAATATTAAATTTAGACAATATATTTTTAATCGGAGACAATTAATGATGTAGTTTTTATATTGAAAGTACATTAATCATTTTAATCACTATTTTTTCTAACTACAAAAATAATTTATATTTTTTAGTCAAGAAAGTCAAACTTTTTTAAGGTTTCAGGTAAAAAATATTTGTTTTAAGGCGAAAGTCCAATTTCCCTCCTAATAACATTACAAAGCTAAATTTAAAATACTTTCATTATTTTTAATAAAAAGTTCCAATGTTTCTAAATATGAAAAACTCGGGTCTGTTCAATAAGTCATCGTAAGCAATTTTTTGGTAAAACTAACCTGGAATCAGCATGGAATAAAAAAGAAAATAAGAGAAAATGAATCTCTCAAGAAGCGATAGTAGCAGCAGGGGGATCCGGATTGGTTTCAGGAACAAAAATCGCTTACGAGGACTTTTTAAAAGACCCAAAAACTCTAAATAACAATATCAAAAATAAGCTAATAATTTAGGGTTGTCTAAAAGAGTAATAAAGCAAAAAAATCAAAACAATGTCAGACTGTAATTTAAATTTTTTTTTTTTTGTGCTTTAAAAATTTTAATACAATATCATTAAATAATATCATTCACTCACTCCGTTTTAAGTGCTCGAATCGCTGCTAGTACCTCAGCTAAAATGACTGGTAATTTTATATTGAAAACAATGATGCCAGTTTTCATAAGTGGCTAGATTAAAAAAAAGTAGCAAGATTTTTCATTTTCTGAAAGGATTTATTTTTAATGATTTCTGTTTTCTAAAATCAACTTAAAATTCAAAGCTAACGGTATTTAAGTTTTCAATCTTTAACACCCAGCAAGGACACCTATAAAAATTCATTAATCGTCCTTCATCTACTGTATATTTCTTCTCATTGTTTCCTATCGCCCGTTGTCTTCTTACCGCCCTCTCATCGCCTCCTTTCTTCCAACTTCCCCCTAAATCTCGCCAACGCTCACTGGAGGGCGGTAGCGCCCACTTTGAGAAACACTATTTTAATGTGCAGTACATTAGATTTAATCAAACAATTGTCTTTTTTGGGGTAAAATTGATTATTTCAACGCATAAACTTCTAAATTGATTTTTGGGCACCAAAGAGATTTTGAGTACATATAAAATTGTTTCGCCCCGTTTCGCCCTGCTATGTCTATGGTCACAATATACTAGCCATGTCCTTGGTTTATACGTTCGCAAAAATGAGCATAAAAAATATTTTATAAAATTATAAAGATTGAACCAAACATTTATCAAAAATTACCTTATCCGCTAATTGTTTTCTTTGAACCTGTACCGTAGCTGAACCGGAACTGAACCCAAAAAAAGAATATTTACCAAACCTTAACCTGAACGTGAACGTCATTTTAAACCGTTAGACTATCTGATTAGAAGATAGCAAACTTTCATGAAAGCTCTAGTCAAAATTACGTCATTGCTTTTGCACGAAATGTCGCAAATGACATTAAAGTTCAGTCAATCAATATGCTTTGAATAAAACAGTAAAACCACTAGTTATAATTACTTATGAGAAGAACTTGCCGATAAAATGAATTACCGTAAAACCTCTAATTTAGCGCCACCCTGTCTCTTCAAGAAGTCGCCGTAAGCGATTTCTTTTTGCGGTGAAACTAACCCGAAATTCCTCTTTCAGCATCAACATTAGCATGGAATAAAAAAAAAACAAGAGAAAATGCATCTCTGAAGAAGCGATATTAACCGCAGGGGAATCCGGGTTAGTAAATCGCTTACGGCGATTTTTGAAAAAACAGGGTGGGGCTCAGTTAGAGGTTTTACGGTAAGTTGGAGGAAAGTGTGCGGATTACGCAATTGCTGCACAACAATGGAAAACATGACGTCACAATCAAAAGCTCAAAAATCACTACAAAAAGACTGAAAATCAAAAATATTTTTATAAAGTTAAGGTTAGAATTATGAATGAAGTATGACAAGTTGACTGTTTTGCCTGTAATTCTAACATGCTTGACATTTTTAAAGCATATATATTATGCTTAAAGCTTTTAATTGCTTCCGCAATTGTTTTTACACGTTTTAGTCAACTTTGAGATTTTTATTTTAACTTTTTACAATTTTGTATTTTTTCTCCTGTTAGTTCGATTTTTTAAAGATAACGGATACGTTTGTTGCATTAAACCAAGAAATAATATTAAATGCGGGTATAAATTTTAGATAAATGACAAAAGCTTAAATTTCTTCATTCTGAACATTTTAAGACAACCAGCTTTTTTCCTATAAAAAACTTACCATATATAGTCAACCATTAACGAAGAAGCCAATTTTGTTCGTGATATAAGTTTTATGACGTAAGAGGATTTTTTCTCTGTTAACTTTCTTAGGAACTTTTACTATTTATTGATTTGCATATATTTTTTAGAATATTTATAATAAATTTTATTGGTGCTTTTTAACTTTATTTAGAATAATTTACAGTGAATTGTTTTGCTTTTCAATATTTTTATTTTAATTATTATCTTGTGTTGCGTCGTTACTGACTGTTTATTCATTAGCGCAAATTTTGACATTTTGATTTTTTTTGACGCAAATCATCAAGTAATGACTAACTATTTGTAAAATGGGATGAACAGCTCAAAAAAGTTGATTAGATTTTAAAAGAGAAAGATTATATTACAATTGCTAGAGCATTTTATTTTACAATAAAACGCATTTTTCTTGAAGCAATGAAATAATTTACGACTTTCAGTTTTTATTTTCGAAAAAGCTGTATTGAAATAAACGTAATATATATAAAAAAATGATAAATAGTCCAAATTTTTTATGATAGTTTACATAAATATCAAAGCTTAAATTCTTTTTTTAAACAAGATTTGAATTTGTTCTTGCAAACTTGTAAGCGAATAGGAAAAAAGAGTACAGGAATACATCAATTTTGTTGTTTATCAAATAGTTAGGGTTTTTGTATTAAATTATATTCTATGTTTAGCTTTAAATATAATATCATATGTTTAGAACTTATTTTTTTAATTATGATAAAAAACTTGAAACAATTTTTGTTAAAATTGAAAATTTGAATGGATAAAATTATTTAAGAACAACTATATTTTTTAAAAACAATCGAATTTTTTTTAAATCTGTGTATCATTTGTAACTACAAAGAAAACTATGCTTATGCTGATATTAAATTATAATTGGTTAACATTATTTAAAGTTTGCATGTCATTTTATTTCAGAATGCTCACGGTTTATATAAAAAATAACTTGAGTTTTTTATTTGTAATCTATAACAAATAGATTTTGCTCGATAGATAGTTTAAGTCAGCCCAGGTAAAACAGAAATAAACAAAGACAGCATCCACCAAATTCACCAAATACCTTTAAATTCAAAACCCAAAGCTGGGTAACTTGTAATTTTAACTTTTCCTGTTTTTACAAATCAACCAAGTAACTCAAATTTTGAAGATGATTGCTAGTATTTTACCCCACTATCGGAGACAAGCCAGCCATCGGAGGCACATTCTTGTGTTTCTTGATGCCGGTCCCAAGCCCGGATAAATGGGGAGGTTTGCGACAGGAAGGGCTTCCGGCGTTAAAATTTTTTTGCCAGATTATACAAATGCGTATTGTTGATAAATCCATACCGGATCGGTCGCAGCCCGGATTACCAACGACCGCCTCAGGTGTCGCAGAGCAGGGCATCTGTGAAAATTATGCTACTGCTAAATATAGTGAAAACAAGCGCAGAAATAGATGAAGAAGGCGAGTGAAGAGGCAGCGGGAAGTGTGGAAAGGAAGACGCTCACTCATAAGGGTGGGTACTTTAAATATAGGAACAATGACTAGAAGTGGAGGAGAGTTGGCAGACTTGATGGAGCGAAGGAATGTAGACATATTGTGCCTACAGGAAACAAAGTGGAAAGGGAGTAAAGCCAGGAACTTTAGAGTTGGATGCAAGCTATTTTACAACGGAGCTGATGAAAGAAAAAATGGGATAGGGATATTGGTGAGGGAGGAGCTGGTTGAAAGTGTCCTCGGGGTGAAGATTGTGTCAGACAGACTGATGGCCATGAAGCTGGAGGTAAAAAATCCATTCTAAATATAGTAAGCGCGTATGCTCCACAGGTTAACAACAGCATGGAGAAGAAAAATTACTTTTGGCAAGACCTGGATAGGTTGATAGAAAGTTTATCAAAAGAGGAGAGGATAGTTCTTGGTGCAGACCTTAATGGACATGTGGGCGAAAAAAACATAGGGGATGAGGAAATAATAGGGAGGTACGGTGCTTGAACAAGAAATAAGGAAGGATCAATTGTTGTGGATTTTGCGAAAAGAATGGATTTAGCAATTGTCGAAATTTATTTCAAGAAGAAAGATGAACACAGGGTGACGTATAAAAGTGGAGGAAAAAGTACTTAATTTGATTATGTGAAGTGCAGAAGGAAAGACTTGAAGGAAATGTGCGATTGTAAGGTAATAGTACGAGTACATAAAAGCAGCACCGTATGGTGGTATACAAAATGGCTCTTATGGTGAAAAAGAAAAAAGCAGAGAAAGTAAAGCCAAAGATACGATGGTGGAAACTAAAAGAGACAAGCTGTCAAGAAGCGTTTAGACAAGAGATGACCAGCATTCTGGGAGGCAAGGATGAGTTATTTAATGAGTGGGACAAAACAACAGAAATGCTAAGAAAAACAGCTGAAACTGTACTGGGAGTGACATGTGGGAAACGAGAAGGAGACAGATAGACATGGTGGTGGAATGAGAAAATTCCGAAGAGCATAAAAAAAGAAAGAGGCAAAGAAAGCATGGGACAAAATAAGAGATGAAAATATTAAAAAGATCTACGAGGAAAAGAAGAGTAAGGCAAAGAAAGCAGTTGCGATGGCGAAGGGACGTGCATATGATGATTTGTATATTACATTGGAAACAAAAGAAGGTGAAAAAGAGTTGTACAGATTGGATAGACAGAGAGACAGAGCAGGTAAAGATGTATAGCACGTGAAGGTTATAAAGGATGAAAATGATAATGTTATGGTAAATTCGGAGGCAGTGTTAAAAAGATGCAGGAAGAACTTTGAGAAACTGATGAATGAGGAAAATAACAGAGACCCTAGGACGGAGGAAGAAGAAGTGGTTAACGAAGAGGTAAATTGTGTCAGTAGATAAGAAGTAAAGAACGCACCAAGAAGGATAAAAAAAGGTAAAGTTTTTGACCAAATTGTTCAATAGACTATTAGTGGGTAAACGGATACCAGAAGATTGGAGAAGGAGTGTATTTATCCATATCTATGAAAACAAAGGGGACGCACAGTGCTGTGGAAACTACAGAGGAATAAAGCTAATGAGCAATACAATGAAGGTATGGGAAAGAATTATTGAAGCCACGCTAAGGGATAGTGTAGAGATTAATAAACAGCAAATTGGATTTATGCCAGGAAAGGAAACCACCGATGCCATGTTTGCTCTAAGAATGTTGATAAAAAAATACAGGGAAGGTCAAAGACGCTGCATTGTGTATTTTTAGACCTAGAGAAAGCTTACAACAGGGTTCCGCGGGAAGAGCTGTGGTACTGCATAGAAAATCAGGAATAGTGGAAAAGTATGTGCGACTAGTACAGGATATGTATGAGGAAAGCAAAATAGTTGTGAGGTGTGCAGTAGGAACTACAGAAAGTTTCAAGGTGAAGGTTGGACTGCACCAGGGATCAGCGTTCAGTCCATTCCTGTTTGCAGTGATAATGGACAGGCTAACGGATGAAGTAAGGAGAGAACCACCATGGACGATGCTGTTTGTGGACAATATTGTGATTTGGGAAGAGACCAGGGAAGAAGTGGAGCGCAGACTAGAATCCCGGAGGTATGTATTGTAAAGAAGAGTGATGAAAGTAAGTAGGTCAAAGACCAAATATTTGTGCATAAATGGAGGAAATGACGACGAAAAAGTGAAGATGGAAAACACAAAAGTGCCAAGGGTAAAAGAATTTAAGTATTTGTGATGAACGGTGAAAGAAAGTGGTGGTTGTGAGAGGGAGGTAAAGAAGAGAGTGCAGGAAGGATGGAACGGATGGAGAAGAGTATCGGGAGTAATCTCAGACAGGAGGTTACCAGGTAGAGTAAAAGGAAAAGTGTACAGTTCAGTGGTGAGACCAACAATGGTGCATGGACTTGAGACAGTAGCGGTCACAAAGAAACAAGTGGAAGAGATGGAAGTCGCAGAGATGAAAATGTCGACGTTTGCTATGGGAGTCACGAGAAAAGACAAGATTAGAAACGAGTACATCAGGGGTACAGTTGAGGTAGCACGGTTAGGAATGAAGATGAGGGAGGGCAGGCTGAGGTGATATAGACATGTCATGAGGAGAGACCAAGATTATGTTGGAAGAAAGATGATAGAAATGGAGTTACCAGGAAAGAGGAAAGAAGGAGACCAAAGAGAAAATTTTTATATGTAGTGAAAAAAGATATGGGAAAAGTTGGTGCGAGTTAGACAGATGTTGAAAACAGGACAGTTTGGAGAAAGATGATACGCTGTGGCTACCCCTGATTGAAGGGAAAGGCCGAAAGGAGAAAAAGAAGATCGCATTACGATCCTTGGAAAGCTGTAGCTTTGTTAAAAAAGAGCTATCTGCTGATTAATGGAAACAAATTCATTTAAGCTTTACTGGTTAACTTAAATTTTTTAAAGTGTATTTTACAAATTAATTGAAATAAGTTTCTCTAGTCTCAAGCAAAACGCTTTATGTTGATCAACCAAATATAAAAATGTTGTAATGCAAATAAAGCGTGAAGTAGAAAAATTAAACCAGAATAAAGTAATTGATTTGTGATAAAAATATATTAATAAAAAATTTTTATTTTGCAAAAAGTATCAAATATATTGCTGCACATTTTTAAAGTTTCATGTGTTAAGCAACAAGATAAATTCATTGTTGCGTAAATATGCACTTTACTTCGATTGTTGTTGAAAAATTTTCAACGTGTGCTGTCTGTGACAACATAAAACATCAAACAATGATTCAAATCATGAGCGTATCTTTTGGCTGGTCGTTATGTAAATGCTGCGAAAAAAATTAAAAAGCATTTTTATGATTTATTAAGATCTAATCAAAAACTTTAAAGCCATTAGATTGTGATTGGACAATCTACGGCTTTTTTTGACACTATATCAGCGACTCATTGTTTTTTCAGATATTTTCTTACCAATAAAGCTACGACAAAGTTTAATTTTTATTCGATTTTTAAAGAAAAGAAGGTTGTTTTATACCCACAATTGCAATTGAAGTGTTACGGAACTTTTTTTAATATCTTTTGGATCCCACTAAAGTATTTTGCACTATTTTTTAATTGAGGCGTTGGGAATTTCTAAATAAGCATGGTCCGATAAAAGTTTCTACAAATCCGTACGATCAGCCAAACCGTGAAATGGAAAAAAATACAGGAGTAGCTTAAAGTGAAAAAAAATATAGGGTGCAGTGGAAAAGAAGTAGAACAGCCAGCACGTCAAATAGAAGGAAATAAAGAAGTAGGCTCAAATGAAATCAATAGTTTTGAAAAATAACAAATTAGGATTAAAGGCTAGGGAATTCACACTTTCGAATTAAGTTTGAATTAAGTTTAACATGCACAATAAAGCGAGTAAATAGAACATTTCTATATTAAAAAAAAATTGAATGCTCTGAAAACCAAATGCAAAAAATGAGTTTGCTACAAGCTAAATCTTTTATTGTTTCATATCACAATAAAAGATTTAGCTCAATTAAACCGAAACAAGTATTCGCTCGCTTGTCATCTAAGCCGGTTCGGAGCCTTTGAAACCATCTCTCCTAATTACTTTAGATTACACAAAACACTTTGCTTGGGTATTTTATCTTCATAAACAGGTATACAAAATTTTCCGTTTAAGTTTAAAAATTAGAGCTGATGGAAAAATATTACTCTCTCTTTCGTGGGCACTTGAAGCCATATTTTAACAAAATAAACTAGTGGCAAATTTGCCGATATGTTGGTAGTTTTGCGATTCAGCAGGAAGAGATTAAAATTAACTTCATGTTGAGGTGTTGTAAACGTTTAGAAATATAATATCTACTAAAATAATCAATATTGTACGGAAACGATTATCCTTTAGTTTTTTTTACTAGCATTCAATGTCATAAAATACGTAATAAAACTTGCTTTATTACTTACTAAATGATTTTATATTTTCAAGATTTGCAATAAAACCGGTTAAATTTTGAATGTTATTATTTAATCTTTATAAATAAATGAATACTTCGATCAACAATAATAAAACAGAAACAGAATCAAGTGAACAATCAAATCATGAACAAACGAGATTCTTTTTTTTGAGTTTTTACATTGTGCAGGTGATTGTGAACATATGGCTCATTATATCTTTGATTCATTACGGAATCAAAACCAAGAAATGGCGTCGTCTTCAATCTGACAATCCAAACACGTTAAGCACCCGATGGATCTATTTGTCCGTAATAATTTGTTCTGTTGCAACATTTTTTAATCATATATTTGTTGCTGTATATCGCAATGTAGGATTCCACCAAAGCGAAGACAAGTTGTGCAGTTGGATTTTCGATATCGTTCTTATCACATACTGCTCTTGTTTTTTTTCTGTAATTTTCTTTCTTTGGTTTCGCCAAAGAGCGCTCTACACATCATTTATTTCTGCTGCACACTTTCCAAAACCTCTCAAGTTTTTCAGTTTTATAATTATATTCGTTTCAATGGCTCTTGGAATAATTGGTTTAATTTCATGGATTGTAACAAGCGATAATATAGCTTCCCAAAATGGATGTACTTTCAAAAACAACAGATACTCGAAACTGCTCACCTTCGTGTTTTCTGCAAGCTTTATCATTTTTAGTCAGATTTCTTTATTAATTATGTTCATCCACGCGCTGTTCGCAATGCAAAACCTTGACAAGAAAAATAGATGGAAAGCTTTTTTTTGTTGTAAACCTCAACCTTTAAACGAACACACCAGAGAACAACCAGCTGACCGAACAAAAGTTATTGTCAATAAAATTATAAGAAAAGCAACTATTTTTGCAACTTTGTCTTTGCTGTCCGATTTACTTGTTATTTCTTTAACGGTTATATACTCAAGACAAGGCAATCGACGTGAAATAATTTCAGTTTTGGGATCTCTTTCTGTTTCAATGAACTTGTATTTTGTCATTCTGTCCTTTATTACGTGGAAAGATATGATTACCTCACCATGCAAGTCTCTTATCTCTGGAAGTCAAATTGAATCATAATTAATGTGATAATTGCGAGTTATTGCGCATCGATTATATCTAAAAGAATTAATTAAAGTTTTCTTGAAGAAACGGTATCATTACTACTGACCTTTATCCAAATTCAGTTAATTGGGAAATCTGGTTTAGAATGGAGCCTTAAATTTTAAACACAAGAAAGCTTGCCAACAAGCTCGGAAGCCCGACCATTTTACTGTCGAAGATAACACACTTCACAATAATCAAGATGAACTTTTTTTGTAATACTGCCGTACAGTTAAGACACTCATCATCCTTTGACAAGTGAACTGTTGCACTTTTGCTGTAAAGCTGCCGCATGCTCAAATGTAATTTTATTAAATTTTTGATTATCAGATTGCCCTCAAATGGTTTCATTAAAGCAGCATTTTTCAGCCTTTGTATCAAGACATGTCAAAGTCACCGAATTATTTTAACAGGAGTTTCGCAACAATACTTTATGCGGTAATTTTAATCTTTAAAAACAAAAAGGACCTAAAAAAGCTTGTTAGCTTAATGAAAATTTTTAAAAAAATGTTGAACCGAAAAAAACCACTAATGGTTGAGAAGTGATTGATTAAATTAAAACAGTGGTTGTCAACTTTTCCATATCGGCACTCAATTTTCAATCCAAGGTAACTCAACGACCCTTTTTCTGAACAAAATTTAATTTTGTCGCAAAGAAAGAGCTTTATCGTAAGCTGTCTCTGATTTTTTGATTTTCATCCCCAAAATCTGGTAATCTCTAAAAAAATGTTTTCACTTACAATCTGTCTCTGATTTCTGATATTAGTAAACTCCAAAAAAAAGTCTTCACTTTAAATCAATAACTGTTTATCAAAACGCTTTCTCAACCCCCAGATAAAAGGCAAATTACCCCTATAATGAAAATAACTGAATTAAAGAAATCTAATTTTTCAGTTAAATTGTCAAAAAGGTAGTTTACAGTTAAAAATATTGCTAGACAAAAAGATCGAAATGGTGAGACAAATCGATCAATTGATACAAAATTGAAATAATTTATGCAGAAATTATACCTGTCATATTTATTGTCTCTGCACAGTTATTCAAAAATAAAAATTAAGTTTATTCTCATAAAACAAGCCAAACAATTGATCAATTTATTGTGTAAAAATAAGTTTAACTGTAAGCTCCTTTTTATGTATCAAGGACTTAAACAATGGAATGATATACATGAATACCTTAATAATAGAGCAATTGAACCCCGTCACAATATTAGTGATTCCAAAAACAGATTCAAATCTATAACTTCATTTGAAGGTAGGATATATCTTTTGCAAAACAAAATTAATCCTTGTGACGCATTTTACTTGAAACTATGAAAAATTAACTAGAAATTACACTTATCTATCTTATTTCTAGTCATCATATGACTAACGTATTAAAATAGCAATCTAATTTGCACGAAACCAAATTATAGATTGATGTTATTTTTTTAGTAGTTTTTTAAATCATTCTCGCATCTATTTTTCTTTATGACTAAATAACTTGATTGGCGAATTTGTTTGGTGTTGCATTATGTAAATAACACCCATGCAGCTTGTTTACTCTTACTTTAAAGAATTACCAAGATGTAACAATTCAATAATTCTATAAAGAAGATAAAACAGGCTGTAGAGTGGTTTTGATAAAAATGTAAATTATATGCAGTACGCGCTATCGATTCGCATGGAGCACTTTTTAAAGCAAGTCAATTTATATTTCTATGTTTATATAAATAAAATATAACTAAGATTTTGCACCTGTTTCTTTTATTTTTTTCCTAATTCAATTAGAAAAAAAGTCTTATTCGCTCTTAAAGTTGAAACATGTAATTAGACGGGTTAGAATTTGTTATTGTTTGTTGGAATCGGTCCAAGACGTTCGGTATTTTTATAACTTCGAACACCGACATGGTAGACTAACACATTTTTGGCGTTCAGACTATTTTACACGAATTCTATACGACAATTGCAATAATCCTGATTGCATAATTCCACAGAGAAGCCAAAATACAACAATTGTGAATTTTTTAAGCAGAAGTTAAGCATATCTAATCTGACAATTAGCATTTTGAAAATTTTAGGCTTCTATTTTTGAAGGACTGTTGAATTTCCAATCTGATGGTCTTTTGCTTTTTTCAAGCCTTGTTCTTACATGAAAAGTAATTAGGGGTCAATGGTGTGGGAACGCTTAGAAACAGCGTTTTAAAACTGCTTTTTCCATGGAAATGACATTCCTAAAGTGATTTTGCCATAAACTGACTTGAAAATGTATATTTTTATTCTGAATTGCTGCGTAGCTTGATCTTTTATAGTAGAATGGGAAAAGTAAAGTAAAATGGTTAAGAAAAAGCTTAAGGAAAAGTAAAGTAAAATGGGACATTGCGATTATTCAAAAATTACTAGCTTTTGTCACTTGCATTTTTATATTTTTAATATCTTACATATTTTCTGACAATATATACAGTATTTTAAGGAGTTGAACCGGACAAAGTAAATAAAAGACAATGAAGGATAATTATTTTTAGAATGGTTGTATAAAACGTAAAATGTGGATTTTCGCGCCTTGTTTGTTTAGATAAAGTTGTGGGCGACGTCATTTGTTTTGATAAATGGCTTGACGTCCGCGCTTAGTCGCGCGGAACTAATGATAAATCGATTGACCGTTTAAACATTTTCGCTTCGAGCAAAATCATGTGACGAAAAACGCTTTGTCAGCTGCGCCTTAAATAGATTGGTTCTGAAGAATCAATAGTATTAATAGAATTAATAGCAAAAACTGGTTTGTTAAAACATTGAAGTATTGTTTTGTAATTTGGCCGCAAAAAGTTGGTGAGTTTGTTTTTTATTGTTTTTTATTGAAAAAATTTGTATAATTGTGTTGTTTTTTATATATACTGTATAGTTGCAAAATTAAATGATAGCTTAGTGGAAAGTATTTTATAATTAGCAGCTTGAAATACACATAGTAACTGTTTCCCGGCTTAATAGTAAATCTTGAATTTGTGTGTTAATTTTTTAACGTTCGTCTCGCTTAATATATCACTGCTTATTTGTTAATATATTAATTTTAGAAAACCGTTATTCATCAATTGCTCGTTGTCGTATTAGAAAATTTGTTGAATAAATTTTTTGGTGGCTTGCGATTTGTGGT
Organism: Diplosoma virens; assembly: GCA_963680785.1. Classification (NCBI taxonomy): domain Eukaryota; kingdom Metazoa; phylum Chordata; class Ascidiacea; order Aplousobranchia; family Didemnidae; genus Diplosoma; species Diplosoma virens. The sequence goes on along the minus strand of OY796892.1, from coordinate 37,225,109 downwards.
GGATAACGCGTTGTGATCCTCAACGACTATAAGGCCATTCCAGTTTTTAAAAAATTCTGTCCGAGTGCCACGTGGCGTGGTAGTGCACAAGTATTTCATCAGGCCTCTCTTATTAGAGCTGTAACAATTAATTTGAAGGAATCAAGTCAATCCAAGCCCAACTACTTTTGAGTCGGAGGCAATTTTGAAAATTCGAAAATATTGCCTCGAGTTAAGTCTCAGTTTATTTTGTCTGTAATTGATTCTGAACAGCTTTTTTTACGATCATCTCAAAGTTTAAACACCAAAAATTTAAGGGATATTGCTATCTGGAATACGACTGTTTTTTTTTTTCGCAAAAAAAGGTGAGGGCACCGAAAAATTTTCGGCTGAAGGAAAACATTAAAAAAGGTCTTTTAAAAAAAGCAAATTTTTGCAATTTAAGAAACTTTTTACGAGTACTAAAAACATAGTGGAGGCCAAAAATATAGGCCTCTACTTTTGTGATAAACGCTTCTGATGCAAGTACTTTTTCTGTCTCTACTAGTTTCCCAGTCAAAATTTTTCTCCTATATGCTAAAATTTATATTTTTTGAATGTGCTTTTTTTAGCTCTTTTGCAAAATTATTGTGATATGCAGTGTGTTCAAGTTTTGTGACCTTTTGTCTAAATCGAAATATTACAAATTTTTTTCAAATTAATTTTGTCAAATTTATATTATTGTGGAGACAAATTTAACACGATGCTTCTGTCTTTCACATTTTAAAGAAAATTATTTGCATCTCTCCGATTTCGGTGCCCTGACAAGGATCAGCAAATTTTTTTTTTACTAGAGTCATTTACTTCTATACTAAAGTCAATTCATAGTCATTGGCTAATTTGATAACTTGAGTTTAAGTCTGTTGTAAATGTGACTGAAGTCGACAATTCTTCTTAGACTTTTTTGAGTGATCTTCTGTCGGAATCCGGACTTAAATCATTGCAACTCTTTATCATCCAAAATGCCAGGAGTTTAATATTTTTATTGAAAGACATGCTTATACGATATATTGAAAGACAGACATATTGAAAGACAGACATATTCAAAGACAGACATATTGAATGACGGACATATTGACAGACATATTGAAAGACATGCTTAAGGAGCAAAAAATAATCCAATTTTTGTTACAGGAAACATGTTTTTTGATAACTCCTGATAAAATTTGTTATAGATATTAAGCATTTTATACTCGTGATATTTAAGTGTTTTCTGTGGTTTTGGATATAAAATAAGGATATATATATATTTAGCTGAGCTTGCTATGAAATGGCAACCCTGTGAGAAGTCCGTATGAAGCAATGGGAAGTAATTGAATTTCTTGTTGTTGAAGGAGAAACTTTTATTAACATTCACAAGAGATTGCAAACTGTTTACAAAAGTGAAACCTTGGACTATAGCAACGTGTCGAGATGGGTCCAACGTCTGATTAAGAAATTTGAAAATTCAAAAAAATTGAGAAATGCAATCGTAAGAGACATCCCTTGTTCTGGCCGCCTATCGAATTCTGTTAACCAAGCTTATGAAACAAAAGCAGACACTTTAGTCGGAACGGATAGGTGCATAACTCGTAATGAGTTGGCAGCAGAGCTTAAAGTAAGCCATAGTAGTGCTTATAACATTGTTGATTTTCCTGTTTTTCAAAAGTGTGTATCTGCTGGGTCCCGAGACAGCTGACAGATGAGCGCAAAGCTGAAAGCCTTAACTACTCCATGGAACTTCGTGAAGTTAGTAAAAGAGACAACACATTCTTTGACAGGCTAATAATCCTATATGGAGAAATTTAATTTTGTGCACGATAAAAATTATTTCAACTGTTTTTTCGTGACAGTAGCTTTCTATTGTACAATATTTGACAAAATATTTTAAAAATTTTTATGTACTCGTATTTTTGATATTTTCAAACGTGCCAGATCTGTCCCATTGGTCCATAGTACGAAACATTAACCGTTATATATCATGCAATAATTGAATCATAAAAGTCAAAAACGAGTGCACAAGTAATTTTACATTACAATTTGAATACTTTTAGCTTTTGTGAAATGTTTTAAAGCAGTTTTTATTTTTATTCAGGCAAAGAAACGTTTCACATTTTATGCAAAAAATGTAGATTTTGCTTGTGTACCCAGGCAGTTTGCAATTGTCTCTTTTTCTCTGTAATCTGAATACTTTCTTCACTTTGAGGGTTGTTGTAACTGGATTCACAATAAACATATTCATCATCAGAGTCACTTTTTCCTAGAAATTCATTTTCGCTCTCCCCATTCTCACCCCCACCAATACCTGCCCAATTCTGTATTCCATAAAATTTTCGAACATTCATAAATAATTTATTATTACACTATATTTACTCAAAATATTCAAAAAAACTGCAACATAACACTTAGATTATATTTAGATCTTCAGCATATGAATCAAACTTTATGGACCAAGTGGACAGATCTGGCACGTTTAAACTAATCGATACCACATTAATCTCAATAAGCAAACATTGAAAATTTTTTATTGATATGATAGAACTTGTTTTACTAAATACAAAAAAATTTTATTTGGTCAAAAAATTTGTTTGCTTATCAAGAACTACTTAATGCAAAATAGTAAGTATCAGCACTTTTCACTAACCTTGCCAAACAAGCAAAGAACTGACTATTACTTTCACACTGGTTGAAGTTTTAGAGTTTCACTTAAATACTCAAGTTTATGGCCACTATTCAAAAAATAATTGCATGTTTTTATTCTTGGCAATGACAGAAAACAAAAACCAATTAATCTCCAGAGAGGGTTACGGCTTTTTTTGTGTACGCAAAAATTATTTCAATATCAAATTTTTAAACGCTTCATTTTCTATTAAACAATTTGGATAAAAATGAAGAATTCGTTAGCAAAATTTTTTATTGAAAATTTATATATTTATAAATACAGCAATACAGCAGTTTGTAATAAAAAACGATAGAAAATTAATAAGTAATTGTGTTATTGAAAATTGAACTTATTTTTTGCATCAGCTTTCTCTATAGATTAAAATTCAATATTTACCATGCAGTGCTGTGATAATTAACTCTTACCAATCAAGTTACTGAAAATTTTAATTTTGTAGCAAAATATCTGGAACGTGGCAGAATTTTCAACAGCAAGCAATGAACCAATGCAGTTGACAACATTTTTATTCAAACGCTGACGTTTCGAGAGTTGACTCGAAAACATTCAAACATATTATAAATTATTTGCAGAGAAGCACAGCAGCTATCAGCTTTATCTAACCTGCTAACCTTATATTTAATTGATAAATTTTTAATTAAAAAAACTATTAGTGAAATATTTTTTGTTCATTTTTTATAATAACTTTTAAATATACCTATAGGTACATGTACACGTACTCTACTAAAAGCATGGCAAGCGAAACGAAACAAACATTGCTTTAGGCTACAACGTTGATTTCAATTTTATGGACTATTTATGAAAGCATTAGCAATAACTCTCACACATCAATTACAACCGGCTGGAGTAGGTGCAATGTCTCTAGCAGAAACAGTTACCTCGCGTCCTTCGGGTGATCGTACGACGGCGTAATTCGGATTAGCGTTGAGCAAATCCATTTCTTCTACAACATGATCATACTTATCTCGTACATGCTTACGCACATACACAGGTCCTGGTTCATTCATCCAGATTGGAGCGTTGGTACCAAACATTGAACGACGGGGAAATTTTAGAAAACGGTCATGGGGAACTTCATTTGTAGCTGTGCAAAGCAATGATCGCAATGAGTGAAGAACTTCTGGGATAACCATCTCCCAATTGACGATTTCTAAGCCGTTTGTGCGGAGTGCCAGTTTTATGGTGTTCCAAATTATTCCATTAAAACGTTCGCACTGAGAGTTACCACGAGGGCCCAGATGGTAGGTGCTTTCACGCAGCCTGGGGCGTGAGTAAGTCTGTTCATTGATTTTAAAATGACAGACCGAAACCGAACCTACCAAAACGGAAGGGTATCCACCCATTCCGATGTTCAGTGTAGGTCTGCTAATCGGCAAACGTCCTTTTCAGGACGGGGCAATGCTAAGATAAAACTGCCTTTTTCAGGGCACATTGCCAACAAGTTCCGAAGACCCACTATTCTTCAGCTGAACATCGAAGGCCTCACTGCAAGCAAGATGAACGTTCTTCATCATCTCGCTATGCAGTCTGAGGCACTCGTCATCCTATTGCAGGAGACCCATTGCACTGATGCAGAGAAGTTGGTACTACCAAACTACCAACTAGCTGGGTCTTCTTTAAGCAGGAAGCATGGTCTTGCCACGTTTGTCCACGAGCGACTGAGTACACGCTTTTGGACCAATCTCCACCGACATCGGAGATCGAGTGGTTGTGTGTGGACGTTGATGGTTATAAAATAGTCAACGTCTACAAACCACCGCCAACGCGATTGCGAACCCTGGATCTCCTAGTGTTTCCTCACCCCTGTCTGTACGCTGGCGATTTTAACTGTCGTCATGCTGACTGGGGTTACGACGACAACAGTCCGGACGGTGAGTGCTTGGCTGGATGAGCAAGTTTTAATTGTCTTGCCCTCCTATATAATGCCAAGGACGCTGCCAGTTTTTATTCCGGCCGCTGGAACATTGGTACTAATCCGGACCTAGCTTTCGCCAGCGTAAGTCCAAACAGTCGCTTACCGGATAGACGTGTCCTTGACAAGTTCCCCAGGTCACAACATCGACCTTCGCTTATTACACCACCAAGGTTTGCTATGGCAATGCCAAGCATGCCTGTTAAGCGATGGAACTTCCGCAAGGCCAAATGGAATCACTACATTGCTTTGACGAATAAATTCGCAAAGACTTTGTTGCCGCCTGATACACTTGATGTGGATGCGGCTTACCAGGACTTCTGTAACATCATTAAGAAAGCAGCCAAAAAGACTATCCCACGCGGGTATCGAAATACCTACATTCCGTGTTGGGATGCAGAGTGTGAATCCCTCTATAAAACCTTTCTGCAGTCTCCTCAGGGAGACGACTCGAGCTTGGCTGCTACAGCTCTGCTTGCCAAGCTTGACAGAAAGCGGAGGGATCGATGGTTTGAAGCAGTTCGGAGCATTGACTTTTCACACTCTAGTCGAAAAGCGTGGAGTATTTTGAACAACCTTACTGGTAGGTCACGACACTCTCCTCGTCACTGTCCCGTTTCAGCCGATGCTATTGCATCTCAGCTGGTTAGAAATGGGAAATACGAGGCTGTTGACCGCAAGTCATCTCGACTTGTCTTTCAAGAAGTGTCTGATTTTTGGAGGGCCACAACACCAGACGCAGTAAATATCTCTGACAATTTTTCACAGAGAGAATTTGCTGCTGCCCTTCAACATTTAAAACCAGGTAAAGCTCCGGGACCCAACTCCATCTTCCCCGAGTTTATACTCCATGCTGGAGCTGCTTTGAAGTCCTGGTTACGTGACTTCATTTCTTCCTGTTTGCGCCGACTCAAAATTTCCAAGATCTGGAGAAGAGCGCTTGTGGTCGCGATCCCAAAACCCGGAAAGCCCGTGGGGGACCCAAAGAGTTATCGACCGATATCTCTGCTCTGTGTCCCCTACAAGATCCTCGAGAGGCTTATCTACGTCCGCGTTGAACTATTAATCGATCCGCTGCTCCCTAAAGAGCAGGCTGGGTTCCGACGCGGGAAGTCAACCGTAGATCAAATTGTTCTGCTAACCCAGAACATCGAGGATTCTTTCGAGGCTAAAAAGAAGGCCGGTGCCGTATTTATCGATCTGACAGCTGCTTATGACACTGTCTGGCACCGTGGCCTTACCTGCAAGCTGCTGAGACTACTTCCGGATAAGCACATGGTCAAAATGATCATGGAGCTTGTCCGAAATCGAAGTTTCACCCTTACCACCGGTGACAGCAAGCAAAGCAGGCTACGCCGTCTTAAAAACGGCGTTCCTCAGGGATTGGTCTTGGCTCCCCTCTTATTTAACATCTATACGTACGATCTTCCTTCCATGATTTCCAGAAAGTTTGCTTATGCTGATGATTTAGCATTGTTGCACTCTTCTGGAAACTGGAAGGACTTGGAGGGGACATTAAGCCAAGACATGTCCACACTGTCAGCGTATCTCCAGACTTGGAGGTTGAAACTCAGTCACACTAAGACGGTGACGACAGCCTTTCATTTAAACAACCGAGAGGCCAAACGTGAGCTAAAGGTCTACAACAACGGTGGACTTTTACCGTTCTGTCCAACCCCTACTTATCTTGGGGTAAAACTGGACAGATCGCTCACGTTTCGTCACCATTTAGTGGCATTGCGCAAAAAACTATCTTCGCGCGTCACACTGTTGAGGCGACTCCTGGGCTCGGGATGGGGTGCTGGTGCTAAAACACTACGCATAGCCACCTTGTCTCTAGTCTACTCAACAGCTGAGTACTGTGCGCCAGTCTGGTGTCGCAGTGCTCACACTCGCCTAATCGACAGTGTCTTGAATGACGCCTTGCGCATAGTTACTGGATGCCTGCGTCCCACTCCAACGGACCACCTACCTATACTCTCAGGCATCCAGCCAGCTGAGCTTCGCCGAATGGGAGCGACACTCTCCTTGGCTTACCGTGAATCTCTGGACCCCGATCATATTTTGCATGGTCTGTTAAATGGGTCCTCAGATACTGGCCAAGTGAGACTAAGATCCAGACGCCCGTTTGTGCCAGCTGTGCGGAATCTTTTGGACAACCTTGCCAGACATGGCATCCGCGCCTCTGAATGGACAAATCACAAATGGAAAACGGAGTACTGTGAAGGTGCTTCCAGGCTCCGTGCTTTTGTGCCCCGGACCGGTTCCAGGCCTGTTGGGATGGGCTTATCCCGAGCAGCTTGGGTTAAGCTCAACCGCCTGCGGACTGGTGTTGGGCGATTCCATTCGTCCATGCACAAATGGGGTCTCGCTCCTTCACCGAATTGCGAGTGTGGCGCCTCTGAGCAAACCGCAGACCATGTACTAACAGTGTGCCCTATACATCGGGCACCACATGGAGCACGAGGTCTGACGGTTTTGGATGACGAAACTCGATGCTGGCTTAATGACATCACTGCCAGCGTCTGATCCAGGCAGTTCAGCAGTCTGGGGTAGTAAAAGGATAAACCCTCGCCCCCAGTCCTGTTTGTGTCTGACCTGGAGTGGATACCGCTTCAAACGACGTCGACGACACCGTTACCACGAGGATTTATACATGGAGGAAAATGTACTCGCGATTCCCCGTTCGTTTAAAAATTTTTTTTATCTCTTTCGATACAAAACACTTTGCATTATCACTGTGCACAATAGCAGGAAAACCCAACAAGCTAAACAGTGATCTTAAACACGATATAACTGTACGAGAACTGGTATCTTTACAGGCGAAAACAAAGGGAAATCGTGAAAACTCATTGACAACAGTAAAAATTTAATTATTTTTGGTTTTTGAAGGCAGAGGACCTTTAAAATCCATACTTAATCTTTCGAAAGGTTGCGAACTTTTAATTAAATTTACAATAGGCGGTTTAAAAAAACTTTGGCTTAATTTCACAACAAATTGCACAGGCACTAGTCATTCTTTTTACGTCGTCAAGCGAATATGGCAAATTTCTTTGTCGGATGTAGTGATACATTCTAGTTATCCCGGGGTGACATAAACCCGCATGAATTCTATAAAGCGCATTTACAGTTGTAGCAGCACAATATACTCGCGACAATGCGTCAGAAACAACATTAAATTTACCTTGACGATAAATGATATCATAACAATATTGACTCAATTCCATTCTCCATCGCATAATCTTATCATTTTTAATTTTGTTACGCCGAGAATTACCAAACATAAAAGCTACAGAATTTTGATCTGTTATTATAGTGAATTTGCGAGGCAATAAATAGTGCGACCATCGCCGGACCGCTTCAACAATAGCTGCAGCTTCCTTTTCCACGCTTGCATAACGTTTCTCGTTTGAATTGAGTATTCTTTACCAAAAGGCGACGGGTCGACTATTTTGCTGTAGAACTGCAGATACAGCAACATCGGAAGCATCGGTTTCCAATGTAAACGGCGCATTTTCATCTACACTTGCTACAGTGTCGCATCAGCTAATTCACTTTTTAGCTGATAAAAACAGTGTACAGCATTTTCATTCAAAGGAAACATTCGCAATTCTACTAAGGGTTTTACTTTACAAGAGAAGCGAGGCAACCATTTCGCATAATATGCGAAGAGGCCGATTGCCCTGCTTAACTCTTTTTTTGATTTTGGTACGGGTATATCCAACAAAGTTTTAACACGCTCAGGGTCTGAGCGCAATGTACGATCATGGATTTGGTACCCCAATAACGAAATACAATCGGACGAATAAGTACATTTGTTCTTATTAAATGTTAAATTATGTTTCGCTGCTGCTTCAAGAAATTCCTGAAGATTTGCATCGTGTTCTTCTTTTGTCTTGCCGCAAATTGTGATGTTGTCGAGGTATGCGAATGCTCCTTTACAATTATTGCGTTCGATAATGTCATCAATTATCCGTTGGAACCATGAAACCGCATTAGTCAGACCAAACGAAATTCTTTTACTTTGATAAAGCTTTCCATTAGCCTCAAAAGCTGTATACGGTCGGTCTTCTATTGGAATTTCCACCTGGTGGTAGGCACTTTTCAAATCTAAAGTGCTGATGAATTTCGTTTGGTCTGACTAATGCGGTTCCATGGTTCCAACGGATAACACTGGTCAACACACAAATTTTTGCCACAGATATTATATTGATTTTAGGGTATATCAGGTGCGTAGATTTCGAAAATGACATTCATTTTTGCTAGTTGGCTCTAGTTTTTGAGATAATTGCATTTTTTTGTAAAAATATTACTTAGACTGTGTTATATGGCATTGTTGTTCATTTAATGCTATTTAATCAATACTGTACGCTTCGATCTTCTTTTGTAAACGCAGTAAAACAAAAATGCAAAGCATCCATGCAAACTACAATGCTAAAAAAGGATGCAACAGCAATATTTACCGTTAGTTTGCAAGAAACGTATTGGAACTAAAACCCAGTATTACAGCGTATAAATGTATGTTGCCGTTATTTATTTAAACAAACGAAGCTTGAAAATACTGAGCTTTAACAACTACCATTCTGTCAAATCTACGAAACCAATCGCCTCTTGTAAGACTTTCTAGCGTGAGGAGCTAATGGCTTATGTCGTTGAAGATTCCAACAATAGTCCGCCATCATGTGGGTGTCCCATCGTCCTTGATACCTTTCTTCCATTAATTTAATGTCCTGATGGAATCTTTCTCCTTGCTCTTCACTTAATTCCCCAAGATTTTCTGGAAATCTATCTAAATGCTAAAGAGGTAATGAATCTTGATGCTCATCTTTGCTCCCAAACTTTGAAATTTTGAAAGCATATCTTCAACTATCTGAATGTAATTGTTTGCTTTATTGTTTCCCAAAAAGTTTTTTACAACCACAGTAAAAGAAATCCAAGCAGCAAATTCCTTCTCAGTCATAGATGCAGTGAAGTTTGGATCGTTCATCAGCTTTCGAATTTGAAAACCATCAAATATTCCTGCTTTTAGTTTTTCATTGCTCATCCCTGGAAATACTCTGCAAATGTAATTAAAACAATTTCCGTGTACTGGCAAAGCTTTCACAAACTGCTTCATTATACCCAATTTGATGTGTAGAGGTGGCAAAATGATTTTTTCTCTTGGGACAAGGGGCTCATTGATGACATTACATTCATTAACTGTTAGTGTAATTCTTTCAGGCCATTCCTTCTTCACCCAGTGGTCACTGCGAGCACGGCTGTCCCACAAACAAATAAACCACGGATATTTAGTATAACCACTCTGCTGACCAAGCAAAAAGTTGACCCTTTTCAAATCAACACATATTAACCATTGGTGGTCACAGTAGTTCAATTTTTCTAGCACTCGTTTAATATTGTTGTATTTTTCTTTGAGCAATGTAGAGTGGCCAATGGGAATCGAGGCATACTTGTTTCCATTGTGCAGCAATACACACTTCAAACTTCTTTTTGAACTGTCTATAAATAAACGCCAATCTTGAGGTTTATATTCAGGTATTCCCATTTTTAAAAGAAGTCCTTCAACATCTGAGCAGAAAACAAGCCCTTCTTCTGAACGATAGTACGGAAGTAAGTCGCTCTCCCTTGTGCGGTAAAAGGTTACTTTCGTACCAACACTAAGGCATTTCTTGTCTTTAAGCCTGGATGCCAATACTTCAGATGCTTCTTTAGATAGATTAAGATCTCTTATGAGATCGCTCAGTTCCTCCTGATTAAACTGCTTCGGACTGGTCGAACTTTCTTCAAAAATGCTTGAAACATCACTTTCACTACAGCTTTCTGAAGCTTGGTGGACAAAGTCCCATTCTGATGGTTTTTCTGGAAGATGACTAAATTGTGGCACGGGTATATCTTCACAGTGGGGTACAGGACGCCTAGCAGATTCTAAGTCCGGGTAAATCCATGATTTTTTCTTGTGACGATTAAAACCCTTCAAATCTACCATACAAAAATAACAATCATCAAAGTGGTTTTTCTGTTCTCGCCACACCATTGGCACACCAAATCTAAAGCTTTTAGTTTTTCCTTTTGTCCACATTCGTAAGTGCTCAACACATGATTTGCAGACAACATGTGGAGCCCATGGCTTGTCTTGGTCACCAAGTTTAACTCCAAAGTAAGCACGGTATACTTTGCGAACAAAATCTGTAATAGACCTTTTATACTCTTTAAGAATATATTCTCCACATATGTAACAGAAACTGTTAGGGTCATTACAACAACTTCTTCTTCTTGAACAACTCATAGCAGGCAACATAAAGCAATAAGTAAAACTGAAAACATGAAAACCTAAATATAGTAAAAGTTACTGCATTTCAACTTTTCATTAGAATTTTTTTAGACTCCAAGATTGCTAATGGTCAGTTATTGACTTTTCTGCTTTGTTAACCTTTCTAAAAATAAGACAACTGGTCCTTTATTGCAAAACAAAATCTCCTTGTCAGCACAATTGCCTCTTACTGTAGTTTATATGGCCGTTATCTGAGCTTTTATAGCCAGTTATTGTGTCTGCTTTATCTCAAAAACTAGAGCCAATTCAGCAAAAATAAAGTCATTTTTGGAATCAGCGCACCTGATATACTATAAAATCGTTGAAAAATCTATCGCAAAAAGAAAAAAATATTTTTTTGTTGAGCTGTGTAATTGATGACATTATCGAACGCAATAATTGTAAAGGAGCATTCACATACCTCGACAACATCACAATTTGCTGCAAGACAAAAGAAGAACACGTGCAAATCTTCAGCAATAAACTTTTCGTTTGCCAAAGAATGCTTACGCGATTTCGTGATTATAGGTTTACAGTCACTTGCTAAATGTTCGAACAATCGTGGTACAACATTCGTCTTAATACATTTCAGCGCATTAATACACAACGAAGGTCTTGGACCACCAAAATTAAATCGAACGTGATCATGTAACTTTAAAACATCTTGCCCAACAATAACATCGGTGAGTAAATCTTTAAGAACATGCAGTTTTACATCGCGGTAAGTTCGATTTTGCAAACGAATCGTAGACGAACAAACTTCTTTACTTTGAAAACAGTTTCTGGTTACCGCTAAACCAATCTCGTTGTTCTCATTACTAAGCTGAAATCTATTTGCAATAGCAAATTTTTGATTAACATAACTCAACGTTGAACCGGTGTCAATTAGAGCATTCGCGGCAACATTGTTTACCAATATACGCACATTTACAATATCAGGGACGCCAGCGATATCGTTTATAACTGCTACATCATTATCTTTATCATTAGAAACAATTGGAACAGTTAGACTTTTTAAACCGGGAACGACATTGTCTCGCAAAATGTCCATAGCTACCGCATTTAAAGCACTTACTTCTTTGGGCGGGACATTGAAACTTTTTGTGGAGTTGGTTTGCACCGCAGCGTTCGCATTTCTTCATCTGCTGTCGAATTACACAAGCATCAGATGGCGTTTCGGAACAGAACAGCTCAAGCTTTGCAAGTCTCATTTCACAACTTTCGATTGCAGAAACCGGGATAACTTCAATAGCTTTACCATCAGTCGCAGTATAACTCTCCGAACTTTTCTGAGCCGTGTCAAAACATCGGACTTGATTGAATATGGCTTCTAATGTCATCGATTCTTCTCTTGTATTCTCTAACAGTCTAGAACTAATCGATGTAGATAGTAGACCAGATATGAAAGCATCACGAATTGCTTCACTTCGACAGACATCAACACTTACTGATCGGTAATTACAATCTTTTGCTAATTGCTTCAATTTCTGCAAATAGTCGTCCAACGACTGCGCTTGCTGCTGCTTGCATGTCATCAGCAAATGTCTTGCAAAAATGATGTTGCAAGGTTTAACGTAAAGTCTTTCCAAGGTTTGTATCGCTTCTTGATAGGTGCGACATTCACTCACATAATCGTATACATCTTTGCTGATATGAGTAATTAAACATTTAAATTTATCTTCATTAGATATTGCAGGCTCAGCAGGAAAAGAATCTACGAAATTTGAAAATGTGCAATACCAATGCCTCCACTCTTTACTAGCTTGCTTCGAATTAGGATCGGCATTGAAAACGCTTGGTTTAATAAACTTGCTATCCATTATTTTATTTTATTTTTTTTCAGTTGAATAAATTGTTGTAGACTAATGCAAGCAAATAAACATTAGCTTTATTCAACTGAAAAACGCTGCATCTACCAACTGTGATAACAACAACTGAAAACATAGAAATTTTACCACGTGCGTAACTACCAAGGCAGCCGCAAGCACACCACGAATTATGCAGGCAAATGACGTGTGACTAGTACAGTACGCGCGCGCATAATGCGGGTTCGATTACACGACAGCCACAAACAAAATTAACTAAGCAAACTTAACATTTTATGTTCCGAATATGCGCCGCAATAGAATAAATAAATTTTATCTAATTGACTGACAACAATTTTTAAAAATATCTTGTAATCCAAAAATCAGTTAAGTTGAGACAAAATAGACAAAGCTCAAATAAACAAACTAAAGAGTGACACATTCAATTTTTTAATGTTAAATATTTCAAAAATAAAAAATGTAATCAATGTAAGCAATATGACACTGATAAAAATGATTCAAGACTTACAGCTTAATTTCCGCGCATGCGTCTGATTTGAATGCTATAATTGCTTTAGTGAAACAAAGCCAGAAAAAAATAATCGAAAACTTAGAATAAGACTGATAAACTAAGTAAAATATTGCTCAGGTAAATTGAAAAATTCTTAATAAGTGGTCTGACGCTGTGTTCCCAAAAAGTTAGCAGTACAGTTACTGATGTAAATTAACTGTAGCAACAGCATGAACATATGGACCTAAACACCTAACTCAAACACGTTAGTTTACAAACCTATCAATAGCTAAATTAATTATACATGAAGAAACGTTGTCAACAACATTTATGTTTTTCGACTTGAAATAAATAATTTTATCAAAATCAACGTTTTCAACGTAAGAAGCATTAAAAAGCATGAAAAAGTTTAAAATCGGGCTTTTAAATCGAAAGTAAATTATTTATTCATTACTCTTTGTTGCAAATATACTCATTAAAATGTTTTGGTATTAGTAAAGCAGTTTTTAATTTATATTAACATTATTTCCTACTTTCTTTTTCAGTGAGGCTGGATTGGTTTATTATGGTGCATAAGTAAGATTTAAAAATATTTCTAAATTTTTGTATAAATCAAATAGGGAATTTCAAGGCCTTTTTTTAAATTAAGCAGTTTTTATTGGCATATGATTATGTTTAAAATTTTAAATTAATTTTGTTCACTTTTTAGTAGCATTGAAAAAGAATTGTATTGAAATTGAGCCTTTTTAATTGAATCACATATGCATAATCAAGATTTTCAGGTTGATAGTTGATTTTTTTTTATATGAGAGCTTTTACAGTACATAAAATTGCTGAAACTACTTTCTTCTGTAAACAAACTTTGTATTGACTCCAAAAAACTTGAAATTGATCGTAGCTTTGTTGTGTGGATTGGATTGTTTTATCAGTTAATAGTTCAATCTGAGAGTTGAATTTTCCTGATGAATCAATTTGATATTTACAGTATGTGTTTTCTATCAACTTGAAAATTCTTTTATTTTTGTTTTGTCCTGATCCCAAAATGTGTTTTATTATTTTTAGCTAATTTTTAGAGAAATATGTAGAAGAAAAAGTTTTTAGTGATCAAAATAAAAAGAGCTTTCTGCATCTTATGACACCAAAATAAACTTTGTAGTCCTAGCGGTTGGAGGTATGTAATGCGTTAAAATTTGACCCCTGTGACCTTTAAATTAAGATAGACACTTCAGTTTTAAAACAACTCACTAAATCACTTTTAACCAAACTTTTGGACCAAAAGGCAACTTTCAGGCCGTTTTTTTTCGTTTCAAAATACATTTTTTAATCCACTTTACCCACCAATAAAACTGTTAAAAGGATTGTAAAGCTTATTGTGTTAATCTAAAGGTTTTACTTCTTTTTTTTAATTTTTACTTGACTTTTGACGACAAAACCGTTTTAAAAGTAAAGTGAAAGTTTTTTTCAGTATTAGTTTTATTGTCATTGCCATTGGGTAGCGGCGCACTTACTTACAGAAAGCAGTCTGATGCAAATTTGATTTCATCAACTTATTTGCAAAATTTTTAAAAAATCTCAAAAAAGAGATAAAAAATATTCACGATTATGTCTAGCAATCTTCAATTTACTGTAAATCAAGGTTTGAAATGATTTAGGACTATATTTAATTTAGATTCTCAATTTGGTAACTGTTAACCGGTGACTTAGCTTTCTCGAATCAATTTAAAAGTAAGCGAAGCACTAACAAGCATTAAAATTTTTATGCTGTCTTTTCACTGTGAAAAGACGACTAGATCACTTTGCACCCTGTGCGCTCTTTGCCAAAACCTTAATCAAGGCGTATTTGAAAAAAAAGAAAGTTAATTTAGCGGTTATTACAGATTTGTTCTACATTTTTTTGAAAAAGCTCGTTTATTAGTGTTAATAAATCGACTAGTTCCGATATTGAAGAAGTCAAAAGAATCAAACATCTATAAATCTTATCCAAAAGATTCACAAAAGCCCAATTTGTTAGAACGAAATAGAGATAAATATTGTAAAAGATTCCAACACAAACCAGAATCAAATATTTCTACATTTTACTATAAGAATTCCAAACATTCGTGCATTGCATGTTGAGCTTTTGTTTATTTTGTTAGTGTTTAAATTTTGTCGCAAATTTTCTTTGAATGAGCTTTTTTGTCTGTCAGGCCTTTTTGTCCGCGACCTATTATGAATCCTACCATGTTTTTTCCGCCAACCGTACAGCGTCTACATGTGATTCGGATGTCGCTTTTTCTTTTGTTTTGTTTTGTTCTTTTTTATTATCTTCTCTGCTTTTTTAAAAGATGCTGCAACCATCTACACTTATTTTCAAAAATTTTGTTTTTTTCTCAACCGCGTGCCATAACGTTCATCGTTTTGTTGTCTTTAGCGAACAAATTTTTAATTTCTTTATATTTTTATAGCGGAGCTAAAGTAAAAGATACTCTTACTGCTCCTATTTTAAAGGTTAAATAATAAAAAATTGTTTTGATTTTTTGTGCTATGAATATATAGCATTCATTTGAAAAAAACATAACCTACTGCTTATATAAGCCAACTTATTGGTGTTTTATTTAAATCGAAAAAAGTTTTTTTACTATTAAAATGTAATTACTAAACATCCCTCATCCTTTTCAACAAATATTTTAGCGGAAAATTTTTTTTTATTAATTTTATTGTAAATTTTTTTCTTGAACACCTTTTTTTGAAAATTAATGCGATTTCAGTATTCGTTTAAATTTTCCTTCTAAAGTTTTAGACTTCTTTGTATGTTTCGGTCTATCTCATCAAACTCTTCCAAAGATCGCTGGAGGGTGAAATAGATAAAAAAACTTCAAATACTTATAAAAAATTATTAAAATTTTATTTAGTTCATATTTAGAACCCCGTATTGTTTGAACTGCAAAAATTTAGTATTTTTATTTGTAAAATTATAAACAAGGCAAAAATTTTGTCCCATTGTTCCTGCAATTAACTTGTTTCTATTTTAGATTTCTTCTAAGCGTTTACAGTTTATTTTTGTGCTAAATTTTTAAAATGTTAATAATAAATCTTATTTATCTCCTTTAGTTAATTTAGAAATGATTCAGAAATAAATCGTATTTGCTTTTTAATATCTTTGTTTAACTTATTACCTTGGTGCATCGTGACTGGCTGTAGTTATGATTTGTTATTTTTTTTGATACAATTATGATGCAAGGAATAGCTACGTACATGAAATGGGTGAACAGCTCAAAATTAAAAAAAATTTTGATAGTAAATGAATATATTGCGATTGCCACAGCATTTTGTTATCTAAAAAAAACATTTATTTTAAAGTAATAGAATATATTGTAGCTAAAAAAGCTGTATTGAAATGAAAGTTATCTACTAGTCAAAATGTTCAATGACATTGTCGATAAATATTAAAGCTCAAGTAGTTCTTTAGACAAGATTTGAATTTGTGCTGATAAACTGTTAAACGAAAAAAGCAAAGAATACAGGAGGACATTAATTTTGTTATTCATTAAATAATTAGGATTTGTTTATAAAACTATAGACATCTTTGTTTGAAACTAATGTTTAAATTAAAAAAAATTGACGTGAAAGAAAAATTTCTTTGTGGATTCGAAATTTGCATCGAAGCAATCAAAACAAACTTTTTTTAAACAACAGAAAACTTTTTTTAAATGTTAATCTGTGTAGCATTTGTAATTACTTAGAAAACTATCTTTTATTTGAGATTATTCATAGTTAACATTGTTGAGAACAATGATGCAGAAAAACATTGACATAGCTTAAATATTGTTTATTGATATAGATTACAGGTTCTCAAGCTTTTTTGCTCATTTACCCCTTTACTTTTAATCTCAAGGGGTAAATTTGCCCCGGTTGAGAAACCGTGAAATAGATTGTTGAGATAGGCAGTGGCCGACAATGAGCTGTTTTTAACGTGGGCGTTTAAACTGAATTATATAATATACGGGTACATTCAATCCCAAACCAAAAAAGTAACTTAATTTTGTTACACTGTAGTAATAAACTAAAGTGATTTTTTTGGTTTTGGATTGAATTTATGACAATATCATATATATTAGTTTAAGCGCACACCTTAAAAAACAGCTCATCGTCTGCCACTGGATGTAGGTCAGACCATGTCAATACGGAAAACCTTATTATTTACGTTTTTACGTTTTTGCATCAGAAACAGTAAAGTTTTAATCTAGTATTTTGAACAAACTGGTTTTCCGCACAGTAAAATCATAAATAAAACGAAACAACACAACACATGCAAAAATCACTGAACATTTTCAAATTCAAAACCCAGCGCACGATAGCTTTTAGTTTCGGCAGTAGATATTTTGGTAAATTAACCAAGCGACTCCCATTTTGAAAATGGCATTTTACTACACTACCGTTTTACGATTCTAGAAAAGTGTAGATTTATTAAAAAAAGATTATTTGGTGATTAGCTGTGTACATATTCATTTAAACTACACTGCTTTAAATGATTAAGATTAAATTGGAATTTTGCACAAATAAGTCCCTTTACTTTTAAATTAAAACGCTAACTAATCGACCAATTTTTAAAATATTGTGATGCAAAGAAAGCATGAAATAAAAATTACAAAAATTACACCTGGATAAAATAAGCCCTAATTGATTTCAGCTGGGCTCTAAACTTGATACATCTTTAATTGATTGTAAATCCTAAAATTTTGGCAGCGTTCATCTTCAATTTTTCAAGTTCAGGTTCAAATTTTGAGAATCGATTTTAGCGAAAAACAGCAAGACCATGAAGCCGTTGAAAAAAGTCCAAACAAAATCCGGTAATAAAACAACAAAGATTAACATTTTATCCTTATTATTAGCAACAAAATTAGTCAAATAATGAACTCGAACTTGATCGATTATTTTGAGTTTCAGTTTAAGAATTGTTACTTTTCGAGTACGGCAAAATATATCGAATTCTTCAAGCTAGAGTTCGAGTTAAAGTTTGAGTTTGCAGCCCTGGATTTAATGCAAGAAATTTACCAAAAAAAAAAACATTGTAAAAAATATTAAGTGTACTTACACTTGGAAATGGCCCAACTCGATGCCGCCAACTCGATGCCGCCAACTCGATGCCAGGCAACTGGTTAGAGTTAGGGTTAGTAAACAACAATTTGAAAGTTAAACTGTTAAAAGTTGTCTTGGCATCGAGTTGGCCTAGAATCGAATTGGGCTGGCATCGAGTCGGCGGCATCGAAGCGTACCCGACCCTTACACTTATAAGTTTCGTGTGTAAAGCAACAAATTAATTTTGTTCTGGGATAAATAATCACTATTACGTGTACTCTGCAGCAACTCATCATATAAAAAAGGATTTAAATCATGTGCAGTTTGTTAGATAGCCGTTATTTAAATACGACTTTTCGAACAAAACAATTTATGAGTATTTTCATGATTAAATGTTTTTTATGAATAAACAAGTAACATTAAAGATCATGCATAGGTAACCTACAGCTTTTCGACATTTTTTTTTAAGTCCATTTGTGCCCTTTTAGATATTTTTTCTCGATAACAAGTAAACAAATACACAAATTTTAGTACTTACAAAATTTTAACAAGTAATAGATGGTTTTAAGCAAATGATTTTAACTGAAGATCTTTTTTTTAGAATTCACTTGACTTTTATTGATAATTTCTGCTTTGCTTGAAGTAAAAGTTGTATGTTGCTTTTAATGGCGCATTTTTCTAAATTACTTTCAAGTTAAAAAGATTTCCCGCCCTTGTTCTAAAATAATATGCAACACCTTTCACACCAATGTGTTTCTGCTTTTGATTGTTTTTAAAATCTTGTTTTCAATAAAATATTTTTTCAAAGAGACAATGTCAAGTACTGTGAACTCGCAAAAAGGTCAAAACAATACAAATATTAATTTAGATGATTTATCAACGCACGGCAATGCAAGCACCGAACAATTAATTTTAAAAAAGTTAAGGCTTTAAAACAGTGTTTCCCAAACTGCGGGGCGCGGGCCATTTACTGCCCTTTTTATTTATTAATTTGGCCAGCCAAACAATTTATCTTCAGTATTACGTCATTTTATAGCAATGTTTCTCTACCTCTGTGCCGCAAATCTTTTTAAAACGCATTAGTTTATTGATCCAGGACCTTTCTTTTTTTTAAAGAACATTTCTCTTTTGGGACAAAATTTAGGAATTCGGACACTGAGTCAAAGTGAAGACCTTTGTTTTTTAAAAAACGCTACTGTTTAGGGACGAAAATCAAGAAATCTGCACCCAGTGCCCCCCGAATTTTGAAAAAGTCCTAAAATGTGTTGCAATCTGAAAAAAGTTGAGAACCATTGTTTTACAGCATTGCTTGTAGCTAAAATTTTAAGACTCTATTTAAATTAAATGCCTTGTTTGTGCCATTCTGGCCCGTCTATTGGCCCGCAAAATAAAAAGTTTGGAAACCGTTGATTTAAAGAATAATATTTTAGGTTGGCTGACCAAGTCCAAATTCTATAACACTAAAACAACCAAGTGGCTTTTTTGACGCATTTTAATTTTGTAACACCTGGCTTTCAGTCAAAAGTTGAGGCTGCCGCCTGAAATTTTCAGACAATTATTTTTTTCTTACAGTCAATTTTAAGTGTTAATTTTGTCACCTCTTTATTACAAATAAAAAAGTTACACATGAAACTACCTAGGAGTAGAACAACAAAGTGGCTTTTTTGACGCATAGCAGTTTTGGTACTGCTGTGCGTAATATTACGATGATTCAACATTGTTGTGTGGTGACGTAACAAAACAAAAAGACAATAGAACCAACAAACATCTTTGTTATGAGTGTACGATGCAATTAGCATTCGTGGATTTGACTCTTCTCTAAGGCAGTAGGCTTAAGCAACGTCAGTCAACTACTTCAAAAGTAGACTAAAATTACTACCTAAAAGTTTACGAATTCGTCTGTAGTATCGTGCAATGCTTTGCGAAAGTACTGATAACTGCAGAAGCAACGCAATTTCTCTTCTATTCAGATCTACCTAACTGCTTGTGTAGTGGGTTAGGAAAAGTGTACCATACTGCAAAAACATACTGTAAGTAGACTACAAATATGGTAAAAAGATTGGCAAGCCATCAAGTCTTACAACGTTTAAAAGATATTGAATCAAATTGTTCTGGTGGTGAACTTTCTGACAGTGAGAACCCTTTGGAAAACGATGCTTATCCATCTGTGGTGCAGAGTGACGAGGAACGCATAAATGAACTATTTCTAAAGCTTAGAGTGTCACAGGGAAATTCAAGTGGAATGTGACACTACATGAACTTGACAAGTTTATCGGCATTATTATTACTAGGGGTGTGTTAGGGCAAAGGGGCCTGTCTTGCTCTAGTCTGTGGAATACCTCTTGGGGGTGGCCAATGTTCAGTAAAACTCTTTCCAGGAACAGGTTCATGGAAATAATGAGATTTCTACCATTTGACACAAAGAGCGACATAAGGCGTCGACTGGTTAAAGACAAATTTTGCCTTGCCTCCTGTTTATGGAACTGCTTCATTGAGAACAGCTAAAAATCTTACGTGCCTAAAACTTGACAGTTGATAAACAGTTGCTTTTGTGTAAAGCAAGATTTGAGTTTATTCAGTACATGGCAAATGAGCCAGATAAATTTCGATTAAAATTTTGGATGTTGGTTGATGCTGATAGCAAGTATGCATGTAACAGCTTTCCATATTTGGGCAAAGATGAGACTAGAGACACTTGCATAAATGTTCCCACTAATGTTGTAATGAATCTAATGCAACCCCTCTTTAAGCACAGCTATAATGTAACCTGTGATAACTTTTTCACATCTCTGGATGTTGCTGTACGCTTAGCAAAGGAAAAGTGCAGCCTAGTTGGCATTTTTTGCCAAAATTGCACAGAACTGCCCCAGGCTGCCAAGGTAGAGCAAGAGCTGCATGAAACTACAATTTTCAAAACTACCACCGCGTCGACAAACGTAACTTTGACTTGTTACAAATACAAAAAAGCAAAGTCTGTAATCATACTGAGCACACTTCACTCGGACGTGGGGATTTCTTCAGAAAATAACATTAAAAAAAAACAGAGACAGTTATGTTTTATAACAAAACCAAAGCAGGAGTGGATGTTGTTGATCAGATCAAAAGGAAATACTCTGTTAAAGCAGCAAGTTGAAGGTGGCCTGTACATGTTTTTTACAACGTGATTAATCTTGCAAATATCGATAGCTGGGTGCTATGTTAAGAAATATGCAAATCCAGGATTAGTCGGCGCGAGTATATGCAACGCGTAGCTGAAGAGTTTTGTGGAACATCACCAAACAATCAAAGTGATGAACTAGTTAAAATGGTATTGAAGCCTTCCACGAAAATGCGAAAGACGTGCTCAACTTCTAAATGCCGCAACAGAACGACACTGATATATCGCAAATGTGAAGAAACATCTGCGAAAAATGTTCAACAAAAGTGTGTCTAAAATGTGTCAAATAACTGTGATAGAAATATAAAGTGATTTCTGACATCATTTGCAGATCTTTGTGTTGGTTTTCCACTTCTTTAAAGCGGAAAAATTATACCATGCGTCAAAAAAAGCCACTTGGTCGTTCTAGGTAGTTTGAAATTCTGGGTTTTCTAGTGTTAAAGTTATACAATTGATAGAGTGAAAACTTGCTTGATTATCTGTAAGTTCCATTTATTTAAAGTAAACTTCCTTATTTTAACTTGTCTCAAATCTAAATAACATTGCGATAAGTATAAAAATGAGTTAATATCTGACTATGCAGTTGAGTTATATATACAAGATTTATCACAGAAGCTCGTAATAAAGATTAATTGCATGGCTAACTCTTTCATTGGTTCGCATCACAAGACAGTAAGCAATTTTTGTCACATATGTCTCACTGTAAAACAATCTTAGCATATGTAGCAAAGTAATTTACTTTATTTTTTTAATTTAGGTTTCTGTTTTTAAAAACTGCAACATAATTAAATGGTATTTGTTCATAAAATTGAATTCACAATTATATAACAATGCCGCAATGGGAGTAAGCCATTGATCAAAGGGTTCAGATCCACTTGATAAAACTTGTTTTTCATATAATCTAATATAATTTTTAACCACTATTAAATGCAAAGCCACAGCTGTAAAAAACTCGCCTTTCTTATTTAATAAAATTTTAATATTTTTAAGGTTTGCAATTAAACTCTTCAAAATTTTTGGTTTCATATTTTTAATGCATATTTCAACTATGACGGACAATGATACAGGAACAATTCTATATGACCAATCGCATCAAGAACAAACACGATTCATATTTCTGAGTTTCTACATTGTGTTAATGATTGTGGATTTATGGCTCATGATCTCCCTGTCTCATTTTGCAATGAAATAAAAGAAATGGCGTTGTCTTCAATCTGGCAATCCAAACTTGTGAAGCTCCGGGCAGATTTATTGGTCACTAATAACTTGTTCTGTAACAACTTTTTTGTATCATTTATTTATTGCTGTTTACCGTAGTATTGGATTCCATCAAAACGAAACAAAGTTGTGTAATTCAATTTCTGGTGTGCTCTTTGTTACATACAGCTCTTGCTTTCTTTCTGTGACTCTTTTTCTCTGGTTTTGTCAAAGAACGCTTTACACGGAATTTCTTCCAGTTGCACGTTTCTCTAAACCTATAAAGTTCTTCAGTTTTATTATTATTTTTGTCGCTTTTTTCCTTGCAATTGCTGGTGTAATTTGTTCAATTTTAACAAACGACTTTGCCGCTACTCCAATAGGATGCGTTTTTAAAAATGACGATAGTTTAAATCTGCTCACTCTTATGTTTTCTGCCAGCGCTATCGTTTTCAGTCAGGTTTCTTTTTTGGTAATATTCGTTCACGCATTACTTGCATCGCAAGGACTGGGTTTAAAAGAAGGATGGAAATCTTCTTTTTACCTGTAACGCCAACTTTCAAACAAACGTAATAAGGGAGAACCAGTTGACTGAGCAAGACCAATTGTCGATAAAATAATAAAAAAGACAACTGTTTTTGCAGCTCTGTCTTTAATGTCCGACTTGCTTGTTGTTTCTTTAACTCTTCTTCTTCCCCGCAGAGACAATCGATACGAAATAACTTCAGCTTTGAGTTCAATTTCTGTTTCGATCAACTTGTATTTTGTTATTTTGTCATTGATTGCATGGAAAAATATGATCACGTCACCGTGTAAATCTCTTAGCTCTCCTTAAAATCATAACGAGAAAAAGCTCAATTGGACCTTTCAAATTGCTATTAAAGATAATTGCTTATTAATTTTACAGAATTACACTCAAAAATTTCTTTCAGTTTTAAGTTTAGTATCAACTGTTACTGACTTTGAGTAAAGATCTTAGTGTTTTTTAAGACGTTGGCTCGCATGTCATACGCAAAAGATGCTCCTGTCAGAGAGCTTTAAAATTCTGAAGACCACTATTTTACAATCAAACGTTTTTCAACCGTTTTCCTGCACAATGTGACCCACTTCTTATCTTAGTTCCAAAAATCTACTGAATTTGCACTCAAAAGCTGATACTGCACCTTTTAAAGCAAAATTTGTTTACATTGAACTTTTTTTTATTCTGCTATCTTTTCACGAACTCTCAAAGAGTCTTTAAAATTCCTCATTTTGCTTGGAATAAACACAATTGTAACATAAGTTTAACAATCCATTTGTATTTTTTATTTTCTCTTTTTCTTACTCAAATAATAATCATTTTTTGCTGCTTTAAGCATTTTCACATATTGGTTCTTTACGATGTTTCGATTACTATTAAAGCAATGCTCAATTATATATAATACATTAAACTATATTGTTAAATTAAACCATTTGTTGTTTTTTGTCGTCATAAAATATATAATTTGTTAAATTAAACCATACATTAAACCATTTGTTGTTTTTTGTCGTCAGTGTATTTCTGAACATCAACTAATCTAATTAAAAGTTCTGTTTGGAAAAGCTTTTGTCAAATTTTTTTAACAAAACAAAAAAGTGATTCTAAAATTGCTTAATTTTTTTACAAAAACAAAGCGTATCCAAAAAAAGATTTGTTTAACTAGTGTTTTTGTCTGCATTATTGAACGTTGATTAATTTTTCACTTTACACCAGTCTAGCAGTGCCTTTCTCAGTTGTGCACTGTGTTATAAACCATTTACACGTGTTTACTGCGTTATATTTTGTAATACCGTTTATAACTAGCGCCTTTTGCGGAGTTGTCAGTTGCACAATGTGCTTTGGATGAGATTGTATCGTTGATGTTTACGTAGTATTTTATTATTTTTAAACAGTGATGTGGTAGAACTAGTTATGGTTTTAAAACTTGACACCGTTGAAGCAGTAGCACGAATTTTGCTTGCATTCACTGTGCCTAATGAAAAAAATTGGACCGCGCGAACTCGTGACAGTTTCAGTGTATTAAAAGAATAAAAAAATTGTTAATGTGATTCAGTTTCATACAATGTTAATCTTTTATTAGTTTATCACAAGTTTATGTTTTTATGCTTTAGAAACAAATATTATCTTTAACGATAACAGCACCTAAACTCCAATTGCTGAAATTTGCCTATTAACTTTAGCCAAATTTTGCGTGTAAATTATTTAAGCAATAGTGTCAGTACAAAGTTTATTGATTAGTTATAATAAACTTTACTTCCTTGTCTTACTAATGACTCAGAGGTGACTTGTTTTTTCTTATTTTATTTTGGTTTAATCTATCACCTTTGTCTTAAGGTTGACTAACTTTGTTTGGTCAAAAGTTTAATACATGGTTATACAATATATCATTGATATTGTTACGGTAAACACTTTGACTAGGAAGATTCTAAGAATTTAACTGGAAGGCCTAGTTTTTTAATTCTCGCACGCGTTCTCAATACGAACGTTAGCTGAGGAGAGTGTATGTAATAACCACAGACAAACTAACGACGTTATAAGAATTTATGTAAATAAAAAAAAGAATTAAAAACTGCTTAAGACCTGGCTGTAAAAATAGAATATTACTTAGAATTATCAGCACATTACGAATTTCAGATAATATAAACTAACCAACAACTAACCCCAATAATTTAAATACACGAACAACGGTAAAACTGTCTTTGATTAACTGCACATGACAGGCGAACAAAGAAAAGCGATCAGATAGATCCAAAGCAGCCACGAAGAAAAGAAAAAGGCAACAAATATAAGTACAGGTGGCATTTTTACGCGGCGAGAGTATTTCTCACCTTAACAGATATATTGATTTGCAAATTATGAAACAATGAATGGCAGCGTTTCAAAAGCAAGGGACAAATTTTAATAGTATGAAATAATGTCAATTAAAGAATTTTTTAAGATTTACTTGGTTACTTATCAAAAAAGAAAAATTAATTGCTTACTTTTAATACTGTTACTTGATACTCACGTCTATGACTAGGCTATGTGTGATTCCATTGTGATTACTTTTACATATTGTTATTTTCTTCAAGTTAAATTTATATTTAAACATTTTTTAATGATTTTGTTACTGTTGTAACTTACCCCAACTGGTGTTACCCCTTTGATGGGACACATTGTAACGTTTTTTTTACATATTTAAATCGTAATTTCAACCTCTAAGCTTTAAAAATTATTAATTTATTTTTTTGATATTAATTAAGCAGTGATCTAAGTTTTTCATATTAAACAAGAATTTTGAAAAAAAAAATTATTATGGGAGAAATAGCAAAAAGAAAAAAAGTGTTACTACGTGCCCCAGTCTCCACTATTGGTTTCGAGTTGTTGTGGTCTCAGTCTCATAATTTTAAAACGATTCTTAAGACTGGGTATCTCTTTTCTTTTTTGCTACATGATGTGATTGTGATAATTTTTAAAAGTTTAATGAGAACCATAATGAATTGTTGCTTATCTTTGTTGCAATTAAAAAGAGCTGAATACGAATTTTTTTTGTTTTTATGCTTTTTCCCGTCTATTCCAATATATTTTTAATTGTGATCTGGCCATCTGTGACATACTAATCGTATGGTGAAAAAATAAACTTATCCGATAACATAAACAATTTATAGCTTGTTTTTCCAATTTTTAATGAAAATTCTGCAAAAGTATCCAAGAAATACGTCTACAACAGCAAGATTGAATATATGGGTTAGTTTTAAACTTTAATTCAGATGCAGTCATAACTTAAAAGAGTGGACATTGATTTTTTAATTTTTACTGCTTCTGAAAAACCAAGACAACGTCAAATTTTAGTACCAAGTATTTAACAAATTTTTCCAAAAGTTAAAAATATTTTACTGAATCTTGACCCTTTAAGGGATAGTGGTATAAATGTGTACCATAAAAATATTTTGTAACCAAAGAAAAACCACTGTACATATTGCAATTTAGTTTTTTTCCTTGATAACTTCTAATAATTTTTTTATAAAGCATTAAAAAATTTTGAAATTTTGAAGGCGTTTTCTATTTTTTTTTTTAAGACTTGAAATTTAACATTTTTTGTTGTTTTTGCTAGCTGTAAAAATGTGATTGCTAGTAGCAGTAAAAACTTTTTTGGGTCAATTTTTTTTAAATTTAAGGTATTTAACAATAATTCTTCAATGTTTGTTACTTTCAGTAATATCTATTCACTTTTTATTGGAAAAAAATGAGTTTAGATTTTTTGATATGTTTTTTTTTATTATTTTATTTATTTTTATCTCTATATTTATTCTCCTGACTCGCAGGAAAGCGACGGAGGCGCTATACATAGATTAAGCAATTACCCCGGCCTGCTTCCGGAGATGCCAAAATATTGCTGTCCGCTACTAAAGTGTAATGTATATCATTGTCCCTTAGAACCAAAATGAATGTCAAAACCGAAAATGTTATGACAAATAGTGCTGAACTAAAATGAATGGAGTTTATTGCCGCTATACTATGTTTTATTTTGGCTTTAAGCTCAACTTGTAATTTTGTTAATTCTATGATTATAATCATACAGCCTTATATTGCATTTATGGCTGTTATTAAATTTTTGGGTTTATTCAAGAAGTCACCGTATGCGTTTTTTGTTCGGGAAACTAACACAGTCTCCCTGCAGTTGCTATCGCTTCTTGAGAGATTCTTTTTCTCTTGTTTTTTTTTTTATTTCATCCTGGTGCTGATAGGGGATTTTAGGTTAATTTTACTGAAAAACTTGCTTACGGTGACTTCTTGAAAAAACCCAAATTTTTTTTTTATTCTTGGGTAATTTCACTTGGGGTACTAGATAAAATTAATATTTGTTCATACTACATCGATTTACTACATAGTGATACAGTAAAAAGTAGCTCATCATATTGTTTAAAAATTATATACAGAGCTAAATATTTTCTTTGATAGCCTAATAGAAAAAGGCTAAATCTAAAACCACTCAGATTTTTGAAGTGAATAAAGGTAATGTGTAACAGATTTTATTCTGCAAAGAAGAAGTCCTAGCTCTTGATGAAGAAGCATTCAATTTCTGACAGAAGAGGTGGATAACCTGGAAAGAAATAAAGATGCTGGTGGTAGTGTTGAAATTACAACAGAGCCACCACAGTCAGTAGCACTTTCCAAACTAGCTTAAAATCCTACACAATCTCTCAGGCTTCAAAAAAACAATGCTACAATTGTTTACAACAAAATCAAAAACATCATCCTTAAAACAATTACACATCAAAACCTACAGATGCATTGTTGCTCGTACTTTGATTGGAAACTATAGTAACCACAAATAAGCCTTGTTTTCTGTTAGACCTAAATTGACAAAGTATGCAAAAGGAGTTAATTCTGGATCAGCTCAATCCATGTAGAAACTTGACTAGAGACAACGTTGTAAAGTATGCACAAGAAAAACGATTTAAAACAAAAATAACTTTTGTGTCACCTGCAATGTGTATCTTTGCTATGTGAAAGAACGTAACTGCTTTGCCTAATATCATGTGTGCTTGTGAACCTATGAAATACTTTATGTTATTGATTTGATTTATATATTTGTGAAATAGAAGTTTCTGTTTTTGTGCGTTACTGCAGGCCTAACCAACTAATTAAATTTTTTTGTTTTGACTTTTGATTGTAGCCTATAAAAAATAGGTCTATATTAGTCAACCTAATAGCCTATATAAGTCATCCAAAAAAAACTGTGCAGAAGTGATTTGTACTATAAGTTAGCGGTATAATTACAAGTAAAGACAACTTTATGTGCGACTTCCTAATTTTTTATCAAAATCACGTTTTCAAATTTGTGTTTTTCCCTAAAGGACAATGGTACAAATAAGTAGGGTAAGTGTGGGACCTATGAAACGACTTTTTTTAAACGGTCGTAACTTTTATATTTCAACTAAAAATTGCTTGAAAATTGGTCTGCATGTTGTGATTAGGTAGCTCTGCATTGGGATAAAATGGCTTAGCTGTGTGATAATTGGTTGCCAAGTTACAAGCAATTATTAAATTTTTACATTTCAGGGGTGGGACCTATGGAACACCGTCTGGGACCTATGGAACACTTCTTACAAAGCTATCAAACGTTGTTTTTTTTTTCACATTAACTTCAAATAAACACAAAAGTATACATAAACAAACAGGCACACACAAAAAAATTACACATATGATAAATCAACGTTAAATTTCATCACCCCACATAACCGTTTAGTTTAAGCAGCTGCATGAGGTGAGGGCAAATTTTTTCAATATCTTTATTAATTTATTTATCAATATCAATATTAATTTATTTATCAATATTAATTTATTTATCAATTAATTTATCAATATCAATATTGTCAATAGAGGCTAGGTCTTTCATTTCTGGAAAGACAAATCCATTTTTAATTTTTCTTGACCTCTCCAGAAAACTGATTTCAAAATCTTCATCTTCATCAGGTCCACTAACCAGCTTTCCAATAAACTTTTTACTTTTTCCAGCTGCAGTGTGCACATTAGCAATAATAAAATCACCACATTTGAGTATGACAAGCTTGTCAGTTTGTGGAGCAAGGCTGGAATCACCATCAAACAGACTGGCATTACTTTCTGAATCAGCAAACTCCTCTTCTATTGCTGAGGGAAAAGTCTTTTTTTCACAGGTGTAATGTTTAAGCCACATTGTAATGCTTAAAACCACGTTCCCCTGATCTTATTTGGCCAACTTACTTGGTACCAGTTCTACATAAAATATTCCTGGAATTGGGAACTGTGTTAATTCCAGTCTCATCAAGATCCAAATTCTGGTTGAAGGGATGTTTGAATTGCTAAGAATAATTTTGAGGTTGTCAAAAAAAGCATGAACATTGAAAGGATTGAATGCCATGGCTCTGGCAAGGCTTGTACTTTCAGGTTTTCTCAAACTTAAATCTCCCATTCGCTTACGAAAGCCTTTTAGCCAATCTTCACCAGCAATTTTTTTTTCATTTCATGAATTAGGAATTTTTTTGTTTTTTATTTTTGCATATTCATAAGCAAGTTTTTTAACTTTAATTTTGCCAAGGCCATAAAACAGCTTTGAAGTTTAATGATGTAATCCTTTAATGCATGTTCTTCATCTTCTGTAAAAATCTATAAAAATACAAATAGTAATTAGCCTATTAACTGGATATGACAAACTAGGTTAATAAATTCCTTATTTAATAACCTAGTAAGGTTATTAAAAACTAACTAGGTTTTTAAATAAGGCATTAAATTAGGTTATTAAATTCCTTATTTAATAATCTAATTTTTCATTAGGTTACATTTCATTCTTAAATCTTAATTAGGCTTAGATCAAACCATTAGCCTAACTGACAAAATCTGTTAGCCTCTTTGTCAGTATAGGCTTAGGTTAGAAGCATAAAATTTATCCCAACAAAAATTTACTTGAGTTGTAGTCATAGACATTTTCTTAACTTCAATGTTTCCTGAATGCATCTTTTTCATATAACGGTGCAAAGTACCTATAGGTATTCCGTAAACTTTCAAAGCTTTTCTGAAACTGAGTTCATTAGTAAGAACACCTTTCAAAGCTTTATTTAGGTCTTCTTCACTAAAAAAATCCTTATTCTATAATCTAGATTTAAATGTTGGCATGACCTGAAATACAAGGGACCTATGGAACGCCATGTTCTAAAGGTCCCACATACAGGTGGCGCAAAATGACTTAGGACCTTTAACAAAATTTCCATTTTATTATATGCTATAAAACCTTACATCACATTAATCTCACAACTCTGCTTTTATGATTGTGATTTATTAATACATTAACAAAGGGTCATCAGTGTGGAAATTAACAAAGGGTCAGTGTGGAAATAGAATAACACAATAATATTATTTTTGCTTCACAATAATATTAGGAAGTTGATTTATTTAGAGAATATTAGATATTACAGTTTTTAGAATGCCTGGAAAGTATACTAGCAGTGAGGAAAAGGCTAGAATTCTTTCCTGGAGACAAGAGAAAGTTTCCATTAAAGAAATATGTGCTCGTAGTAGAAGAGCCAAGTCAACAGTAATGAAGCTTCTAGCCTCAGCAAAAGGGCTTCCTCCCAATAAAGTCCCCAAGCACAGATTTGAAGGTGGACGAAAAAAGAAGACATCAAACGCGACGGACACTTTAATAATAAGGGAGGTGAAAAAAAATCCACGACTGACAGCCCTGGAGCTAAAAAATTTGCATCCAGAACTGCTGGAAAATGTTGCCGTGCGCACCATACAGCATCGCCTGCAAAAAGGCTTGGGCTTGCCTAGTCGCAAAGCTGCTAAGAAGCCTCTCTTAACAGAACGAATAAAAAAGCAGCGCATTGCATTTGCAAAAAAATACATTCACTGGACGCCTGCGCAGTGGAAAAGAGTTATGTTTTCGGATGAGAGTAATTTTCAAGTGTTCCGAGTGGGATCCCCTATGGTTCGACGTCCTCATGACTCTAATAGATTTGACCCTAGGTTCACAGTCCCAACTTTAAAGCACCCGGATTCAATCATGGTATGGGGAACTTTTTCTGGGGAAATGGGCAGGGCTGGCCTGTATTTCTTGCCTAAAAACAAAAAAATGAATAGCGATCAGTATGTAAAAGTGCTGGAGGAGCACATGCTCAGCATGTTTCATATTCACAGCTGTGAAGTCTTCATGCAAGACAATGCTCCATGCCATAAGTCCAAAAAAGTTACGAATTTTCTCCAACAGCAAAAAATAAGAGTGCTTGATTGGCCTGGTAATAGCCCGGAATTAAATCCAATAGAGAATTGCTGGCAAAAAATGAAGAACATCATAAAACAAAAGAAAACACCAAACTTGGAGACCCTAAAACTTGAGCTCATGAGAGTCTGGTGCCAGAAGATGTCACTGGATTATTTTCAAAATTTGAGCAATTCCATGCCCAAACGCCTGCAGATGGTCATCAAAAAGAAAGGAAATATGACAAAATATTAAACACCGTGTTTTTGTTTAATAAAAATTGATAAATATAATAAAAATTGTGTTTTAACTTGAAAAACGGTTATGTCCTAAGTCATTTTGCGCCACCTGTAGTAATAAGTGATGGAAAATAGCTTTTAGTTCATACACACTACACTATGACAATCAAAACTTTTGATCAACTGATAGCTAGATAAGTAGTGCTTTCAAAGAAACCAACACTAATAGTTTTAGTAACTTTAAGGAACTATAAAATTCTTACAAAGATTAACCTAAAAAGGACATTTTTTACCCCAAAAATCAAAAAACAGCTTTACTGCCTTCTAAACCAGCAGTTCCACGAATTTTAATTTTGGAATAAGCAGGTTTGTCCATGGGAATGGGATTCCCATGGGAATCCCATGGGAATCATCTCATGGGATGGGATGGGATGGGACAGCACACATTTGTATTTCCCATGGGAGAATAGCCATGTCATAGCAACTTGATTACGTCAGAGTTTTATACTTTTTTACCTTTTAAATGTTTTTTACTCTCCTTTTTTCTTCTTATACTTGTATCTATTATCTATTTTGTGGTGGGACACCGGAAAATAAATACAAATAGTCTTTTTTTATATAAGATTACGTTTTGTGCGTAACATTATATCTTTATCTGTTGTTGGCAATTTATGAAAAAGCGAAGCGGTTTTTACTTTACGTAATCTATGTATTTCAATATCTTTGTTTTAATGTAACAGTTTCAATCTGCTGCAGATGTTTGTTCAGAGTGTAAAGAACGATTCTGAGTGAAGACCTTTTTTTTTTTTTTTTCAGAGAACACCTTAATTTTGGGAGAAAATAGAGAAATTAGAGAAGAAATCGAAGTGAAGACCTTTTTTTCTTTTTAGAGAACACCCTAATTTTCGGAGAAAATATAAAAGAGAACCTATTCTTAAAATTTTGAATGCCATCACTGCATATCGTCCTATTTAGTAAACAATAAACCTAAATTTTTATAAATTTAATTATTTTTATTGAACTATATTCCGATGGGAATCCCATGGGATGGGATGGGATGGGATAGGCATAATTTGCTGTGGGATGGGATGGGATGGGACAGAAAAATATGTCCCATGGACAAGCCTGGGAATAAGCATGTCTTACAAAAGTGTGTTTCCAAATACAAAAATTTTAAAAAATCCGTTTTCCGTTTTCAAATAAATCCGGTGTTCCATCGGTCCCACCGTTCCATGGGTCCCACACTTCCCCTACCATACAAATTTTATAAAAAATAAACAAAAAAATTTTTTTTGTGTGTTTTAAGCACTATATGCATGAACTACATAAAATATAAACTTAATAAACTGTTTTGGTTTACTTGTGTCCCTAAAAGGGTTAATTTCGATGTGTCGTCGTCGTTTGAAAGGGCATCCACTCCTGGTCGGACTCTAACAGTATTGCGGCAAAAATTTATCCTTTTACTACCCCAGGCTGCAGCAGTACTTCTCGGATCAGATGTTGACAGTGACGGTGTTGAACCAACATTGAGTTTCGTCTTCCAAACCCGTCAACCTTCGTGCCTCATGCAATGCCCGACGTATGGGGCACATTATTAGGACGTGGTCTGCGGTTTGTTCAGAGACGCCGCATTAGCAATTCGCTGAAGAAGCGAGATCCCATTTTTTCATGGACGGATGGAATCGCCTAACACCAGGTTGGGCGGAATAGTGTTGGACAATTTTGATGTGTAATCTTCTGGAGCAAAATTTTATTATTATTAAAAGAGATTAATTTTAATCAGACTTAAATAGCTAATTAATTTCTTTTTCCGTAATAGAAACGAAGAATGAATGTAAAGCATTAAGTTTTCGAAGAAACTTAATAATTCATTATCTTTTCTTGATGTTTTGGTCAAAAAATATAACAAAACGTTTTTTACCTCTGTTTATAGAAAATCCACATTCACATCACAGTATAAACGCTGGGATTCATTTGGACCAAAGGAGAAGAAGAAGAATCTCATTGGCACTCTTGTTCATAGGGCTCTTGAAATTTGTTCTTTTGAAAAGCTTTCAAGTGAAGTCAGAAAAATCAAAAACATCTTGCGCAGAACAATTGTGCAGTAGAAGTCATTATTTCCTGAATTAAAAAGATTTCGAACTTTTAAACAACCAAGCGATTTGGCCCAGAAAAGTGTCTGGTATATTTAAAATTACCTTGGATTGGAACTTTTTTTCTCAATTACAAAAACAAAAAAAGTCAGCAGTCAACAATTGTTTCGGATCAGTGTCGGCCAAGAATAATTTTCTCTTCAAAAAAGATACTATCTTCTTTTGAAAAGGATGTTTTACCTGCTCATAAGCGAAGTAATATTGTATATAAATACTTATGCCACTGCAATAATGTGTATGTAAATAGAACGTCCCCGCAACTGGAAAAACGAATTTGACAACACATTTCAAAACAAATTTGAAATCAAGTTAAACCTCAAAACGATCTTCCGACACGTCAATGCAAATCTACTCAAAATGCATCTATTTCGGATTCGGTTATTGATCAACATTTGTTGGATAACAAAATTTACGCGAAAAAACTCGATATTCCCTGGTTTTTATTTTTATCTGTAGGACAATCTTTTTTTATCTGGAAACGCTCGAAGCTACCTTTATAGAGTCTCTTGAACCCTCTCTTTGTTGCCGGAAAGAGTTTGTCTATGGATTAAAGCTTTCTTGCTTGCAGCGTAAATGAGCGCGCAACCACTTGTGTGCTCTCTTTCTTCAGCCAATGAGACGTCGTTATTTTCAATGTCTTGCAATCCTATATAAACCATGGTTTTCATCTAGTTCGTCAATTGCCAACAGTTTTATTACACAAGATTTGGCCGAAGAATTCTCGGGAAAAAAAGTTTTTTTTAAAGGCTAACAAAAATCGAAAGAGTTATGGTTCCGTCCATTACATTGTTTACTTTTTGTAGTATATGCTTTGCTATGTTGTGGTTAGCTGATCAACTTAGGCCTTGCTTTACTCTGCTCAATTGTTTCTGTAATAGTATTATTTGTAAAGTCGTTGTTACGATCATTTTTGCAAACATGCTCCCATTTGAAAACTGTGGGCATGATGAACCCATTCAAATTTTTGTGTGCAGGAAACATTGTCTTGAGGAAGTTTTGTCCAATATTGAAGAAACTGAGAGCTTAAAGTCTGCCGAAGTCTTTCTTTATTTCCCTAATAATGGGAAGGAAAAATAAGAAGACTGTCGTGACAAAAATCTTTGGGGAACTATCAATAATAATCTTAAGGCGAAGCAACTTCATAGAAGTACTGAAGCGAAAGTGACAACTGTTGGGAATAAAGATGGTGGTTCTACATTTGTTTAAACGACTTTAAGAATGTTTGATACTGAAAAACTTTTTAGTTTGAAAACAAGAAAAAAAGGCAGTGGATAAAAGACAAAGATACTGAGAAAAGGTTTTTGTAATTTAGACCGTTTTCCAAAAATCTGTCTCTTTTTACTGAGCCAGAATAATTGTTTAAGCTCTGCTTTGATGATGAGGTGTTAGATTCTATGGCAACAATGTTTAACTTATAGGCTACGCTTCACAAGATAAGAGAGATTCTTCCTTCCAGACTTCTACCAATCAGCTGCGATGTTGGATTGGCATTCTTTTCAACTCCCAAGATGGAGGTGTAAAAGTGCCTCAGTGAATGTTAACTCTTGTAATCCACAATGCATGTGACATAGCGATGCAACGATATCTTCGGTTTGCCTAATGGCACCGCATTTGCAAGGAGAGAAAGAAACGAGACCCCATTTATCTATGCACAAATGAAAACGCACAACTACAGTCGCGGATTGGGCCAACTGGCCGCAACCGACTGGGTGCAACCCAGCTTGACGCAGCAGACTGGCTAATTTAGCTGCGGCCAATTGTTCTTAACCCGTCTGAAGGCATTTAAGCATAACTCAAACTGTTCTGAGCAAGCTATTTTGCACGGGTAAGGCCAGGCGCTAATATAATGAAAGCACGAGGCCAGATATATTTTTTACGGTACTCTGTGTTCGATCTATGATTCATGTACTGGATGCCTAATTGATGTACTAATTTCAATACCTATATGATTTTGATCTATAATTTATGTACTGACTCATGTATTGGATTTATGATTCATGTATTGGATACAAAACAGAACAGATGTCTAATTCAGTCAGCAAGGTTTTTTGCAGCAGGCACAAACAAGCGTTTAAATCTTTGTGTTTATAGGCCAGCATTTGATAATCGATATTAAACCATTGTCAGGATCTAGAGCAGTGCATTGCAACACGTATGCTGTGGGAAAATGACAAACATACTTTTTGAAATAAAGATACAATTATTATGTTTCTCTGAAGTGGCAAACAAAAAACTTAAAAGATTTATTATACAGTAGGCCTATAATTGTGTAATGTCAAGACCTTTATTTGGTCTTTACTTAATTAACTTTTCTTAATCAATTTTCAGCCAGACTTGATTGTGCACGATATGCGCAAATTGGTAATTTCAGAGGAAAAAAAGTTATCACTATATTTTTAGAGTTTAGATAGAAATTTTTAAGTTTTTTTGGAAAGATAAATGAAACTTCAGATAACGGAAAGCGTTCAAAATTTAGCTGTTCACCTGGCCCAAGTGTTCTGCTAATTTTTGAAATCTTTCAAAATGTGCCGCAGGTTTGAAAAAGTAGCGGAGCACAAATCTAGAGTACCACCTTTAGCCAAAACAAATGTCGCTGCTAGTTGTAAAGTTCAGATGGCTGGATGTTTGAAAGAACTGGTAAGTGGTCAGTTGGAAAGATACGGAGGTATTCAGTGACTACGCGCAAAGCGTCATTCAAAACACTATATATAAAACAAGTGCTACGAGAACAAACGAGACTCCAGTACTCAGCTGTTGAATAAACTAAAAATAAGAGAGCTGTATCTGATGTTTTGGCATCAGCACCCGCCCTGAGGCCGCAAGTTACCTCAGCAGCGGGACACGCAAAGAAAATTTTTTGTGCAATTCGAAACGGTGGTGACCAAACTTAAGCGATTTGTCTAGTTTTACTTCAAGGTAAATCGGAACTAAACATAATAATGATGTTGGTTATTGCAAACTTTTAACTCACATTTTTTCTTAATTTGGAGATTGTGGAAAGCAGATTATATATCTAAATGTTAAAAACCTCGTAATTGATTTCGGAGGATCACTGTTTCTCTGACACCCGAGACTATTTTGCTTACTGTCGCCGATAGAGTAAAACTTTAGTTGCGAATTAGTTTTATAATAATTCGAACCATGCATTTATCCAACAGAAAAGTCAGCAGCTTGTAGTTAAAGTCATGTTTGTATGAAATAACAATGTCATATACAGATGTCAGATTGACAATTGGCACTGGCCTTCTTCTTAGTCTCGAAAAGATCGTTGATGATTTGTATTAATAGAACCATTTGATACACAATTAACTTTTTGCATCAAAACCATCAATTAGCTCATTGAGGACGTAAGTAAGCGTCTCAAATTTTTTCCAGGAAACGTGAAGTTGATAAATTTGTCAATAACTTTTTGGGTCTTCAACAGTCTTCTTTGTCTTTCAAATCGTGACTACAAGCGCTCTTCCGTAGATTTTCGAAATTGGAGTTGACCCAGGTAGAAAAAAGAAAGTTATGTAATCAAGATTTCAAAGCATCTTTAACATGGAATATAAGCTCTATGCACATAAAATTAGGGCCCAAGCTTTATCTGGCTTTATGTAAAAGAACTCTTGTAAACAGCTCAGGTCATCTGTAACTAAGAATCTAAATTAATTTTATTCAGAGGTTTCCAATTAGCGGGTCATTTTAAAACTACAAAGACGTCAGAATATAATAAAATAATCATATTAGACCAAGAGTCATAACAAGGTTTTTTAAATGACATTTTGAGTTTAAACATAAAATTAATTTCAAAAGGCAAATGAAGGCCAAACATGGTCTTTAAGTTTACATAAAAAGTTATGTTCGAATTTCCAGAGTGGAGCTTCTTTGGTCTTCATTTATCTTTCGAAACAAATTTATCAAACAGTTTGCAATCAATAAGGATCGACTTTTTAAACTTTGGCTTGAAAAATTTTTGTAAGAAAGAAGTCATTTGTGCAAACCTCAGACTTTAGAACCGTTATGAAATGAAATTCAATCGTATCAAACGTCTTGTGTTTATTCTATGTTTTCTGTTTGCAAAATCCACATCTAATACCGATAAACTTTTAATAAAACTTTTTTAAAAAAGTAAACTTATACATAAAAATATGTCGGAATTTTCATTGTAAGGAAAATTTCAACATAAAAACTGCCTGTTACTTCAAATGCAAAGTGAAATGCAATTATAAAAGTTAGGTGTTGTTTCATTTTCTGAAGGCATCAGCATAAGAACTAAAATGTGAACTAGTTAATTTAATTTTTTGTTCCACGAATGAACAGTTATAAGAAATTTTTAAAAAATACTTAGTGTAAGGATTGAATTTTTTCTGCTTGATTGGTATTCAAGCAGTCCAACAGCAATTGTTTTATACAACAAAATGTACACGTGCAAACTGTTTCCAAGTAGTCGCCAAAAGCTCAAAAAAATGCGATTTACATGCAATAAGTTCTGCATCGCCTAAGGCGTATCGACGTTGAGAAACGACGTAATTCGCTTCGTCACTCAAAACCAATTTTTGGTAAAATTCAATAAAATAAAACTTAATAAAAGCATAATTGCAATTCCACTTTCTGCTTGCAAAAACAAGCTAAAATTTATAAATTTGCTAAAAAAACGTCTATTTTCTCCGTTAACCCTTGTTCGGAGGCGCCTGAAAGTAGTATCATCTGATTTAGCAATTCACATTAGGAAAAGTCAAGAAATTCCAGATTTTTATCTAAAAAATGTAGTAATTACAAATGTTTTTGTAAGGGCTGGGCTTCAGAAGCCTGGCCGTTGAGGAGAATAGGGTTAAGAAACGCTGAACTATAGTTTAAATGGTAAGCTAACGGGTCTTGAATTCAATTTAGTTTTTTTTTTTTTTTTTCTGCTCCGCCGTAAAAGTAAATTTATAAATTATTTCTTAATAAACATAATTAAGGGGTGGATTAGAAAAAGGAAGAAGCAACAAAGCTTGCAAAACTAGTAATGAAATATAGAAGTTATATTACAGGAAGCAAGGTTGTTCCATAACCAAATGAATTTGTTTTATAAAAAGAAAAAGGAAAAAAACAAAAAGCACAAAACTCGTACATGGATTATATTTGTGATGGATTAGGCGATTACACTCTATTGATGGCAAACACGATCGACGCGGTCTATGGGTTCAACTTTTAGGCTGACTTTACACGATCAAGTTCCTTGAGTAAGTTTCTTGTGGCAAGTATTGCGCGAGCTTTTACACGGCTAGCTTTTTTTCTGTCTGAACTTCTGTCAGAAAGAAAAGTCTGCGGTTTTTGCGCAAGAAACTTGCTGATGTATTTACACAATGTTCATCAAGCAATACTTCAGCAACATTGCGGACGTATCGCATTGATTTCGTCACAATAGGTTTATATCAAAGTGGCGAAGCTGCGGCTCACCTGTGGTTGAGAAGAAATTTTTTTGCTTTATTGACAACCAGGCTATTATGAAAATGTAATAAACCCTCCAGAAAAAAATTTTAATGTCGAGTAAAAACCAAACAAGCTAATGAATAGACAGAACAATTCTTCTCTATCTTTTCGTCATAAGAATACAGTTTTTTGGTCTATTATCAACTTTGAAAAAGATATACACCCTTGTGCAAATTAATGTGAACACACTTAAAATAAATAAAAAGTACTTTTTATCTAGTCAAGGGACCTTCTCTGTTTACAATACAAAATTTTGCACTAAAAGTCTTTCAATGGTAAAATTAGTATGTCTTGAAGCCACTGCAGTGCATTGGAATTTTTAAACCATATTATCACAAGGCTTTTAAAAATCAAGAAATTATCCCAAAATCTTGTGTGGCAGCTAATTTTTACTCTATTTGACGATTCTGTAAGCCTCATCTTGTTTGCAAAATGGGAAGGCCCTATTTTAGGGGCGTCTACTTTTGTAGTCAGTGGGATAATCCAGTATAAAATTTTGCTCAAATTGGTATTTTTCCGAGTTGGACTCTAGCACAGGTTTTGCGTTACTGTTGCTCAAAACGCAACTGCTCAAAACGTAAATAGATTAAACCACAATTGACCTTTGTTGTAAATTTTTGTTTTCAATACATACCTAATGCCAAAATCTTGCATTATATTTGGCAACAACAATTGTGGTTAACAAAAAGATTTTATATTTTATTAGTAGTTCTATTCATAATACGATCTTTCGTTGCCGGTCCATGAAATTTTTTAAAGTTTCACCGGTCCGTTAGTGTAGAAAGGTTGGGAACCACTGGTCTACCAGGCTCTTTTGATACTAAAGAGCAGAGGTAGTGCTCTAATAAAATTGTAAGCGGTCAAATTT
This sequence comes from Diplosoma virens, assembly GCA_963680785.1. Classification (NCBI taxonomy): domain Eukaryota; kingdom Metazoa; phylum Chordata; class Ascidiacea; order Aplousobranchia; family Didemnidae; genus Diplosoma; species Diplosoma virens. Next base: position 37,185,024 of record OY796892.1, on the reverse strand, counting down.
GACAGCTCGTCTTTTTAGGTATACTCTTTATTTACACTAGTTTGAAAAGTCAAACAAATTATTTTTTTGTCTTTGGAGAACTATGAGAGCATAAAAAAACTAATGGGTATTTTACAGGGTCGGCTTACAAAAACTTTGTAACCCGTCGCTATAGAAAGATAAAGAAGATGAAGCAGTCATAATTGACCGCTCATCGTTCTAGTGTTAAGGATTAGGAGTTTTAACACTTTGGCTACCAAGGCTTTTTTCACTACCATTAATTTTATACCAAGGAGTATTTTTGCATCAATTTATCTTTTAACATGCATATATTGAAAAAAGTAAAAATAATTGGAAATTTAAAACCAAATGGTAGTTTTTTAACGACATCTCTTCTGTACCATGTCTGAAAGTTCTAAACCCATGCAACTAACCAGTAGCATTTTTACAACCTAAAAAAAGCAGTGCATTTAGGGTTTTATTGGTGAATCCTATGGTGCATACACAATGTTAGTTAGGGCCTCGCCCGTGATTCCATGATAGCCAATGTTTTAAGTAACAAAAAAACTTGTAGAAAAATCTCTGGATATCTTTCAATGACATAATATTTGAAGAAATAAACCTATTATGAAAATTAACGTGCAAAGCGTTTATGAGTTTAAACTCATTTTGATCCTAATTTTGACTTTTTTACTTTAACTTTGGGTGATATAACGGAAAAACCGGATAAACAATTTTATCGTTGTCGTTGTCGTCGTTTGGAAGGCCATCCACTCCGGGGTGATCACAAACAGGGCGAGGCCGAGGGTTTAGCCTTTTACTATCCCAGGCTGCTGTACTACCTGGATCAGATGTTGGCAATGATGTTGTTAAGCCAATGTCGAGTTTCGTCATCCAAAACCGTCAGACCTTGTGCTCCATGTGGTTTCCATTGTATGGGAGACGTTATTAGGCGTGATCTTCGGTTTGTTCAATGGTGCAGCACTCTTAATGCGGTGAAGGAGCGATACCCCATTTGTGCCTGAATGAATGGAATCGCCCAACACCAGTTCACAGACGATTGAGCTTGACTCAATCTGTTTGGGACAAGCTCATTCCAACAGGCCTGACACTGGCTATAGATATGAAAGCACAGCGCCTGGATGTACTCTTGCACTAGTCCATGTCCATCCATAATTTATTTTATTTTATTTTTTTAGAGATCACTCTGATTTTCAGACAAAAATTGAAAAATTTGAGACAATTTTTTCCTTATTTTTTCTATTTTTTTGGTTTTCACCCTAAAATCTTAGACAAATTTTGTTCTCATTTCCTTAAAGTACCAAAAATCATGATTTGGGAAATGCCACAAAATTTGGGAAAAACTCTATTGGCGCCCAAAGTTTTTCTATTGGTAGCCCAAAGCAAATAGGATGCAGCGGCCTTGTACAGAGGCCTGTAAGTGTGGTGCAAAGGAGCAGATAGCTGCGCAGCTAAAAAAATTTTGCCCCATCTATTGCTATCCAAATAGAGCACGTGCTCTCTCAGACATCGACAAGAGATAGAACATGTAGGGTCATTCAGTGGGTTATCCAGTTCCCCCAAACAAAGAAAAGAAGCACATATTTTTGTAAAAATATCTAAAAATAGTTTCAAAATTTTAATTGCTTAACATCTGTTTAAATTACATAAAACGATTAATTTATGCTGAGGACGTTCGTTCATATTTTTAAGTGTTTTGCATGCGGATGTAGGTCAGAATTCTTTCCAATTTAACTTATCCCTTTACTGCACACACACTATCATATATGATACAATTTAAATTAATATGAATAATTGATATTAAATTTAAATTGGTATTATATTTATATGATACAAATTAACATAGTTTTTCATTAAAAAAAACTTTATTTTTTTTTAATTTTGTTTTTGAATCAAAGAAAATGCAATATATACTTATTTAAAACTTTTATTTTAAAATAAAGTGCAAAATAATTTTTTAATTTAATTTTATGATTGAAAATATATTTTTTCAGCGACAGTTACTTTTGATAAAATTAAATTTATAATTTTTTTAAGTTTTCATGAAAATTTGTCACTGAAAAAATTATATTTCAGTTATTACTTCGTAATCAATTATTAGAAATCTTATTTTTTAATTTTTAATGTAAATTGACAAATTACACGTAATTAATGTGGTTGCATCATATATGATACAACATGTGATAAGTTATGCCTTTCAATTTGATACTAAAAATGCTATTTGACCAAACAGGAAAGTAAAAGAAACACTAGACCAATTTTAAACTTAGATATGGCAAATCAATTTTCTTTATTAACCCGTTACATTCCGAATTAAGACGCAGTAATATTTTTTATGATTTAATCGCCTTTTTCTGTCTCTCTTACACTAATTAAGATGTATTGAAAAGGAAAAATTAATGCTGTCACCCAAAAGGTGTTTTCCATGTAGGTCCCAAATGGGGATCATGGAATGTGCTGCTAGCAAATTCAAGCATGTAGAAGATATGAAGCCATGGCGATGACAATAACGAGTTTCTACTAATATTCGTAAATGAACGTTTTACTTCTGAAAAATAATACGGTTTTCTGAAATAACTGGCATAATGAGCTAAATAGACCAACCACTAAGGATACATAATATGGTTCTTTCCCATTTCGGGGCAGCAATTTAGCGACGCGCCGAAAATTGCGTTTTTTTTGCGAGTTGCGAAGCAATGAGCCATGAAAAAACGCAATTTTCGGCGCGTCGCTAAATTGCTGCCCCGAAATGGGAAAGAACCAAGTATTATATTTTCACCAGATTTTGTTAGAGTACGTGAAGACATTTAGTTTTTCCAGAACAAAATAGAGCACTGAAGATGAGGTAAAAGCAAATAAACTTTGAAGGCACGGTTAGACGTGTTTTGTTTTCAAAAACTTTGGTTTTGAGATTTGAATGAAAATACATTTTGAAAATACACTTGTCGAAAAGTAACAGTGTTAGTGAATAGTCGATACAAAGCTAAGATTGCTTGTGGAATGCATTGAAGCAATCTACATGAAATCCGGCATTGCAGGTGGGGCATTGCTTCCGCGCATTTGCTTTGCAAACTCTGCATTTCCTTTGCTTTCCTCCCGGTGTTCTTTCGATATGATGCTCTCCTGCAAGCATCAGGACCCGTTGAGGTAAATGCACAACTTTGCGCCCTCTTCCAGCCGGCTTGGACGGAGTATCCATTTTTAGGAGAGACAAAGTTACTTCTGCTCGAAAATTGAGTAAATCAACTTGCTCATGCCTTTCACGCATTAGGTTGTAAATGGTGTGAGCATTGACGAGAGCAACATCCAAAGCATGCGTACATATTGAAAAATACCACTTTTTGCTTTTGATCCCTACACGATACTTCTGGGTCTTCCAATCAGCCAAGTCCACCCCAAGCATACCCTCATTGTACTTTGCTATGCAATCTGGCATCATCACAGACCTTGCTCCTCTCTGAGCAGGTTTCAATGGCTCAACTCCATGCACATTGGATGCAACCGTCACAATGTTGTTGTCCTTCCACGAACAAATAGCAACACCAGTGTTTTCGTCAGTAGCGGCCGCCATAAAACCACGAGGTTTCTTCATCAACTCCTTCTTTTCCCCAAACGGGCGATTTGGAACTCGGTTCAGTCGGATTGTGCCAGTAGCTCTAAACTGTTTGTTGGTAAGCTCTTTCATGAGGGAGATTGATGTGAAGAAGTTATCAAAGTAGACAGCTATCCCAACAGGCGCATCACGCAGAAGATCAAGCACTACATGGCAGCCGAGGGGGTGTTCTCTGGGAGTTGAAGACGCACCCTGATAGACGGAAAACTTGTAGGTATAGCCACTGCTGCTACATAAGGCCCATTCCTTGAAGCCAAAGCGAATTGGTTTACCTCGAATAAACTGCTTTATTGGGTGGCGGCCATAATATCCAACAATTTTTTCATCTATGGAGTAATCAGAGTGTAAGTAACCACACTGCATGAAATTTTTGTTGAGACAAGAAATCAACGTACGTATTTTGTAGCATCTGTCAGTGCAATTTTCTGGAATTTTGGAGTTGTCATTGAAATGAAGATGTTGCTTCAATGCCATGAATCTCTTTTTGGGCATAGCTTCTCTTACTAATGGGCACTCAAAGTTGGGGTCTAAGCTCCAATATAATTCTTGCCTTGGCTGCCTACGATGGCCCGATAGCATCAAAATTCCCGTGAAGGCCATATAGTCTTCCACACTGCAATTGAAGTCCAAGTAGTTGTTTTGTTGAGCGTATGTCAGACTTTGTTCTGCCATTATGTCATAAACTCCTTTTGTCATCAGAGAGAATATCTCAAATTTAGTTTTATCACCATGAAGAGCTATCAAATTTTCTCGAGCTGGAGACGGATCGTACACGTTGCTTGTGATAGAGCAGTCTGGTTTATTCTTGGTTACATTCCAAGCTACTTAAGTTGTGGCATTTTTGCTCCTCTGCTTTGCAGAAACACTCGTTTTCCTCTTTTTGGAAAGTTGCTGTTCAGTAGGATCAACAACACCTGACTCAGCTCCGTCAACAATATTCTGCAGGGTGTTTTCTTGAGCAGTTGGTGAGTCTTCTGAAGCAGTTGGTACTAGGTCAAGAGCATTGCATGAAACTTCAACAAACCCTGGAACAGACACAACTTGGCTTTCACCAAACCCCAGCTCCTCCTCATCAGCAAACTCTTCTTCATCGCTGACAGAATCAACTTTTTCAGGAGGAAGTTCAACCACATCGATCGTATCCACATCTTCCAGCAATTGGACATCAAGTTCCTCAATATACTCCAGCGCATCGTTAACGGAGAAAAGTTGTTTTGACATCTGAACAATACATTGTATATGGTACATTCCATGATCCCCAAATGGGACGTTGTTTACATTTGTTACTATAGCAACTGCATGAAATATCATTCGCACAAAATAAGTATTCTTACCTTAAATAGAGGTTCTTTGACAGGTAATGGGTGACTTTCAGTTCACAAAACTAACTATTGTTGCTATGGCTACTAATAATGTCTGCAATGAAAGCATGACGTCATTTCGCTAATAAACAACTTATAAAAAACAAACTAAATAATATCGTTAGCATACAATTCTTGCCTGTACACATAATTTTGAGTCAAATACTGCATTTTAAGCACAAGTTTTCATCAGACACAAGATAGCTTTCAGTCGAAAATCACCTTCGGAAAGTGATCCCCATTTGGGGATTATGGAATGAAACGGGTTAATATTTGACGGGACAGCTCAGTTTTATGATACTCTGACTTTGGAGCAGAAGGATGCAAATTTGATACTCAGTCTATCCAAGTGATTTTGGTTCTTTATTTAGGGAAGACAGTTTACAGCGAATTCTTCAATAAAGTTCGCATGGCTTTTACAAGTTTAAATTCACTTGAAAAAAGAAAGCAACAGCTTGGCTTCTACAGTTATACGAAAAAATTAATTGGAAACATATTCTCAAACAATAAAAAACAGTGTTAGATAAATTTTTTTTATCTAGTAAAAACTTTATCAAAAAAACCAATTTCATTTTAATAAAGCTAGTTCCTGCAGAATGTCTCAGTATGGCTTATTAGAAGAAACTTGAAAGTACCAGAAGAGTATGAATAAAGATTTTGAAAGTACTAGCTTTTCTGCTCTAGTATAGATTTAATGAGTTTCCTGTGATAAGATTACAAGAGCGTCAAGCAGTTGAGCAAGATGATGAAGAACGTTCATCTTGCTTGTAATGTAATGTTAGATGTTCAGCTTTATCATGGTGCACCATTAGAACTTGTTGGAAATGTTCACTGATAATTTTCCTGATCTGCAAAAGACATTTTTCCATTGGAAGGCAGTGGCTGAAATAGCGGATGGGTAGATACTCTTCAGTTTTGGCAGAATCAGTTTCAGTTTGTCTTCAAAACAGCAAAAACTTTTTTTACTCTTAGCCTGGGATGCCAGATAGCATTTCCTCACGGCTCATTGGCAAATTTTCTAGGAACTGAGAAAATCTGAGACAGTCATAAGCGTAAAACCAGAAGACCATTCACCAAAACAAAGAAACTCTTAGTAGAAAACATTAAAAAAGCGCTTCTTTTTTATCAACTGTATAAACTTGCCTAAATAAAAATTGACATATTCTTGAATGAAAAATGCATTGTCAATGTTGAAATATGCATTTTTATTATCACCGCCTCTATTTGTCTTTCTAACTTGCAGGAAATGGAGGGGCATCTTTTTAGGCCAACTATCAAGCGATTATTCCAACTTACTTTCAGAGATCTCAATACATGTACATTCCTGCCAGATGAAATTTTTTATTTGATTTTTTAGTTTTCATTTAGAGGTAGGGCACAAACTTAAAGATACTTAATAAAATTATTCAGCCAAGAACAGAAAAGTGCCAACCAAGGCGATCATGTCACTCTAAATACAGCGCTAATATCCATATACCCCGACCTGATAAATATTTTGTTCTAATTTTACTTTTGTACACATTGTTGGAAAAGTTGCGCAAAACTTTTCTTTAATAAACGCTAAATTTTATTCTGAAATTTTTCATTTTTTTCAATTTTTAATAAATTAACATTAATTTAGATGCATTCAATGGTTTTTAACAAATTATGTCACAATGATGCTTTCAGGCAGCATTCTGAGTAAACTTTGATAGTTCAGTGTGTATTTGAGAAAACAAAACAAACAAGATCTCTCCCAAACTCGAGGGAAGTAGAATACCACTTCAAGACACCTACTCACACAGGTTCAGTATGGCATCTGCACTGGAAGAGAAAGATTGTGTTACAGTGGTGCTCCCAGTAATTTGTGAAATAACGGCTGTTTGTCTTCATCTTCTGTTTATTACTTTTAAAGTATAGTGTGGTGCAGAATAATACGCCCAGCTAGATTTTAGCTTTAAACTTTATATATTTTGTTCATACTTGGATATAATATGTCTTCATATATATAAATCATATCCTAAAAATTTCGTCGATTAATATTCCATATGAGTTAAGACATGCACTAAAATGTCAAAAACTCGAAAAATAATTGGTGCATAACTATAAGACTAGCTTTTACGATACAATTTATAAGCTCAATTAGAGTAAATATAACACTTATATGTAACAATTAAATAAGAAAGGTCACTTTAGGTCACTTTCTTCGCACTATTAGTTAACACTTTCAATGGGCAAGGTTAAGCAATCGGTTTTTATTTACTATTAGCCGACTTTAGTTAATTACTTTTTAAATTTAGAGAAATCCCCAAAGCTCGGGAGGTTAGTAACGGCAAACAGTGAACGAAATCTTGTTCTAAAAAAATTTAGTATACATTTAGTGAATTTTTTTTAACATGAAATATATTATTCTTGTATTCTTATAAGCTGGTTTTTCAGTTAACCCTATTCTCCTCAACGGCCGGGCTTCTGAAGCCCGGCCCTTGCAAAAACGTTTGTAATTACTTCATCTTTTTAGATAAAATTCTGGAATTTCTTGACTTTTCCTAATTTGAAATGCTGAATAAGATGGTACTATTTTTAGGTGCCCCCGAACAAGGGTTAACAGTAAAAATAGACGTTTTTTAGCAAATTTGTGAATTTTTGCTGGTTTTCGCAAGCAGAGCGTGGAATTTCAATTTCACGCTTTTATTAAGTGACATGAATTTTACCAATAATCGGCTTTGCGTGTCGAAGCGAATTACGTCGTTTCCCGACGTCAGTATGCCTTAGGCAATGTAGAACTTATTTCATGTAAATCGCATTTTCTTTTTTTGAGCTTTTGGCGATTGCTTGGAAACATTTTACATATATACAATATTTTGCATAAAACAATTGCTGTTGGGCTGCTTGAATACCAATCAAGCGGACAAAATTCAATCTTTACAATAAGCATTTTTATAAAACTTTTTTTTTATTATTTATATGTGGGAAAAAAATTAAATTAACAAGTTCACATTTTAGCTCTTATGCTGACGCCTTCTTATAATTAAACAACACCTGACTTTTTACAATTGCATTTCACGTTGCATTTGAAGTAACAGGCCGTTTTTATGTTAAAATTTTCCTAACAATGAAAAATCCGACTTATTTTTTATATACAAGTATACCTGTTTAAAAAAGTTTTGTGAAAAAATTTATAGCTTTTCGATGTGGGTTTTCCAAACAGAAAGCATAAAACAAGACGTTTAATACGATTGAATTTCAATAAAACAGAGGTTTCCAACTTGTATAAATTCATGGCGGTTCTAAAGTCTGAGATTTACACAAATGACTTTTTCCTCCCAAAAAACTTTCACGCCAAAGTTTAAAAAAATGTCCTTACTTATTGCAAACTGTTTAATAAATTTATTTCGAAAGTTAAATAAAAACCTAAAAAAGCTCCATTCTGGAAATTTAAAAAGAACTTTTTATGTAAACGTAAAAACCATTTTTGGTCTTCATTTGCCTTTCGCCATAAATTTTATGTTTGAACTTAATAAGTCATTTAAAAAAAGTTTGGTATAATTCCTGGTCTAATATGATTATCTTATTATATTTCGACGTCTTTTTAGTTTTAAAACGACCCACTAATTCGAAACCTCTGAATAAAATCAACTTAGATATCTTAGTTACGGATGACCTGTGCTGTTTACAAGGATTTTTTCACGTAAAACCAGATAAAGCTTCGGGCCCCAATTTTATATGCATGTTGTATAAATTCATTAGGGCTCTAACCTCTTAGATTTACACAAATGGCTTCTTTCCTCCCAAAAAATTTTCAAGCCAAAGTATAAAAAAAATGGTCCTTATTGCAAACTGTTTAATAAATTTATTGCAAAAATTAAATAAAAATCTAAAAAAGCTACACTTTGGAAATTTTTTGTAAACGTAATAACCATTTTTTGGTCTTCATTTGCCTTTTGTTATAAATTTTATGTTTGGACTCAAAATGTAATTTTTAAAAACGTTTGATATAACTCTTGATCTAATATGATTATCCTATTATATTTTGACGTCTTTGTAATTTTAAAATGACCCACCAATTCGAAACCTCTGAATAAAATCAACTTAAATTTTTACTTACGCCTGACCTAGGCTGTTTACAAGGGTTCTTCCACGTAACCAGATAAAACCCCGGGCGCCAGTTTTATGTGCATAGAGCTTATTATCCATGTCAGAGCTATTTCAAAATCTTGATTAAACCATTTTTCTTTTTCCTGCTTGCGTCAATTCTAATTTGGAAAATCTACGGAAGAGCGCTTCTCGTAGCAATTTGAAAGACAAAGAAGGCTGTAGAGATCCAAAAAGTTATTAACAAATTTATCATCTTTATGTCCCGTAGGAGAAATTTGAGACGTTTACGTACTCTCGCAACGAGCTAATTGATGATTTTGACGCAAAAAGTCAACCGCGGATCAAGTCGTTCTTTTATCAAAGAAATCATCGACGATTTTCTCAAGACTAAGAAAAATGCCAGTGCTATTTGTCAATCTGACATCTGCATATGAAACTGCTATTTCATACAAACTTGATTTTAACTGCAAGTTACTGAGTTTTCTGCTGGATAAGAACATGGTTTAAATGACTATGAAACTAGTTTACAACAAAAGTTTTACTCTAACGGCGACAGTAAGCAAAACAGTCTCGGGTGTCAGAGAAACAGTATTCCTCCAAAATCAATCACGACTGATTCTTTTTTAACATTTAGAAGTATAATCTGCGTTCCACAATCTTCAGATTAAAAATATTGTGAGCTAAAAGTTTACAATAATCAACATTCATCGTTGCGTTTAATTTCGACTTATCTTGAGGTAAAACTAAATAAATCACCCAAGTTTCGCCACCACCGTTTGCATTGCGCAAAAATTTTTCTTTGTGTGTCCCGGCGCTCAAGTAACTTGCGGTTTTAGGGCGGGAGTTGGTGCCAAAACCAGTGGTGGATATTGGATGAGGCGAATGAGGCAGTTACCTCGGGCCCCTCCTTGAAAATATTGCATATAGTTTCATTTTGCTGTATATGCTTTTTTAGAGATCACCATTATTTTGGGAGAAAAATAGCGAAATATGAGATCAAATCAAAGTGAAGACCTTCTTTTTTTTAGAGATCACTATGATTTTGGGAGAAAAATAGAAAAATGAGAGATCAAATCGAAGTGAAGACTTTTTTTATAGAGATCACCATGAGTTTGGAAAAAATAAGGGAAATACGAGATCAAAGCCTTTTTTTTAGAGAACATCAATTTTTGCGAATCTTTGCTTTGCGGCCCTAATTTTGAATATCCGTCACTGGCCAAAACATCAGAAATAACTCTCCTATTTTTGTCTATTCAATAGCCGAGTACTGGATCTTGTTTGTTTTTGCACCGCATGTACTTGGTTTATATATAGTGTCTTGAATAATGCTTTGTGGGTAGTCACTGAATGCCTCCGTCCCTCTTCAACGGACCACTTACCAGTTTTTACAGACATCCAGCCATCTGAGCTTTGACAACAAGAAGCGATACTCTTTTTGGCTAGAGATAGTTCTCTAGACATGCTCTGCTATTTTTTCAAACCTGTGGCACACTTTGTAAGGTTTCAAAAATTTGCAGAGCATCTGGACCAGGTGAAGAGCTAAATTTTCACCGCTTTCCGTTACCTGAAGTTTCTTTTGGCTGCCATAGAAAGCCTAAAAATTTTAATTTGAACTCTAAAAATAAAGTGACGATTTTTTTTCATCTGAAGTTACCAATTTGCGCATATCAAGCACAATCCAGCCTGGGAGAAAATTGATCAAAAAAAAAGCTATCAATTTATTTGTAAAGAGTTTTTATGTTCACTAAATAAAGTTTCATATGAAAAAAAGCGTTTAAAATTTAGTAAAGACCAAAAAAAAGTCATGACATTTCACGATGAGATGTACGGTAAAATGAATTTTTTAAGTTTATTGTTTGCTACTTCAAAAAAACATAACTTTTTATCTATTCGAAAGATTATGTTTGCCGTTTTTCCACAGCTTACGAGTTACAAAGCATTGCTGTAGATCCTGACTATGGTTTATTCATCGGTTATCAAATGCCTACCGATGAACACGAAGGTCTAAAAGCTTGTTTACACTTGCTTTGCAAAGACTTGAACAATCTTGCCGAATTAGGTACCCTACTGCCCAGTACATGAATCATACATAGAACACAGAGTATTGTGGTAGTACATTCCGGCTCCATGCTTTTATTACCAGCGCTTTGACTGTACTAGGCTCGTTCGAAATAGCGTTTTCAGAACAGTTTGAGTTATGCTTAAATGCTTGTGGACGAGTTTAGGACAACTGGCCTCAGCCAACTGGCCGCAGTTTAACTAACCAGTCGGCTGCGTCTAGCTGGATTGTGCCCAGTCGGTTGCGACCAGTTGGCCCATTCTGCCTGCGAACCAAAGTTGCGTGTTTTCATTTGTGCATGGACATTGGACAAATAGGGTCTCTTTACTTTCTTTCATTGCAAATGGGGCGTCATTGCACAAAACAGAGATAAAGTTGTATAGGAGTGTCATATGAATTAGGCATTATAAGGAGCACAAATTTGGACAGTTTTAGATAAAAAACGGTTCTGGTTTGGTGCATCACTAACAATACTTAATCCAGGCAATACAATAGCAATTCGCAGTAAATAAATAAACCATGGGGACCAGTCCTATTTATTTGCTTTACTCGAAGTGGATACTTTTAAATACTACAACAATTTCCGCATCGAATTGCCCTGTTTTATGTAAAGTTAAAAAAAGGCTTTTATAGCTTAACGTTTCCTTCTCCAAGTTATCTTGGAGAGGTCTTGTGGTGATGAGCATCTTTTGAAGGTAATCAATCTAATCTTCCAAAGTGTAAAACAAAAAAACGCACTTTTTAATTAAATATATTGGAACCAAAATGTGTTATTTTATCCTGTATTCCATCCGAAACTTTTCGTATTACAAAATAAAAAAACAAATTTACCTTTGTTATCCAGATTTGGTTTTTTTCTAGTTTTGCTTTTAGGTTTTTATTTGTTAATTACTTTTTTGCCTTATCGCAACTTGTTTTCAAATGGTTATTTTATTTTAATTTTTTTGTTATTTTAAGTTACGCAATAAAAGTAACTGCTTGACCAAGACACCTTATGGTTATTTGCCACGTTGTCCTATATTTAATCTCAATTATAAGTTATGTGAATATTTGTAATAGTTTAGTGACAAACAAACAAACGTGAATTTCGAATCTTCATAAATGCCACAATATTGTTGTTCAAAAATTTTTTTATTGAACACTCTAATTTTTATTAACTGATATAATTGTAATTTAGAGTTTCTAACAAAGACTTTTAAGTAGGGAAAGTGCCGTAAAATGTTTTTCAAATAAAATGTGACAAAAACGAACGTATACGATCCTGATCCGTTCCCATCAAATTGCCACTCCCAACCTCTTGCTATACTGTCGACAAATATATTATAAAATTGATTTTTTCCTTAATTTTATAGAAAGCAAACAAAGTTTTTGTTAAATTTTATTGCCAAAAGATTTGGAAAATTTCTCACGTGCTGGCATGAATAAACACACTGTTCCATAAGATCACTATTTCTAAGAAATTATTAATTAAAATTGCCCAGGTTGCGGCACTGCTTACAAATTTGCACTTCATGCTTTGAACGATACCGAGATATGTTCCGCGATTAATAGTCACAATTATATAGAGTAATATTGTTTTTCTCAAGTGTTTTTTTTAGGTAATGCAACGGTGTACTTCTATTTTAATAAATAAAAAACTCTTTTTGTGGCGGTTAAATACATTGCGAAAAAACAAAACAAGTGCATACAAACGATGATAATTATATAAAAGATAAAGGTTTGTTGGTTTTACAGCATTGGTATGTCGATATTCTAATGCTGTTAAATATTAAAATATAGCCTATTTCAAATTCTTTTATGTAAAAAAAAAATTATTTTCATTATTTTATACTTTTTTTAAAAAAGCAGTAATAACTATTGGTAACTAAAAAAACATGTTGACAAATATGTGAACCAGTAATTGAAACCAGTCTAAAATAAATTCTAAACTTCGACCAAAACAATGAAGCAAGGTTCCCGTAGCTTCTTCATTGTTTATAGTAATTGCAACCAGTCTAAAATAAATTCTATACTTCGACCAAAACAATGAAACAAGCTTCCCGTAGCTTCTTTATTGTTTATAGTTGTCATGCGCGTTGACGTCACTCTTTACGTCCAATTTTTAATTAAGTTTACGACTGTTACAACAGCGAATCCGTTACAATCGCATTTCACGCTAGTTAAATGAGTGTCTAAACGTAAAAATTGTAGTGACCTTGCTTAATTACAATTTTGCATACTTTATCAAATGAGTTTTCAAAAACTTTTTTGCTCTAACAAAAGTTAAATAAATGATCTTTACTCTGCTTAAATTTCATAAAGATAGCTTAAGTAATTTTGGAGTTATAAATTGTTAAATTGGTGGGCTTTTGAAGCCCGGCCGTTGAGGAGTCAACAGCTCGAAAAAGCTTGAGGAGAATAGGGTTAAAATAATTTGTTTCTATTCAAAATAAAAATGTGTGCCATATAGGGTTAAGCTTAATTTAAATTTTTTTGTTTAAATTTAAAAATTCATGCTGTAAAGAATGAGAAACAGTTCAAACTTTTCAATTTGCTATCTAAACGGATTCACTGCATTGAATAGAAAAAGTGAACCCAGACATTTAAGACCAAGTTAGCGCAAAATCATTATGAGGAAAAATAGTTTATTTAAATTAAGTAACACCACTTTGTTTGAGAAACAACCTATAAAAGCATAAAACAACAAGATTTGCTCAATAGAAAAATTAGATTAATCAAAGAACTTTTTTTTTTGAGAATATAAGCGTAAAGGAATGTTACATGAAGCACAGAATATCACAATCTTAACAACGAAAATCACTATATTTTATGTTTTTTACTCTTTTATGCATAGCATATCTAGCCTTAGAATTTGAAGATACACATTGCCCAATTTAAATGCTTTTGACAAAATTTTTACAGTATTTTTGCTAAAGCTGTTACTTTGTGGTAATCCGCAATTCAGTGGCTAACGGTTCTATTGATTTAAAAGAAAGTTTTAGGGTAATAATTCTAAGTAAGTAACGTTTTGTTAGTCTTTGAAAATATCCAATGGTAATGACAGAACCATTAACTCTTTCAATTTTTGATAGTTTTTAAAAATACTGTTTTTTCTAAGACTTCTTTTGGCCAAATTTTGTCAGAAAACATTGTAGGCAAATAACTAACTGCGTAAAAAACGAGGTTTATATAGGATTGGAAAACATTGAAAATAACGGCGTCTTTGATTGAATGAAAAAAGAAAGCACGCGATTGGTACCGCGCTTACTTGCTCCACAAGCTTCAGTCCATAGACTCTTCTTGACAACAAAGATAGGTTTCAAGAGTCTCTATGAAGGTGGCACCGAGCGTTGCCAGATGAAAAAAAAATAAAAAACGAGTGTTACTTGCGCCATGGCGATAGTGTGTACAGAGGCAGAATGTCCTAGCGACTTGAAGAACGAATTTGACAACACGTTCCGAAAAGTTATTAAAAATCAAATTAAACTTCAAAAAGATCTCCCTAAACGCCAATGCAAATTCATTCAAAATGCAACTGTTTGGATTCGGCTATTGGTCAACATTTGTTGGATAACAAAATTTGCGCGAAAAAATTCGATTTTAATTGGCTTTAAATTTTAACTGTGAGACAATCTTCTTTTCATCCCGCAACGCTCGACGCCACCTTCGTAGAGTCTCTTGAACTCTCTCTTTGTTGCCAGAAAGAGTTCGTTTATGGACCAAAACTCTCTCGATTGCGGCGCAAGTAAGCGCGCAACCAATTGCGTGCTTTCTTTTTTCAACCAATTAGAGATACCGTTATTTTCGATGTTTTGCGATCATATATAAACCACGGTTTTTGTGTAGTTCGTCATTTTTCAACAATTTCTTCTGATAAAATGTTGGCCGAAAGAAGTCTTAGGAAAAAGAGTTTTTTTGAAGACTACCGAAAATCGAAAGAGTAATAGTTCCGTCAGTATCATTGGATATTTTTAAATTCTGTACAACCAAGATTTTATTCAACTTTTTAGTCTTTCCTTGAATTAGATGATCTTTTTATCACATGGCCGTATCGGGCTCTATTCTGCTCTTTGTTTGAAGCAGAATCACCATTTCAGGTAAGCATCGTAATCCCATTGAGGAATTTGTCACAACTACTTTTATTTAATTAACAACAGAAATCAATCAAATAAACTGAGCATCAAACTACCGTCCTTTTGTTCACAAGTCGCAATGTTATCACACTGAGCTATCCTTAGAGCTTTTGAACCGTGTGATATTAAAGTCAAAGCAGGAAAAAGTACAAACTTTAATATTTTTGAGGTTTGGAAATAATTCTTTAATAGTTGTAGTTTTATAATTTATTGTTAATTAATGATGAACATTTCAACTATAAATGATGACGTTACAATAACAGTTCCATATGAACAATCAAATCAAGAACGAACAAGATTCGTATATTTGGGTTTTTACATTGTGCTTATGATTGTGGATTTATGGCTCATCATCTCTCTGATTCATTACGGAATCAAAACCAAGAAATGGCGTCGTCTTCCACCTGGCAATCCAAACTCATTAAACTCTGGACGAATTTATTTGATTGTAATAGTTTGTTCCATTTCAACATTTTTTTATCATTTATTTATTGCTGTGTATAGAAATATCGGATTCCATCAAAAGGAAGCTCGGTTGTGTAAAGCAATTGCCGACATGGTCGATATAACGTACTCTTGTAGTCTTTTTTCTCTAGTTCTCTTTCTTTGGTTTCGACAAAGAACGCTCTACACAGCATTTCTTCCAGTTGCACGCTTCACAAAACTTTTCAAGTTTTTCAGCTTTATTTCGATCTTTATTTCAAGCGTCCTTGGAATATTAGGGGTAACTTTGACAATTTTAACAAACAAAATTGTTCCTTCTACCTTTGGATGTGTTTTAAAAAAAAACGATAAAATTCAAGTAAACAGTTTTCTGATTTCTGGCTCTGCTATTATTTTCGGTCAGGTTTCCTTGTTGGTTATATTTATTCACGTGTTGCTGGTGATGCAAGAACATGATGTGAAAAAAAGATGGAAATCTTTGTTTTGCTGTAGACGTCAACCTTCAATCGAACACACCGGAGAACAACCAGCTGACGATACAAAAATAATCGTTGATAAAATGATAAAAAAAGCAACTGTCTTTGCAGCTCTGTCTCTGTTGTCTGACTTACTCGTTATTTCTTTAACTTTTTTAATCCCACGGCAAGGCACTCGAAATGAAATAATCTCAGCTTTGGGTTCGATTTCTGTTTCAATGAACTTGTATTTTGTCATTCTGTCATTCATTACGTGGAAGGAAATGATCACGTCACCGTGTAAGTCTCTTAGTTCTCCTGGAAATTATCAAAACTAAAAACAGCGTAAGCTTAATATTAACTTAGCGTATGCGTCAAATTGTCGTACTGAAGCAAACATTTTTATCGTATTTTTAACTGTCAAGAAATAAAATATTTTTTGCTGTGCAAATATTTTTATAGGATTTTCATGTAATTCAATGTAACTCGTAAATAATTTGAGACAATTTATATATGGCGATGTTATTGCTTAAATATATTTATTCTAAAATCAATTCCCAAAATTTAGTTTACTATAGTTTACTAAAGTTAGTAAATTTACTATAGATTGAGAGTGTAACAAAAAAATAGCGTTTTGTTTTGGTAAACATCTTTACTTTTAAATAATATTTTACTTTGGGTCAGTATCTTGTCTCGGTTAGGTTGTATATTCTAAAACAGCGTGGTCCAACTACGGGCCCGCGGATAACAATTTTGCACAAGTCTTGTCGATTACAAGCAGCGGCAACCTTTTTTTTGGAGAACGCTATGATATTGGGACGAAAATAGGAATTTCGGAGATCGATTCCAATTAAAGACCCTTTTTTTTTTAGAGAACACCCTGAGTTTGGGACAAAAATAAGTGTTTTTAGCCGGTTGAGGCCTGCAAACTTGAATAATTTTGAAAAGTGGCCCACAAGAGTGGAGAAGTTGAACCACCCTGAGCTAAAACATAGGGTTTTTTTACCAGGGGTACGTGTACCCCAGGGAGCACGAGGTATTCGGTAGAATTTTCTTATAAGTTCAATATAAGTTCTAAAATTCTTTATTGTGTTGGGCAACAATAGCCATTTTTTTAAAAGTTGCAATCAAGTTTTCGTTTTGATAAACTTGTCACATATTTTTAAAACTTAATAGTGTGCGTAACATTTAATTTTTCTTTTTGTCTAAGCGGATTGGTTTTGCATTCTAGATTCATAATAATTATTGTTAGGCCTACTGCTAATGGTGTGCTTAGAATACCAGTTCAGTTAATTTTTTTTTAATTTAGCAAAAAACACTCATGTCTAAGAAATGCAAGTGCAATGAGATTGTGTCAAATATGGCTTCACTTGAATGACAAAAAAAATAGATTGACTCAGAGACCGCGATGCATATTATGCAACAGAGTATTTGCAAATGCTAATCTCAAAGCTTCAAGACTAAATGAACATTTTAATAATCGGCAAGGGAGTGTAATGTCGAAAAATAATTTCAAAACTTTGAAGATCAAAAGGGCTTGTTTTGATAGGAATTGTTCCTTAGCAAACCATAGGTTTTCACCGGTTGCAAAACCTTGGTTGCAAGCATCTTACCAATTAGCATTTTTGAGTTCAAAGTAAAATAAGCCACATATAATTGTTGAGGAGTTAGTAAAATCATGTGCCGTGGAAAAGGCACAAAATGTACTGGGGACTGAAGCAAAAAAAACTAAGTCTATTACCCTTGTCAAATGACGTAATTGCTTCAAGAATTTATAATATGAGTAAAGACATCTTGCAACAAGTGATTACCGATATCAAAGCTTTTGAAGGGCGAATCTTTAGTTGGAGTAATCAACAGACGTCATTTTTTGTGGTTAGTTATAAGCATTTCCACGGTACGTGAAAAATATGTGAAAAATAAAAAAGTAGTGAAAACATTTTTAGTGAACCATTGACAACAACCACAAAAGCAATTGAGAGACGTACTCAATATCATCAGGATTTCTTTTGTACCACGGATTGACTCTAAACATGGCGGTTTACTGTGCACCGATGGTGATCCTGCCATGTTTAAAAACAAATTAAGATTGGCTACCTGTGTGAAAAAGGAAGTACCTCACATCGTAGTCACTCACCGTGTGCTCTCGTCTTGTTCTTTCAGCTAAATCATTACCAAAACAACTAAAGAATGTATTGTCGATTGCTGTAAGTGCAAGCAACTATACCAGACAAATATGAAACCTTGAAGTAGTAAGTGCAAGCCTTGAAGTAGTATATGAAACGCCGCTTCCAGTGCAATTTTCCAAATCTTTATTAATGTGTGAATTTACCGTTTAAATCAATAAAAATTACAAAAAAAATTTTATTGATTTGAAACCTATTTTTAAAAAATTTAACTGGAAGCCGTGTCCGATGCAATTTAAATCTGAGCATACTCAATCTTAGTTTTAAAAAATCTTTTTTTTAAATTTGGGAATTTATCATGTTCGATGTCTAAACATTCTAAATCTTTTTATGTTTTGTAACCGGTATTCATAGAACTTTAAAAATTTAAAGATCTACACTTTTATTTAAGTTTTTTATTTTCAATTCCATGCTTTTTTATTAAATAAAAACAACGTTAGCAAGTAAAGATATATTTTAAAAAAGCAAACGTAAGCGTATATGGCGGTTTAGCTCAGTGCACTGAGCGACCGACTCGTAATCAAAAGTCACGTGACTTCGTGGCTCGCTTGAACCGCGGTGAACAGCCAATGTTCAGTTTACATCCATGGCATTGTCTTCATCCTTGCAGTAATCTCTAATTTCAGGGTGTGCAACGAACATTGTGTATATATCATTTTTTATTTTATGAAATTCATGGAAAGAGATATTAACCCAGTGGTTCTTAACCTTTTATATATTATTAACCCTAAAATATTTTGATAAATATCAATTACCTCTTTTTAAAAACAGCAACTATAATAGCTTGCAATCAAAAGTCTAAACACAGAAAAATTAAGTCTTTTTTTATTATAAATAAATTTAATGGGAAGGCTAATACTGCTTTTTTGCTATTATAAAGCGTTCAAATCTAGGCCGAGTGCAAGAAACACAACATCGCATTTTGCCATCGAGGTCAAGCCTGTTTCGATATTTTATCTTTATAGACATCATTGTAGAAAATCCCACTTCACAGCAATAAGTTGAAGGAAATTGAATCAAAAAATTCAATGCTTTTTTGAAAGGATGGGATATTCTTTATGAATGCCAGTCCAAAAGCTTCCTATATCTTCTGTGAAGCCAGTTTTAAGACTTGAATCTTCGCGCAGTTGAAGAAACTCAATTTTTGCTGTTGAATCATCATCACGGATAGAGTTTTCTTCAACTGAGAATGGCTGGCTAATCCACAAAAAATTATGTCGCTCTTCAATTCCAGGAAAATATCGATCAATCGCAATATTTATTGCATTTAAGTGGCTAACTATTTCTTGAGTGAAGTTGCATTTCATGTTTGGGTCAAATTGTAAGAGCATTGTCAAATTGAGAAACATACTTATTGTGCTTTTTTCTGTCAGTCTTTTAAACAGTTCCACTTTACGTTTGAAGGTTGCAACTTTGTCGTGTGTCGTATGCAACCAGACGACCTCCTTGCAGAGTTAAATTGAGGGAATTCTCTTCTGAGAAAAAAATGACCTAAGTAAGCCACCTTCAGCAAAAAGTCATAGCTTTTTAATTGGTTGTGCATATCAACTGCTTTTGCATTTTGTTCTTTTCTAAGAGAAATAACTGCTTCTTCTTGCAGCTGGAGCAAACGATTCAAAACTTTACCACGAGATAACCACCTTACCTCCTTATGTAACAAAAGAACTTTATAATCAGAACCAACTTCTTCACAAAAAGCTGCGAATAACCTCCAACAGTGCTTTGCTTTGTCTTGGCCACATTCCCCAGAATCCAAACGGCGATTTTTCAAATGCTCAGCTTTTCGCTTAAAGTAGTCAACTAATTTTTCTATTAATTCACCATGGCAAGACTTAAAATGCTGCTTCAATTTGCTTGGTTTCATACTTTCCTGAGTTAAAACTTTAAAACAAATCACACACTGCGGCTTTTCAATAGAATTTTCAATAACACTTGTAAAACTAAAGTTCAAAATAGCTTTTTTGTAACTTCGTTTCTTCGGAGGCATCTTGATATTTTTTTTACTAAATTAGCCTTACTACTGCATGCAAGAAACAAAAACTCACTTCACGTTTATTACTAACTGACTAGTTACAAAAAAATCACTTGCCGAACTATCAATTGTTAACGAAACAAGAGAATTTATAAGAGAATCTAGTTCTGACTTAGAATTTAATGTAACATCACAATACGAATGGTGACAGTGAAGTAAAATTCAACTTTTGAAAATTTTTGAAATTTTACATTACCCCTTTTAAAATGCTAAATTACCCCCAGGTTAAGAACCACTGTATTAACCAATAAAAGTCGCGGATACTCTTTAATAATTTTTACAAATTCTCTTTTTTTTCTTGCATCTCTTTCATCAATTCCAATATTTTCTTGAAATCATTCTTTCCAACTGAGGTACATCTTTTCATTTACTTTTTCTTCTTTCCATTTTGCGAAAATTTCTTCCAACACTGTTCCGTTGTTGTAGTGAAATTTCAGACCTTTTTTGTTAACAGCGCTTTCGTGCTCAATACATTTTTTCAAATAGGACATCAAATTTTCATAAGTTTTTTCTTTAGGTACGTCTGATGCTTCGCTTGATTTTATTATCTTCAGAAATTTTGTTCTCAAGATATTCATGCAACTTTACACCTATAAGCTTACTTGACTTCTTGGAAGGAATCGGTAATTTACTTGTAGGTTTGATGGGGATAGAATCGCTCTGTCCTTTGTTTTTCAACTTCTCAATGTAATTTACCATTTCTATATGATAAGTTTGATATTTATTTAAAATATTTATTTCGCTTTCTTTCCAAATTCATTTTCAGACACATCCATGTTACTCGTATTATCTGATGCTGTCATGTTACTCATCTAGTCTGATGTAAACTTGCTTTTATGTTTAAAGGCTTGTTAAACTGTTCTTAAAGAGCTTGCAGGTTTACGCCCATCTTTTGAGAAAAAAATTTTTTTAAGAAAAAAATGAAAATTCTTCAACGCTTGAAAACATCACCTTAAAAAGTGAAATTCCTTAGCTTGCATAACAAGTCTAACAAAAAATAGTCTTGACTCGCCCTCAGGCTACTGAAGTTTTCTTTCAGAAAAATTTATTTTAAGAATAAAAGTAACTTAAGTTTTAATCATAACATATATGAATATGAGTCAATCAAAAATTTTAGATAATCCGATTTCAGATATCGGAGTTCCTTTATTGATACCGACTCCATACAAGCGATTTCTACCCAGTTTAAAAACTATAGCTGAAAAAGCATCTACTAAAATTAAAAAACGTGTTAATGAGTTTGCTGATTGGTTGATGAATTATATACCACCTAGAACTAAAGCAACAGTTTCTAATTCAATTCAAAAAATTCTGAATCTTTTTCCTAAAAAAATAATAAAGGAAAATTACTCAAGACGGCACTTACAGACTTTACGAAATCTTATGGGTAGACATTGTTTATTATGATAATCCACAGAAACAGTTATTTGCTACAAAGAATATTAGATTTGTGGTTCCTACCAGTGCAGTCTTGCACTTGGTAGGAACCACAAATCTTATATTTATCTTTTCTTATATGATCAGCTCTGCAACTAAACCCGAGTAAGCAGACTGTCCCTGATGAGAGTTTAAAACTCGAAACCATGGTCGGGCAGTGAGCTCGGGTTCGGCGTGCGTGATGCACAATGCCACAGGTGGTACTCTCTAGTGCCACCTGTCCCTAACTCGAACAAAGAATATTGTAGAAGATAAATTGCGGTTAGAGGTAAAAAAAATGAATAGATTAAAAGCACTAATCACTCTTAAAATCACTTTTGAAAAGCAAAGAGGATCTGAAACAATAACCAAACAAGCTTTTTTTAACTGTAAAACATTTATTATCTTAAAACATGAAGATTTTGATGGTATGTTAGAATATGTGGCGAACCAAATAATAAATAAAATTGGAGATTGGCTCAGCGAAGGTTCCGGATGGGTGATTTCTTCAGTTGACGCACACTATTTTAACGTTGTAAAATATACACCCCTAAAAGCAAGTTCTTACATTGAATTACCGAAAGAACTTAGAAATTCTAAGAAAGGGCTTATCAATATAAAAAATGAGAACAATAAATGTTTTAGATGGTGTCATCTAGCTAAAGTGTACAGTGACAAAGTGAAAAGTAATCGTGAAAGAATAAGTCATTACAAAAAATACGTAGACACACTGAATTATGATGAAATAGAATTTTCATTTTCAATTAAGCAAATATCAAAAATTGAAGATCAAAATAACATAAGCATTAATGTGATTGGGTATGAAAACAAAAATCGCTTTCCTTTATACGTTTCTAAAAAGGTGACTGAAACAACTCTTGATCTTTTATTGATATGGAAAGAAGAAAAGCAACATTACGTTTGGATAAAAGACTTCAACAGATTTATGTTTAGACAAAATAGACATAGACACAGACTACATTTCTGTAGATACTGCCTTCAATACTTTGGGAGTGAAGAAATTCTTAACAATTACAAATCAAACTGCATTGTTGTTAATGGAAAGCAAGCCATACGAATGCCTAAAATAGGTGACTTGGTACAATTTAAAAACTTTCATAAACAGCTACCAGCTCCTTTTGTTATATATGCTGATTTCGAACCACTAACTCAAAAGATAGACAGCTATCAACCTGATGATAACAAGGCCTACACAGAAAAATATCAAAAACACGTAGATTGTGGTTATGCATACAAGTTGGTTTGTTGTTATGAAGATAAATTTAGTAAACGCATTTAACTATATAGAGGTTAAAAAGCTGTTTATAAATTTTTGGAGGCTGTGCTAAAGGAAGCGGAATATTGTAAAAAAGTTAAAAAAGATCATTTTAACCAACCTATGAATTTAAAAAGTATGGAAGAAGAAGAATTTGCAGCTGCTACAGAATGTCACATTTGCCAGAAATACTTTACCGAGTATGACCTCAAAGTCAGAGATCACTGTCATATCACTGTCATATCACGAAAATATAAAGGCGCGGCACACAATGAATGTAATATAAACTTTAGACTGACTAATAAGATACCTGTAATTTTTCACAATTTAAAGGCATATGATTCACATTTGATTATGCAAGAAATAGGAAAATTTACGATGAATATTAGTGCAATTCCAAACAAATTAGAAAAATACATGGCTTTTTTCTTAGGCAATAATTTGAAATTCATTGATAGCCTTCAGTTTATGAATGACTCATTGGAAAAATTAGCTAAAAATATAACAATTTTTGATATGAAGTACACGTCACAGGAATTTCAGGATGTAGAACTAATGAAAAGAAAAGGCGTTTATCCGTATGATTATATGGATTGGACGAATTTGTAATTAAGCGGTTGATGTGTAGGTCCTCGTTTTCTTTTTTGAGACATGGATTTTATACTCTTATCACCGAGCGCTTATACAAAATTGAGCGCCGTTTATAACGTTACAAAACTGATTTTGCCTAAATTTGAATCGGAAAAGCGTGATTTGTCTTTGTATCAACTTTAGTGTACAAAGCGAAAACCAAAAACATTTTTTGGTACGTTGATACGGTTTCACAAAAAATTTAATGATTTTATACTTTACCACAAGTTTATGCAGTGTTTTTTAGCTACTAATTATATATATATATATCAAGAACTTCTAAATCAAGGACATGCATTGTCTATGTCCAGACTTTGCTAGCGAAGGCGATCATCTTTACTGTATAAGTGCTAATGTATTACTGAAATCAATTAATGATTGGTCCGTAATTGCTTCAGACAAAAGCATTAAAACGTTTAAACGCATATTGAGGGATAAATACCCAAATATGTGATACCATGCCCACAGAACTACCCTTGAGTGAAATACCTGAAACCTGCCATATACAGCGCTAAATAGACATAAATATTTAATATGACATAAAAACTTTCACACATAAAAATTACAGTTATAAGAAATAAAAAAAACTTTTCAATTGCTAATAAACTTAATCGGACAAGCGCGCTTTCTTGATTGATGTCTGGAGGAGGACGGCGTTCTTTTGCTGATCCTTTTCCAAGTTATGCAGACCTTTCAAAAGTACATTTGCCACGTGTCGTCTGAGCTTGTCACTAGTGTTCAGGTTATTGTAGTCCTCCATCACTTGCAGAATCATCATGAGTCTCCTGCAGCAGCAGGCCCTGTGTCTGGCTTTGGTGATAAAGGCAAGTCCACATCGCACAAGGTCAAAAGTGGTTTGGTGGGGGATTTTCAGGGAGCCTCGTGAAACTTCGGAGATAAAGGCACTGACTTCTGTTGAGACTAGTTCATCCTCCTCATTGAAGATCAGGTGTTCCTCACACTTTTTCTCCAGCCACCCTGCCACATAGGCTGCACTGCTTTCCTCATGGATAGAGAGTGAAGGCTCAGTGCAGTCCTCAATGAAAGTGGCGTCCTCAGCATCGATGGCACTAGTAACACACGTGTGAGCCATGGTTTCCCCATTTACGTCCAAGGTCTCCAGATAAGAAGCGGCATGTCTAGCCAGGCGTTTTTTGCAGGCAGTCAAGACATCCCCAGAAGTCATAAAAGCATTTGCACCAGTCGATTGCCTGTACACAGAAAATTCACCCTCTATCCTGTCACTCTGCAGCTCACGAAGAAGTACATACAGGAAGCCAGCATGGGTCAGGAGGTGTGCACAAATGGAAGTCAGGCCTTGCATGGTCTGCACAAGTGCTTTCTTAGTGTCATGGGTTACACACTGCTTTCTGCCTATTCCGTGCCCAGAAGGGGCTTTCTGGAAAATCTGTAGATAATCGGACAAGTTGGTAGTGGTGTGGTCCTGAACATGCCGGTGGGGATCATTTAGCCTCACTTCTTGATGTTTTGATGACACATTCACAACATTCCACCAATTAAGCACAAATTGAATAAAGTCGGCTGTGTCGCCACACTTCTGGAGCCTGAGGGCAGCTTCAACTTTGTCGTTGAAAACTTTTAACACGTGCTGGACATTCTGCAGTTGAAGTTTTGAAGGTCGAACAGCAGCATCTGTCAGGGGAGATGTTTTCAAAAGGTTTGCCTTCTCAGCATCGTATAGCTTTCTGACGTCGTTGAAGGAACCAGTGACTTGGTTGTCGAAAGTCATCTTTTGGCAAGCCTCTGAAACAAAAGGAACAAACAGTAAAATCATCTCATGCTGGCATTTTTTGTTGTGGTGCTGCAGTATTCATTTAATTTTTTTTTCTGTCACTGATTAAACAAAACTTTTTCACGTAAGAACTACATGAAGATATAATTATTTTGTAAGTGCTTTTTCTTAGGCTATTTTAAGTAAAATCACGAGTAATAATTGTTCGCTGTTGGTACTTAAATTTTTTTGCAAATCATATTTTTATAATAGATACGAAGTCTTTGCATAGATAATAATATTTAAATTTCTTATTAAGAGCAATCAAAATTGACAAATCTACTTATTGGGCAAAAAAACTCTCACAAACAGAAATGTCGAAATACAGCAAAACGCAGTCCAATGCATGAATACCAACACAATTAAAAATTAAATAAAAAAATCACGGAATTGTTATTCTTTTTATTCGTCAATTAAGTTCCAGTTATAATCAAAGATTTTCATTTAAAATAAAATAATTTTCTTTCAAGCTTTTTTTCAAAATTTGTATTAAAATGTTACATACAGCAAATCAAAAATAGTGTAGACTCACCTGATATCCAGTTGTTTCTTATGCACTTCAATAGATGCACTGTGTCAAACAGTAGGTACCAACTCCGTGTGTTATCTAAAGGATGAGTAGCAGTGGCAGGGTAATCCGACTCTGATGGACGATCGAACATCTTGCAGTAAAGCTGGTTGATCTTGTGGTTGTCTGTGATGGACCCAAGAACAGTGCCTCCAGCCTGTTCTACAACCATGGCAGCCTGCTTCACCACCTCAAATTGAAAAGAAGCTGTTAATTTATGGACAGGTGTAACAGATACCATGATGCTGGGGCCTCGATGAAGACACTTGGACATGACGCAAAGCATTGAAGTGGCTTTTGCGTTGTGGTCATTCTTGGCCATGCCACTGAGGACTCCTCCGGAGAAGGCTACTGTTGGCCGAATCTTCATCTCGTCAACTAAGAGAACTACATTTTTCTGTTGAGGCTTTTGAAGTTTGGCAAACGTCTTTGATAAAATGTCTTTCACATTCACTGAAGAGACGACAGCTTGCAATTTTCTTCTACTTGGCAAAACTAGATACTCACGGAGTACTTCATAATTGCAGTGTGGAAAAGATCCCACAGCAAAGCAGTAGTCTTTTACAGTAAAATTTTTGTTGACTAGAAGCTTCAAATTATTGATAATAAAATCGATTTTTTGCCTTTTTTTTGTCTTCAGTTTCTTGAGCCTGAAGCACAGTAACTACTTTCTTCAACACTTTATCCAGAGGAATTTTATAGTTAAAGCAAGTATGCACAACAGCATAAAACTGTGAATAGGAACTGAGGCCATTATTGGGGTTCAATATAGTTCCTAGGGGTACGCGAATTCCACTCTTGTATGCAAAACACGTAAGAGGAGAACATAGCGTTGACTTGTTTTCAACCAGAACAGTCATTTCGCATTCACGAAAGTCAGACGACATAAAAAGGAAAGCACACCTGTCAGATCTTCGGGTAATCACAACATTGTTATATTCCTTGTGAAGTTTCTTGTCAGGTAGAAATTCACTGAACGACTTGATCCTGTCTCTGGCCATAAAAACGTCAAGTTGTTTGTCTACTTGCTTTGCAGGGCGAGGAGGGATTTGGGGGGTCGGCAGACATGAAGCAGGTACATCAAAAATGCTAGGTGCAACAGCTGGTCTTGTTGTTCCACCTGGCAGTTTCTTCATTGGAGGATTTTGTGGCCAATGCTTCTCACAAATAAAAAAAGATTTAGCATTTGCAACATTAAAGTCTTTGCGAGGAGGAATCACAGCCAGCCACCTCTGCCTCTCAGGATCAAGCCTGGGCAGTTTGAATATTCTACGTTTTGATAAAAGGTCGTAGTTTCCTCTACAATTCACAATTCCACATTTATTCGGCATAATTACGTAAATTAATGCTCTTCAAAAAAAGAGAAAAATAATTATCAATATTACTCACAAACCTTGACCGGTCTGACCGGCCGGTAAAAAACCGGTCGAAACCTTTTGTTTTTTGACATTACAAAGTATATCATTTAAAACAATTTTATGGATTGTTTTGTTTCTAAAGTTATTTAACAACGCGATTTCTGAAATGGAGAGTCGTCCGTGATGAAAATTTACCATGTCGGCCGTAATGAAAATTTAGTACCGCAGCGTAGTTAAATCTAACCTATTCTTTGACCTACTAACCCTCACCCCTATAAGGGTGAGGGTTAGGAGGTAAAGGTATAGTGGGTGTAAAGGTATACAGTAAGTTAGGGTGAGGGTTAGGAAGTCAGGAGATAGCTTTAACTACAAAAAAATTTTCATCACGGCCGACTCTCCATTTGAACCCGATTTCTCAGTGTGAGTAAGTTTGAAAAAATTGTAAAAAGTGGTCAATATGCATGGAAAATTCACTTGTCATTTATTCAGAATGATGGGAAAAAGTTGAGCCCTCGACAGTTGAATATCTTTTTCTAGTAGTAGTAGGCCCTAGAGCCCTAGGCCTACGACTCAACTTTATCTTCTTTATGTAAGCTCGTATTTACTGTGCGTTCTACACTTAAAATAAAACAATGATTGATTGAGGAGGTCACCTAAATTTTCTGAAATTTTGATAGCTTTGAAGTAACACTACCTGACTACATTTTACGACCACTTGCAGCGACGCCGTTGATTTGACAAGTAACAACCCTTAAAAAACAGTCAATTACCAATCAGAACAATGCGTTTATCTGCCGGCCAACCGGAGAATGGTGTCGCCGGGTCACTAAAATAGCCTATTATCTTAAACAGGCCTAAATAGGCCTACCTATTACCTAACACTCGCCTATCCCTATGCCAACCAGTTTTGACACTCCACCTAACTTTCCTCAATTTGCTATAAATTTTAATGCTGTTCTTATTTAATTTTAAAAATCATTAAACGGTATTTCTTATTATTTTTTTTAATTATAATGAAACTTGAGTACACCTTACTAGGAATAAACTGCCTCGGTAACATACATTTAAATTTTCGTAAATGAACCTACCATAGTTAGCATTGTAGATCACAAAGTCTACCCTATGATGTAACAATAAGCTTTTATCGGCTGTGCAAATTAATAGAAAAAACAGTCGCCTTCGCTAGGATTATCTGAAACTAGCACCTGCATGTCCTTGATTTAGAAGTTCTTGATATATATATATATAAGTACATAAAGTCTTAAAAAAAAAAAGTCTACAAACCACCGCCAACGCAATTGCGATCCCTGGATCTCCCAGTGTTTCCTCACCCCTGTCTTTACGCTGGCGATTTTAACTGTCGTCATGCTGAATGGGGTTACGATGACAACAGTCCGGACGGTGAGTGCTTGGCTGGATGGGCAAGTATTAATTGTCTTGCCCTTCTATATAAAGCCAAGGACGTTGCTAGTTTTTATTCCGGCCGCTGGAACACTGGCACCAATCCAGATGTAGCTTTCGCTAGCTTAGGTCCAAACAGTTGCTTACCGGATAGACGTGTCCTTGAAAAGTTCCCCAGGTCACAACATCAACCTTCGCTTATTACACAACCAAGGTTTGCTATGGCAGTGCCAAGCATGCCTTTTAAGCGATGGAACTTCCGCAAGGCCAAATGGAGTCACTACATTTGCAAAGACTTTGTTGCCGCCTGATTCACTTGATGTGGATGCGGCTTACCAGGACTTCTGTAACACCATTAAGAAAGCAGCCAAAAAGACTATCCCACGCGGGTATCGAAATAACTACATTCCGTGTTGGGATGCGGAGTGGGAATCCCTCTATAAAAACTTCCTGCAGTCTCCTCAGAGAGACGACTCAAGTTTGTCTGCTACAGCTCTGCTTTCCAAGCTTGACAGAAAGAGGAGGGATTGATGGTCCGAGGCAGTTCGGAGCATTGACTTTTCACACTCTAGTCGAAAAGCGTGGAGTACTTTGAACAACCTTACTAGTAGGTAGTACTCGTCACTGTCCCGTTTCAGGCGATGCTATTGCATCTCAGCTGGTGAGAAATAGAAAATACGAGGCTGTTGATCGCAAGTCATCTCGACTTGTCTTTTAAGAAGTGTCTGACCGTTGGAGGGCCACAACACCAGACGCAGTAAATATCTCTGACAATTTTTCACAGAGAGGATTTACTGCTGCCCTTCAACATTTAAAACCAGGTAAAGCTCCGGGACCCAACTCCATCTGCCCCAAGCTTATACTCCATGCTGGAGCTGCTTTGAAGTCCTGGTTACGTGACTTCCTTTCTCCTGTTTGCGCCGACTCAAAATTTTCAAAATCTGGAGAAGAGCGCTTGTGGTCGCGATCCCAAAACCAGGAAAGCCTGTGGGGTACCCAAAGAGTTATTGACCGATATCTCTGCTCTGTGTCCCCTACAAGATCCTCGAGAGGCTTATCTACGCCTGCGTTGAGCCATTAATTGATCCACTACTCCCTAAAGAGCAGGCTGGGTTCCGACGCGGGAAATCAACCGTAGATCAAGTTGTTCTGCTAACCCAGGTCATCGAGGATTCTTTTGAGGCCAAAAAGAAGGCCGGTGCCGTATTTGTCAATCTGACAGCTGCTTATGACACTGTCTGGCATTGTGGCCTTATCTGCAAGCTGCTGAAACTACTTCCGGATAAGCACATGGTCAAAATGATTATACAGCTTGTCCGAAATCGAAGTTTCACCCTTACCACCGGTGACAGCAAACAAAGCAGGCTACGCCGTCTTAAAAACGGCGTTCCTCAGGGATCGGTATTGGCTCCCCTCTTATTTAACATCTATACGTACGATTTTCCTTCCATGATTTCCAGAAAGTTTGCTTATGCTGATGATTTAGCATTGTTGCACTCTTCTGGAAACTGGAAGGACTTGAAGGGGACTTTAAGCCAAGAAATGTCTACAATGTCAGCGTATTTCAGACTTGGAGGTTGAAGCTCAGTCACACTAAGACGGTGACGGCAGCCTTTCACTTAAATAACCGAGAGGCCAAACGTGAGCTAAAGGTCTACAACAACGGTAGATTTTTAGCAATGGTCTACAACAATGGTAGACTTTTACTGTTCTGTCCAACCCCTACTTATCTTGAGGTAAAACTGGACAGATTGCTCACGTTTCGTCATCACTTAGTGACATTGCGCAAAAAACTATCCTCGCGCATTACACTGCTGTGGCGACTCGTGGGCTCGGGATGGAGTGTTGGTGCTAAAACACTATGCATAGCCACCTTATCTCTAGTCTACTCAACAACTGAGTACTGTGCGCCAGTCTGGTGTCGCAGTGATCACACTCGCCTAATCGACAGTGTCTTGAACGACGCCTTGCGCATAGTTACTGGATGCCTGGGTCCCACTCCAACGGACCACTTACCTGTACTCTCAGGCATCCAGCCAGATGAGTTTTGCCGACTAGGAGTGACACTCTCTTTGACTCACCGTGGATTTCTGGACCCTGATCATATCTTATATGGTCTTTTAAGTGGGTCCTCAGATACTCGCCAAGTGAAACTAAGATCCAGACGCCCGTTTGTGCCAGCTGCGCGGAATCTTTTGAACAACCTTGCCAGACTTGGCATCCGCGCTTCTGAATGGACAAATCACAAATGGAAAACGGAGTATTGTAAAAATGCTTCCAGGCTCCATGCTTTTGTGCCCGAGACCAGTGCCAGGCCTGTTGAGATGGACTTACCCCGAGCAGCTTGGGTTAAGCTCAATCGCCTGCGGACTGGTGTTGGGCGATTCCATTCGTCCATGCACAAATGGGGTCTCGCTCCTTCACCGAATTGCGAGTGTGGCGCCTCTGAGCAAACTGCAAACCATGTACTAACAGCGTGCCCTATACATCAGGCACCACTTGGAGCACGAGGTCTGACGGTTTTGGATGACGAAACTCGATGCTGGCTTAATAACACCATTGCCAGCATCTGATCCAGGCAGTGCAGCAGTCTGTGGTAGTAAAAGTATAAACCCTCGGCCTCAGTCCTGTTTGTGTCTGACCTGGAGTGGATGCCCTTCAAACGACGACGACAATGTATATATATATTTTGATAGAATAAAAAATTTTTATCTGCTGTAACATGTAGCTTTGTTAATTCAACCGAATTTTTTATTTGTTAACGTTTTAACAATAAAAAATACAGAATAGGGTTTATACAGAATTTTCATGGATTGTAATAAATTTACTTAATAGTTTATCAAATTTTAAAATCAATCAGCATTAAAATTCGGAGATAAAATTTGGAATGCTCAACTAATTTTAAGATAAAATTAAAGCCATTTTATTTTGAAGCATAGTTTATTAAGAAAATTTTAGAATTGAAATTCATTCCTTTATCAACTGTGTTAAACTTTTGAATATACTATGCTTTAAACTTATAGCTTTACTTTTTGCTCTGAAATTAGCATTAATGTTGTTTTCTATCATACTTTGGTTTAACACTAGCTTTACGGAAAATTTTCTATATCTAGTTTTAAGGAGGGGTCGTTTTTGATCCCGATCTTGTTTTTCTTATAATGTTTTTCTTGCATTAGTTTCTAAACACTAGTCTGCTGTATTGCGATGATTACACATAACGAAATGAGTTTACTTTTAAAAAGTACGTTTTGTACAAAATATAAAAGCATTTAACTAGTCAGTTTTACACAAGCTAACCACTTTACGTAAGTCACTCTGATATTGTCTTGTGAACATTTTCCACATGTAGATTTTTGATATAAAATACAAGTTGAGACTGTCTTGTTGTCGCAGCATACACCATGACACTTCCTCCGCTTCCACACTCCTTCATCGTCTCTTCTGAGCTGTCTATTGCTGTTGCTCAGACAAGGTTCTGGCTTCTCCAGAAGGTTTTCTACAAGCATTAGTATGAACTGCCGGAGTGTTATGCGATTGTTTGTTACTTTTTTATACAATACGTAGGAGTAATGTTCAATATGTTGCCCCAGACAGCTACCGGCCATCTTCGACTCGCTGATCTTGTAGTGTATAAACATGCCATTTGTTCAAAGCAATCGTTAGTAAGGAACTAAATAAAATAGTTCAAGTTTCATGAGCCAGCTCTTTTTCTAAGTTCTTGAATCTTCGTTAAAGTTGATAGCATATTAACTACCTATATAAAAATTTTTGAGATAAGCATTGTGGAAAAGAAGATTTTTGTTTCGGAATTACTGTTTAAGGTGTTTTTGTTTATGGATTTAAATTTATTGGTTTATGAACTTCAGAACTTATGCAAACTAAATGCAGTTTTAGTTTACAAAGACCAGGGTTTAACAAAAATGCATGTTTTTTTTTTAAATTTGCTTCAAAGTTTCTTGGGAAAAAAGAACTTAATTGAAGTATAGTGGTCAAAAATATGCTTGCAAGTGGTGATTTAGCATATAATTTTATTTTTTAATCTCTTTTTGATTTGTGTGCTTTAATATTGATGATATGAGTAAACAAAAAATTAATGATTTCACCAATAACCATGAAAAAGAGGAACCAGGAAAAATTTGCACTGTTCATAGCAACCATTGTTGATGACTGTAGGTGATTCCCACAACGATGTGATGATCAAGAAAAGCGACCCTTGAAAAAAGAAATCCATTCTTAAACAAGTAAAAAAATCTGCACGATACAACTTTGTTGAGTTAAGACATGTTTTCTTTTTGCAATGAACCATTCGTTGATGCTTTTTTAATTTTTGCGCGTCAATGCATGTAAACAACTTAGTGCGTGAAACAGTTTGAGATTTTTAATGCGTTAACCGTAAAAACTGATTTTTTGCAAACTTGTATGAACTGAGGGATAAAAAAGCAAAAACTAGGTTTATAAACTCACGTTGTTGGAAACGTATTAACACCAGAAGGACGGGAATTTTTCCCTACCTAGAAAGACGTTTGTGGTCACATTTGACCGCATTAGTATTTCGTGACAAAGTTATTTGCAATGACCAAAATTTTTTAAATTAAAAGTTGGAAATCAATTTGCTACTATTTCGAATATTTTGTTATTAACATTTTTTGGTAATTTAGACAAATTCAATCAAAATAATATTGGTACATGCGTTTCATGGCTCAAGAATAGCAAATTGCCGCAGCAAATTTATGTTTAACACAGACGTCAAGCATTTATGGCAGCAGGCGCTAAACTTGTTTCTACACAGTTGCAGTGGGAGATTTCTAGCACCATGTTGGAAGAGGGGGCAAATCACATTCCGCAGGAGAATCGCGGCACATTTTTTTCTATTAGCTAAAATAAAAATTTTCGTCTTATCAACATCTGGCTACTTACTTTAGAGTAGATTATTTATGCATTTATGCATGCACAGTCAATAATGTCAAAAAATATAGCCACTGGCCACCTTCTTGTAGCCCTTTTGCAGGTATGATTACACGCGATTTGGTCCAACTATCTACACCGACTTTTGACCAGTTGTAACTCTTGAATGTTTTGTGTAAGTTTTGGTGTGTGCTTGGCCGACAAAAACTGCTTGGTACATTGAACGTTGCATATACAACAACTTTTTTGGCCTCATTAATAGTCAAAAGGCATTGCAGATGTTTTAGACTGATATATTTCTGAGATATATAAAGGCTTGTCTTTCATTGTAGCCTCAACTTTTGTTATCATATTTTTTTTTATTATTATTTTAAGAAATTAACTTTTTTTCTATAAATCAAGAAAAGATTCGTGCTATACACTTGTGGCTTATAACTAAGAAAAATAAGCTGAAACGTTGAGCTGCGTTTGTAGATATGAAGGAGTAAAATTTTCATCAGAGATCTCATTTTGACGATCGAAAAATCTTTAAAAAATAGCAAAAGAAAAACAACAATCGGTTATCACAAATTGTTTACATACCCTTTAGCTCAATGGCTTTCAACCTTTTTTCGCACCGCGACCCATTTTGCAACCCAATGTAACTTAACGACCCATCTTTTTCAAAAATTTTATTTAAACATATGTAAGTTATTTTGTGCGTTGTGAAGGCGCATTAAAAAAATGATTTAAAACAATTTATTATATTAAATAGAACTCTGTTTTGACATCCACAAAACATCACTGTAATATGACTTGTGTTGCATCATATTTTGTCGGGCTCTTGCTACCAGAGTTCTTTCTTCCGAGCAATGCGAGAAAGAACTCTCTAACAGCAATGTTGACCGAAAAATCATCAAAATTCGAATGGGTGCGCTTGCAACTCGGAGTAATTTAAAAGCAGTGGCTGACCGATATGCAATAAAGTCTTCTTTCTGTACCTGTAGTTGAATCATTTTATTGGGCTATTAACTTGAGTATAGTATCACATCTGTTGATCAGGTTGATAAGATCTGTATCGCACTCTTCATCAATATAAAGCTTTTATCTATTCAGTTACAATGTCGACATTCATACTAAAGCATGCTTCATTAACGTTTTTGTTTTTGTTTACCCCTACCAATGTTTTTTTTTAATTTTATTCACCTACAACGCAATTCAATCCAAGAATATGTCTTCGCTTGATTTTTTAGCAATAAATGAGGCCTTTTTTTCGATATTCACTTGACCTTGCTACTAAAAATAGTTTTAAAACAACTAGTTTACGGTTCGCAAGTTTTGGTGCCATCTCACTTAGAATAGTTATCTTTGCTTAGTTTTTGGGCAGTTTAAACGTTTACTTTGTTTTTGCTTGTTTAACGCTTGTTTATCACTTTTATTGGTATACCTAAAACAAAAATGTTATTTTCCCGATTAACCCTATTTTCCTCAACCTTTTCAAGCTATTGACTCCTCAACGGCCGGGCTTCAGAAGCCCACCCAAGTTACGATTTATAACTCAAAAACTACTTAAGCTATCTTTATGAAATTTTAGCGAAGTAAAGATCATTTATTTAGCTTTTGTTAGAGCAAAATAATTTTTAAAAATTCATTTAACAAAGTACGACAACTTGTAATTTAGTAAGGTGACTTCAGTTTCTACGTTTAGACACTTATTTAACTAGCGTGAAATGCGATTGTAACGGATTTGATGTTGAGACAGTCGTAAACTTACTTAAAAATTGGATGTAAAGAGTGACGTCAATGCGCACGACAATTAAAACACTGAAGAAGCTAGGAGAAGCTTGTTTATTGTTTAAATGGTCGAAGTAGGGAAATCATTTTAGACCAGTTTCAATTACTTGTTTATATGTTTTGTCGACATGTTTTTGTCGTTTAGTTAATGCTGCCTTTTTTAAAATAGGATAATAAAGAAACAAAAATATATATATTTTTTTTACATAAAAGAATTTGAAATTGGCTTTGTTTTGATATTTAGCAGTGTTAAGATATCAACTTACAAATATTGTAAAACCAAAAAACTTTATCTTTTTTATATCATCGTTTATATGCAATGTATCGCAATGTATTTCACCGCCACAAAAAGAGTTTTTTAATCACCGGAATTGAATTAAAACTTTGAAGTCCTGGTTACGTGACTTTCTTTCTCCTGTTTGCGCCGGCTCAAAAATTCCCAAGATCTGGAGAAGAGCGCTCGTGGTCACGATCCCAAAACCTGGAAAGCCCGGGGGTACCCAAAGAGTTATCGACCGATATCTCTGCTCTGTGTCCCCTACAAGATCCTCGAGAGGCTTATCCACGCCCGCGTTGAACCATTAATCGATTTACTGCTCCTTGAAGAGCAGGCTGGGTTCCGACGCGGGAAATCAACCGTAGATCAAGTTGTTCTGCTAACCCAGAACATCGAGGATTCTTTTGAGGCCAAAAAGAAGGCCGGTGCCGTATTTGTCAATCTGACAGCTGCCTATGACACTGTCTGGCACCGTGGACGTACCTGCAAGCTGCTGAGACTACTTCCGGATAAGCACATGGTCAGAATGATTATACAGCTTGTCCGAAATTGATGTTTCACCCTTACCATCGGTGACAGCAAACAAAGCAGGCTACGCCGTCTTAAAAACGGCGTTCCTCAGGGATCGGTATTGGCTCCCCTCTTATTTAACATCTATACGTACGATTTTCCTTCCATGATTTCCAGAAAGTTTGCTTATGCTGATGATTTAGCATTGTTGCACTCTTCTGGAAACTGGAAGGACTTGGAGGGGACTTTAAGCCAAGACATGTCTACACTTTCAGCGTATTTCAGACTTGGAGGTTGAAGCTCAGTCACACTAAGACAGTGACGGCAGCCTTTCACTTAAATAACCGAGAGGCCAAACGTGAGCTAAAGGTCTACAACAACGGTAGATTTTTACTGTTCTGTCCAAGTATTTTTAGTTAAATCGTCGTCGTCGTCGTCGTTTGAAGGGTATCCACTCCAGGTCAGACACAAACAGGACTGAGGCCGCAGGTTTATCCTTCTACTACCTCAGACTGCTCCACTGCCTGGATCAGATGCTGGCAGTGATGTCATTAAGCCAGCATCGAGTTTCGTCATCCAAAACCGTCACACCTCGTGCTCCATGTGGTGCCCGATGTATAGGGCACACTGTTAGTACATGGTTTGCGGTTTGCTCAGAGGCGCCACACTCGCAATTCGGTGAAGGAGCGAGACCCCATTTGTGCATGGACGAATGGAATTGCCCAACACCAGTCCGCAGGCGGTTGAGCTTAACCCAAGCTGCTCGGGGTAAGCCCATCTCAACAGGCCTAGCACTGGTCTCGGGCACAAAAGCACGGAGCCTGGAAGCATTTTCACAATACTCCGTTTTCCATTTGTGATTTGTCCATTCAGAGGCGCGGATTTAGTTAAATATGACTAATGGACTTCAAAAGTAAAGTGCCTAAGTTCATAGTTTGCGGTTAAAAGTGCTTAAGTCCAATCTAATAATTTATTAATATCATCTGACATGTGCATCTAAAATATTTATAAATGATGAAATAAGTTGATTATACAATTTGTAAATGCTTAATAATCCTAAAAAAGGAAAATTGCTGTGAAAATTGATTTTATGACTCATTGAAAAACTTTAAATGCAATTTACTCAAAAGCAGTATTTTCTGACTTATTTCTTTTTGTTCTAAACCCTTCATTTTTTCATTCTTAACATTTTAAGACAACCAGCTTTTTTCCTTTAAAAAACTTACCATATATAGTCAACCATTAACGAAGAAGCAAATTTTGTTCGTGATATAAGTTTAATTACGTAAGAGGATTGTTCAGCTGTTAACTTTCGTACAAACTTCTACAATTTATTAATTTGCATATATTTTTTGGAATGTTTATAATAGATTTTACTTATATTGTTTTACTTAATTTAGAATAATTTACAGTGAATTTAATTTGCTTTTCAATACTTTTATTTAACTTATTATCTTGTGTTGCGTCGTTACTGACTGTCTATTCATTAGCGCAAATTTTGACATTTTTTTTTTTGACGTAACTCATCACGTAATGACAAACTATTAGTAAAACGGAATAAACAGCTCAAAAAAAGTTTATTAGATTTAAATTGAGAAAGATTATGTCGCAATTGCTAGAGCATTTTATTTTACAATAAAACGCATTTCTCTGAAGCGATTAATTAATTTACGATTTTCAGTTTCCATTTTTGAGAAAGCTGTATTAAAATAAACGTAATATAAAAAAAAAGATAAGTAGTCAAAATTTTTTATGACAGTTTACATAAATATCAAAGCTTGAGTTTTTTTTTAAACAAGATTTGAAATTGTTTTTAGAAGCTTCTAAGTGAATACAAAAAGGAGCACAGGAACACTTCAATTTTGTTGTTTATCAAATAATCAGGGTTTTTATATCAAATATTTAGTAATATTAAATAGCTAGTATAAAATTATATTCTATGTTTGATTTTACATGTAAGTAAAAAATTATATGTTTGAACTTTTTTTTAATTTTGGGGAAAAACTTGTAACAATTTTTATTGAAACTGAAAATTTAAATGTATAAAATTATTTAAAAACAACCATATTTTTTTAAAAACAATCGAATTTTTTTGAAAGGTTCATCTGTAGGCTATATTATTTACAACTACAAAGAAAACTATGCTTATGTTTATATCAAATTATAGTTTGTTAACATTATTTAAAGTTTGCATGTCACTTTCGGTCAAAATGCTCACGATTTATAAAAAAAACAGCTTGAGTTTTTTAATTGTAATCTATAACAAATAGATTTTGCTCGATGGATAGTTAAGCCAGCTCAGGTGAAACAAAAATATACAAAGACAGCATCCACAAAATTCACAGAATACCTTTAAATTCAAAACCCAAAACTGTATAACTTGTAATTTTAACTTTTCCTATTTTTATAAAGCAACCAAGTGATTTCAATTTTGAAGATGATTGCTAAAATTTTTACCACACTATCGCATTACGATTCTTGGAAAGCTGTAGCTCTATTAAAGAAGAGCTATCTGCTGATTAATGAAAACAAATTCATTTAATGGTTTACTTAAATTTATTAAAGTGTAGTTTATAAATTATTGAAATATGTTTCTCCAGTCTCAAACAAAATGCTTCATGTTGATCAACCAAATATAAAAATGTTGTAATGCAAATAAAGCATGAAGTAGAAAAATTACACCAGTAGAAAGTAATTGATTTGTGTTAAAAATTTATTAAGAAAAAGTTTTTATTTTCAAAAAGTATCAAATATATTGCTTGCACATTTTTAAAGTTTCATATGTTAAGCAACAAGATAAATTCGTTGTTGGGTAAATATGCACTTTACTTCGATTTTTGTTGAAATATTTCCACCGTATACTGTCTGTAACAACACGACAGATTAAACAATGATTCAAATCATGAGCAATTTTTGGCTGGTCGTTATGTAAATGCTGCGAGAAAAATTAATGAATATTTTTATGATTTATTAATTTTTAAGATCTAACCAAAATCTTTTAAGCCATTAGATTGTGACTGGACAATCTACGGCTTTTTGACACTTTCTGAGCGACCCATTGTTCTTTCAGATATTTTCTTACCAATAAAGCTACAACAAAGTTTAATTTTTATTCGATTTTTAAAGAAAAGAAGGTTGTTTTATACCCACAATTGCAATTCCAGTGTAACGGAACTTTTTTAATATCTTTTGTTATGAAATCCCACTAAAGTATTTTGCACTAATTTTTAATTGAGGCGTTGGGAATTTCTAAATAAGCATGGTCCCATAAAAGTTTCTACAAATCCGATTTTACGATCAGCCAAATCATGAAATGGAAAAAAATATAGAAGTAGCTTAAAGTAAAATAAAAAATAGGGTGCAGTGGAAAAGAAGTAGAAAAGCCAGCACATCAAATAGAAGGAAATAAAGACGTAGGCTTAAATGAAATAAATAGTTTTGGAAAATAACAAATTAGGATTTAAGGCTAAAGAGTTTACACTTTGGAATTAAGTTTGAATTAACTCTTTACTGCATACCGTATCATATATGATACAACCAAATTAACAATTATTTTTTCATTAAAAAAAACTTTATTTTGTAAAACTTTTGCTTTTGAATAAAAAAAAAAAATGCAATATTTTCTTATTTAAAACTTTTTATTTTTGGAATAAAGTCCAAAATAATGTTTTAATTTAATTTTATGATTGAAAATATATTTTTTCAGCGACCGTTACTTTTGATAAAAATAAATGTAAAATTTTTTAAAGTTTTCATGTAAATTTCCCGCTGAAAAAATTATATTCTAGTTATTACTTCGTAATTAATTATTAGAAATTTTATTTTTAAGATTGCGTGAAGTAAAAGATTTTTCTTCCCAAAGCTTTTCATCTGACACTCTTCAGGGGAAATCGTCAGAATGAAGCAGAATTGAAACCGAACTAAGTATAAAGGGGGAAAGTAGAGTTCTCATTGGCTGAAAGAAGTTAGCCAATGAGAGAAAAGATTAAGAAATTTTAAGAAATTTTCAAAGAGTACTTTACGCAATCTTCAAATTCTGTACCACCAAATGTTTATTTTATTTTTAAATTTTTAATGTAAATTGACCAAATTGCACGTATAAATGTGGTTGTATCATGCATGATACAACATGTGGTAAGTCATGTCTTGCAATGTGAAAATCAAAATGCTATTTGACCTGGAAACAAGAAACTAAAAAGAAAGTACTAGACCAATTTTAAATTTAGATATAGCAAATCAATTTCATTTACTAGTTTTTGACAGAATAACTCAGTTTTATAACACTTTGACTTTGGAGCAGGAGGATGCGAGTTCGATACTCAGTCTATCCGAGTGATTTTTGTTCTTCATTTAGAAAAGACACTGTACGGCAAATTTTCAATGGAGCTTGCGTGGCTTATACAATTTCGAATCCGCTTGAAAAAAGAAAGCAACAGCTTGGCCTCTACGGTCATACGAAAAAAATAATTGTTAACGGATGATAAAAACAGTGTTAGGTAATTTTTTTTATCAAATAAAAACTTTATCAAAAAAAAAATTTTATATCCCTCAGGTATTTATTATCATAACAATGTTACTTGCTGTAAATTTGCAGCAAACATCGACCAGATACGATTAAACGCCGACTAAGCAGAAATAGGGAGTCGAAACGAAATTTACAGCTACTGTATTTTTAGCAGTCAAGAAGAGTAAAACGTAAAAGCAAAGTTGCTTTGTTAATGCTTTTAATAAGGTTTAGTGCTTGAAATTACTTTGTGTAAAGCTTAGTGAATCAGAAGATCGTGTAACATAAGTAATTAGCCTAACGTATTTTAATTCGTACTAAATTCTCATCAGGGCTGCCGTTTATAAAACTTTTGTGCAAAAAAAATCACAAAATGCCCATGGCAGATCGAACAAAAAAATTAAGTCAAAAAGAGCTAGCACAAGCAGCAACGAAACATGGACAAACAAAGTTAGATAGTTTTTTTGTATGTGCTCCGATCTCAGCCGCTACAGATTCAGCCTTCCATGACAGTCCCCAAATTACTTCATCAAAGAGGATGAATATTTTAACAATGTTGGCATTGTTTTTAGCAATGTTTGGCTTTTAACAATATTTTATATTTTTAACAATAACTAAAAATAATATATTTTTAACAATAACAATGTTTTAACAATGTTTGGCATCGAATATTTTAACAATCCTAATCGGCAAACGTCCTTTTCAGGACGGGGCAATGCTAGGACTTAAATGTTGGCACGGAAGAATCATTAACGTGTGATATTTCTTTCGAAGAAAACTGCTTTAGCACTATTGAAACAGATAATTTCTGGGTAAAGAAAGACAAATTCACTGCAGTTATGGAAAACAAAAGTTTGAGAGAAAAGCGCTACTTTCAAAACGAGTGGTTGGAAAAGTACGACTGGTTGCGTTATCATTTAAAAAAGTGATCAGCTTTCTGCACAGTTTGTACAGATTACGCACAACCTAATGACTCGTCTCCTTTTATCAATCGCGTTGATGCTGATGGATTTAAGAACTGGAAAAAACGAGGAGAAAAGTTGCTTAATCATGCAAGGAGCAGATTCCATAAATACGCGGCAGATAATGCGAAACACATTTGTACCAGTCAAGCCGTAAATGTCCAATTAAACAATCGCTTAAAATGTTTACAAAACCTTCGACGACAGGGACTTTTTTCTCATCTTTGCACAATAAAGTTTTTACTTCGGCAAGGTCTTGCAATTCCGGGTAAAATTGATGATGAATCAAACTTAACACAACTTAATATGGACAAAGCAAAACAGGACACGGGCTTGCAGCTTCTTATTAGCGAAAACAAATTTTTTTCTCATGAAATCATTACTAAGCAGGAAGAAAGCATTGTTTTAAAAGCAGGACGAGAGCTTCTATTAAGATACATTCTTCGTCATTTTATTCAATCATTTGTGATGAAGCGATAGATTTTCCAAAACAGAGCAGCTCTCTTTTACAGTTCCCCACAGTAAAGACAATTTTGATGTAAAAGAAGATTTCATTGGAGTTTTTCCTTGTACAGGTGGCGTTACATCAGAAGCTTTGTTAAAATATGTAAAGGACTTGTTGGTACGATGCAAATGAATCCACAAAAAATGGTAGGAATGTCATTTGACGGAGCTTCATCAATGAAAAATCTTGCAAAACTCATAAAAGAAAATCTTGCTCAATAAGCGTTATATGTTCATTGCTTTGCTCATGCCAATGAGCTTGTTTTCAAAGATGATACAGCGCTATCTCCAATGATAGCGTATGCTCAAGATTTTTGTGAGGATTTGTATGCTTTGGTTGGTGTTTACCCCAAACGATTTTTACTTTTTGAAAGTATACATAAAGATATAGAAGGTGACAAGTCGATTTTAAGTTTGAAAAATCTTTCTAAAATAAGATGGACAACAGGTGGTGTAGCTTGTCAAGTAATTACCAAACGACGTGACGCTCTGCGAGAAACCCTAAACAAATTAGCTAACGACAAAACTGCAACACCAGAGTGTCGTGCAAAATCTCGAGGTTTAATTAAGAAAGTTTAAAGTTTTGAGAATATGTTTCAAATGGTACGCCTGAGAGAATTTTCTTCTTTGATGGAGATGAACTCAAAATTATTACAAAGTTCTAAAATTACCGCAGAAGAAGCCTTTGATAAAATCGAAAGAGTGCAAATTCGTTTGCAGGAAATGCGTTCGAAAAAAGAATTCGAAATGATTTACGAAAAAGTAAAAAAGCTTGCGATTATTGATACAGAAATTGATGACCATCAGCTATCATAGGCGTACGCAAGGGGGGTTTCAGGGGTCAACCCCCCCTTGATGAATGATGTTCAGGCATATATATATGGTAATAAGTAGGCTTCCATAATATGATTTTAGTTTCTATTGTTTACTGCACTTTTTAAACTTAATTACTGCTTGCGCATCAATTTTTGTTATCGCCTAAATTGCGTCAAGTTAGCTAATGTACAGCTGCCACTTGTGAAGAAAACTTTCAAAATTGTAAAATATTGAAAGTTAAGCATTTTAATGCTTTGCTTTTGATGTCTATCGTTTTATTACAATGCTTCCCCATGAGATACAAGCCTGATTACTCAGCTATACATTGAAATGAAAAATAAAACAAGTTTTAAGCACCTAAGAAGGATTTGAAAGATTGATTGATTGAACTCGGATAAATGTGATAAAAAAATTTAAATATGAATTGTAAAATATAATATAAAATAGTTTAACTGATCAAGTCGCCATTGTAAAAAGTTTTTTTTCTATGAGACGAAGGCTCATAAAACTTTATAAAGTAATAATTGTACACCATAACTAAATAAGAAAATTTTATAAAAATGATTCTTCGTTTTTACTAAAATTATTTTAATGTTCAGCTAAATAGCATTTATAGCAGTTGCAATACAATTTGTTCGATAAGGCAGTTAGAGTTTAATATTTCTAAATCAAACTATCATGTAATTAATTACCATAAATTTATTAAAATCTCAACTGTATGTTTCGCGAGTATGTTTAAGAGTATGTTTCGCGAAAGTATGATCGTCACGGGTATCTTATTCAAATAGAAATGAATATGTAGCAAAATATGAGTTGTCTTTATACTTTGGTAATAGCCTACCTGGTATCTGCTTTGTGACCGTAATCATTATTAAAATTGAGTTCGTTTTGAGCTGAATTAATTGAATTGTAACGGCGAGCTTAACTCGAGAAAACTTTTGATATTTAAAGCATTTTTATTTTTTTGGTATTGTCTGTTTTAAAATGTAAAACTAATCGAAAATTTTAGGCAGTTTTACAAGAATGAGCCGAAAATGTTAAATGGTAAAAATTTGTCATAAAATTTTTTTAATTACGTCTTTTCCAAAATTAAGTTTGTAATTATTTGATTTCCTAAATTCTAACTTTGTAATTAAATGCTAAAAATGGTATTTAAAAATAAATGGAAAATAATCAAAAATTTTACGCTTATGGCGTTTTGCAAAGGACGCATGACGTTAATGTTATTGCTCTAATTCTTTGATAGTTAACAAATAACATTATTGCTTTCAAAATTATCAGTTAATATTTTTTGCACTGGTACAAATTTTTTTATCCTGCCATTCGTAATGATAATATACGATTACTCTAACAAGAATTAATTTAAGAGAGATTTCAGGTTGCATAATTTTTAGAATTTATTTAATCATTTAGTCATGTTTAGTCAACAAAGAAGGAGAAAAACTTTGTTAGACTTTAATTTTTAAAAAATTCG
The DNA here is from genome assembly GCA_963680785.1 of Diplosoma virens. Taxonomy (NCBI): domain Eukaryota; kingdom Metazoa; phylum Chordata; class Ascidiacea; order Aplousobranchia; family Didemnidae; genus Diplosoma; species Diplosoma virens. Next base: position 37,140,522 of record OY796892.1, on the reverse strand, counting down.
TAATAACGACTGCGAAAATGTTAAAAAAAGTATTCCCGTTGATGATTTGGCATGTAGCAAAAATAATCCGCAGAATGTAATAGAAGAACCAGGTGAGACTCCAGACGCAGACAAAGCAACAAAAGATTTAGTTTTACAACCATCAAATGACATTTCACTTTGTATAGAAAAAACTTATACTCAAGCAGAAAGACTTCGAATGCTAAAAAACATATGGATTCTGGATCAGTCTTTTAATTTTCCAATTACCGCAACCAATCACCAAAATTTACGGTTTCAGCACCGCTGGTTTATTCGCTTCAAGTGGTTAGCGTACTCATATTTAGAAAATGGAGCCTTTCGCAAATACTGCGTTTTATTTGGAAGTAAAGCAGGCAGTGGAGTTGGAAACCAACCCCTAGGAACTTTGTGCGCGGTAAAGTTTCAAAAGTGGAAAAATGCGCTTGAACGCTTTGCAGACCACGAGAGCACAAAATATCACCGCGAGAGTGTGGTGGCAGCAGAGACCGTTATGTCAATCTTATCAGGAAAACAAGATAGCATCGAAATTCAACTTAATCAGCAACAGAAGCAAACAACTTTAGAAAACCGAAGAAAAGTCACATTAATTATAGAAACAATTATACTCTGTGGTCGACAGGGTATTCCTTTAAGAGGACATCGGGATAGTGGTCCACTCACTTTCGAATCAGAAAAAAATCTAGAAGATAATAATAATGACGGAAATTTGCGTGCTTTACTTCGGTACAAAATGAAACATGATCAAGTTTTCAAGAATGGTTTTCTTTCTGCCGGACGCAACTCTCAGTATATCAGCCCAAGAATGCAAAATGAAATTATAAGTATTTGCAATGACTTGATACTTAAACGATTGGTCGATTCCATTAACAGGTCCAGATTTTTTTTCTGTATTGGCTGACGAAACAACCGATATATCATGTCAGGAACAATTGACTCTTTGTGCTCGGTACGTAAGTGATGACTTTGCTATTGAAGAATCTTTTCTCCAGTTTGTACCCATAACTGATCTATCAGGCAAGAATTTGGCTTCAACAATTTTGAACAATTTATCGGACATTGGTATTGATGTTTCAAAAATGCGCGATCAAGGATACGATGGGGCCACAGCTATGAGTGAAAGATTGAATGGTTCCCAAGCCTATATCAGGGAAATTATTCCTACAGCTCTTTGCGTTCAGTATGCAGCCCATAGTCTTAATTTGGCTGTCTCTAATTCATGCGATCTCTCGCCGGTTCGTAACTGCATGGGAACAATAGCTTCAGTTTACAATTTTTTCAATGCTCCAAAACGTCAAAACATTTTACGCAAATCTATCAACACGATTTCGTCAACAACAAAAGCTCAAAAACTTGTTCAAATTTGTGCCACCAGATGGGTCGATCGACACAAGAGTGTCAGTGTCTTTTCAAATTTACAATTTGCTGTTGTAGAAGCTCTGACAGAAATTTCAACATGGCCAGACAGAGAAACTTCATCACGAGCTCTACAGTTGCTATCGACAATTACGCAAAGTGAATTTTGCATTGCTGTCTTGGTTTTAAAAAAGATTTTTGGATACAGTGTTGTTTTGTGCAAAGTTAAGCAAAAAAAGTCGATAAACCTTCTTGAGGCCGTCAACATTGCACATGATATTGCAAATGAATTGAAGTGTCTTAGAGAAAAAGCCGAAGATAAATTTCACCAGCTCTATATTTCTGCGCAAGAAACGGCCAAAACCCAAAATTTTATTTTAAAAACACCACGCCTTACTTCAAGACAGACCAATCGATGCAACATTGCTGCTGAAACAGATAAAAAATATTTTAGGGTAGGAATTTTTATTCCATTTCTTGATAACTTTATTGTCACTCTCGAAGCAAGATTCACTGCCCACAAATCGATTATTGGTGGATTTCAGTGTTTAATTCCTGCTGATCCAACCATTGGACCAACTCCTCAACAAATTAAAAGTATTCAAGTTTTGGGAAGATTTTACGAAAACGATTTAACGAAATCCTCGGAAGAACTAGTACCTGAACTGATATTATGGTACAGGAAACTTTCTCGGTTGAACGCAGCATCAAGGAATGCAGTTCCGATGCTTTTCCAAACATATTTACATTAATGACCATTTTGTTAACTCTTCCAGTGACAACATGCACTAGTGAACGATCGTTTTCCACATTGCGCAGACTAAAAACGTACTTACGAAACACAACTGGCACCACTCGAATGAATTGACTTGCGTTGTTAAACATTTATAGGAACGACACGCCTTGCCCTGATGACGTAATTAACAGATTAAGTGAAAAAAACAGGCGTTTGAATATAAGCCTGTAAAAAAAACTTTAAATATTTGTTAAGTAAGGTTATTTTTTTGTTCATTTGATTTTTCACCTTTTGTTCTCATCATTTATACGAGTTGCTTATGTTGCTTTTAGTTTGGAAAGTTTCTTGTCATATTTGAATTAAATTTGCGTACTCGCACATGCCTTTTCAATAGTTAGTTTTACGGTTTGGTAAAAAGAAATTTATGCTTCTGCAAGATGTTCTTAAAAGCATAAGACTTTGTTTTTGAATGTAGGCCTAATTTTTGAAGTTTTTGCCCATTACCAGGACCACTTAGAGCAATCGTTTTTTCGGTTCCAAAACCCCCTTTACAAATTTCTGCGTACGCCACTGTCAGCTATCAAAACGCAAAAGAACTGAACCTGCAAGCTTAAAAAATTGTTTTGTTCAAGCTGAAACGTATCAGTCAACCGACAAAAACAAAATGAAGCAAATGTTTTACGAAGCTATTGATGCTATATCAGGGTTGGAAAAGCGCTTTCTTCTTAGTGATTTAGATGTGGTAAAACAAATCGAAAAATTTATTATTTCAGCAGTCAATAATATCAGGTCCAATAAAGATGATATTGCCCAGAGACTACAACATTTTAAAAGTCTTGTTTGTTTTGATGCGCTTGCAGAAGAACTTGCTGACCTACACGTTCATATTAATTATATAACAAAGAAAGTACCACGCCTCTGAAAAAAGTAACGAAAATATCAACAGTTTGAGAAATTTTAAACAGAAAACCGACAAGCAAAAAATGCCTTCCGGAAGTACATAAATTGCTTCAAATTTACTTCAGCATAGATTTCATTTCGGCTTCTGAAGAAAGGAGCTTTAGTGTTATGAGAAGAATTAAAACATGGCTTAGAAGCTCTATGACAGATAACAGTCGCAAAAATCGAATGTTTGCGAATATTCACAAGAACTTATTGGATAATATTAATTTACAAGCCGTTGCAGATGACTTTGTTAAAGCGAGCCAAATACGAATAAATTATTTTGGGTTGCACTAATCGTCCAGCGTTATAATTGACATACCTTGATCTGAGGGTTACTCATGCTCATGTAGTTACATTTTTTCGTTTTACAAAATCGTTAATAGTTTTTGGAGTTTTTTATTGTTTTATCTATTTAACCCTTTCGTATTTTTGAAAGCGTAAATATTTCAGCTAAAGTTGTGTTGTGGGTAACCAAAATCTTATTTACTGATTAGCATGTGGAAAACATTTACTGATATTTCAAAGCAAAATACATTCGATCTGTGTCTATCTGCCTTTGGCTGCCCTGCAAAGACGTCGCAATTATTAAATGTTTTCGAAATTAGCTTTGGAGCTTTTAAAAAAAATTCTGTTGTAGGTATGTTAGGTAGTTTTAGGTTTAATAACCAGTTCATAAATTTTCTTCTTTTTTTAATGAGTAGGCAATTGACAAAAAACTGTGTAAAATTGTCTATTACTACGGTTATCGTAGTATGCGGTCATGGCCGAGTCAACTTCAAGGCTTTCACAAGATCCAAAACACCTTTAAATTGAGGTATTAGCCTCTAGATTTATTTGGAAGGGTGGATATTGGCCGAAAAACTGATCGCAAACCAAAATAACAGATAAGCAATTTAAAACTTTCCCGAGATTCCGGCTTGTTCTGCGCGAACTGAAATTTCATCAGTCAATTAAAATTTTAAATTGCAACATGGCTGCTATAATCGACTTTTGTTAGGAGTGCCTTTTTAACAAAAAAAGTGCCCTTTTTTTTATATTTGCCCCATGGAAAAAAAAAACTATATTTTAACGAAATAAACCAGTTGCAAGTTTGCCGATATGTTCGTAGTTTTGCAATTCAGCAGAAAGAGATACAGTATGAATTAACTTCATGTTGAGGTGGTGTAAACGTTTAGAAATATAATACCTACTAAAATAATTAATTTTGTACGGAAACGTTTATCCTTTAGTTTTTTCTTATTTGCATTCAATGTAATAAAATACGTAATAAAACTTGCTTTATTACTTACTGAATGATTTTATATTTTCAAGATTTGTATTAAAACCGATTAAGTTTTAAATTTTATTATTAATTCTTCATAAATAAATGAATGCTTTGATCAACAACACTAATGAAACAGAAGCAAGTGAACAATCAAATCATGAACAAACGAGATTCTTTTTTATGAGTTTCTACATTGTGCAGATGATTGTGAACATATGGCTCATTATATCTTTGATTCATTACGGAATCAAAACCAAGAAATGGCGTCGTCTTCAATCTGACAATCCAAACACGTTAAGCACCCGATGGATCTATTTGTCCGTAATAATTTGTTCCGTTGCAACTTTTTTTCATCATATATTTGTTGCCGTATATCGCAATGTAGGATTCCACCAAAGCGAAGACAAGTTGTGCAGTTGGATTTTTGATATGGTTGTTATCACATACTGCTCTTGTTTTCTTTCTGTAACTTTTTTTCTTTGGTTTCGTCAAAGAACGCTCTACACATCATTTATTTCTGCTGCACACTTCACAAAACCTCTCAAGTTTTTCAGTTTTATAATTATATTCGTTTCAATGGCTCTTGGAATAATTGGTTTAATTTCATGGATTGTAATAAGCCATAATATAGCTTCCCAAAATGGATGTACTTTCAAAAACAACAGAAACTCGAAGCTGCTCACTTTTGTGTTTTCTGCAAGCTTTATCATTTTTAGTCAGATTTCTTTATTAATTATGTTCATCCACGCGCTGTTCGCAATACAAAACCTTGACAAGAAAAATAGATGGAAAGCTTTTTTTTGTTGTAAACCCCAACCTTTAAACGAACACACTAGAGAACAACCAGCTGACCGAACAAGAACTATTGTTGGTAAAATTATAAGAAAAGCAACTTTTTTTGCAACTTTGTCTTTGCTGTCCGACCTACTTGTTATTTCTTTAACGCTTTTATACTCAAGACAAGGCAATCGACATGAAATAATTTCAGTTTTGGGATCTCTTTCTGTTTCAATGAACTTGTATTTTGTCATTCTGTCCTTTATTACGTGGAAAGATATGATTACCTCACCGTGCAAGTCTTTTATCACCGGAAGTCAAATTGAATCATAAATCAATATGGTAATTGCGAGTTATTGCGCATCGATTATATCTAAAAGAATTAATTAATAATTTCTTTTAACATATTGGAGCCAAAGTGTGTTATTTTATTCCGTATTCCATTCGACATTTTTCATATAGCGAAATAAAAAAATTATCTCTTTTTGTTTACCCAGATTTGCTTATTTTCTAGTTTTATTTTTAGGTTTTTATTTGTTTATTATTTTTTTGCCTTATCGTTGCTCGTTTTTCAAACTATTATTTTATTATAATTTTTTTTTCATTGTAAATGACACAATAAAAGTTACTGCTTGATTAAGGGTTGGTTTACACTGAAAGCGGAAGCAAAAAAATCAAGCGGAAAGGCGGAAAGCGCAAAAAAACGAAGTGGAAAGTTAGTTCACACTAAAATCGGAAAGCAGAAAAAAACGCCAAAGTGCAAGATTTTTTGTGCTTAGCGGAAAAATTTCAAAGTTGAAATATTTCAACTTTTTACGCTTTCCGCTTTATTGGACTAAAGTACAAAAGACTACCAGGTCAACTGGTATTACCTGTATTAAGTTAGATAAGTGCGGTTTTAATGTTATAAAAACTAAATATGGCCAATAAGTTAATGCTATTTACTTAAATTTGATTTCTATAAAATCTTAGGCATGTAGCTGGTTTGGGACTATGTCAAACACAAATAACTAGCATATGGCCCAGATGGTAGGTGCTTTCTCGTAGCCTAGGCCGTGAGTAAGTCTGTCCATTGCTGTTAAAAAGGACAGACCGAAACCGAACCCACAAAAATGGAAGGGTATCCACCCATTCCGATGTTCAGTGTGGCTCTGCTAATCGGCAAACGTCCTTTTCAGGACGAGGCAATGCCAGAATAAAACCGCTCTTTTCAGGGTACATTGCCAATAAGTTCCGAAGACCTACTATTCTTCAGCTGAACATCGAAGGCCTTACTGCAAGCAAGATGAACGTTCTTCATCATCTCGCCATGCAGTTTGAGGCACTCGTCATCCTACTGCAGGAGACCCACTGCACTGATGCAGAGAAGTTGGTACTTCTAAACTACCAACTAGCTGGGTCTTCTTTAAGCAGGAAGCATGGCCTTGCCACGTTTGGCCACGTGCGACTGAGATACACGCTTTTGGACCAATCTCCATTGACATCGGAGATCGAGTGGCTGAGTGTGGACGTTGATGACTATAAAATAGTCAACGTCTATAAACCACCGCCAACGCGATTGCAAACCCTGGATCTCCCAGCGTTTCCTCACCCCTGTCTTTACGCTGGCGATTTTAACTGTCGTCATGCTGACTGGGGTTACGATAACAACAGTCCGGACGTTGACCCAGCCAACATGCCTGTGCAGGGCCCTTGAGAGTAAAATGTGGGCAATGCGGTCTCGTGTGGGGAAGCCAAAACCGTAAGAGCCCGGTACAGGTCCGGTGCAGTTTTCATGAGGGTAAAGTGCAGTTTTCAAGTGGGCTATCGTCAATAGCAGACGTGTGCAGGAACCGTGCGGTTCCGGTACAGTTTGGTAAATAGCAAGTGCCAAAATTTTCAGGTGAATTTTGGTGTAGTAGTTATGTGCAGGAACTGTGCGGGTCCTGTGCAGTTTGCTTTGCAGGTGTTATGCGGGTTTTGAGTGGGCAATTAAAACCAAAAACCTGTACAGGTTTTGTGTGGGTCCCGTTCAGTTTGTCGTATTGTCCGAATAAGGTTTTTGAAACGCAATGCGTGTGCAAAGCCCGGTACCGAACTGTGCAGGTCCTTCACAGTTTATCACATAAAATTTTAAAACATTATTTGAAGTTTGCATGTAAAAATCATGTGCAGGAACTGTGCGGGTCCTGTGCAGTTTTCTATGCAGGAGTTGTGCGGGTCTCAGGTGGGCAATCCGAGTAGGATAACTGTACAGGTCCTGTGCGGGTCCCATGCAGTTTATTAAGTGTATTTTTTGATATTTTCAAGAATGCAAAGCAATATAACAAAAACTTGTTGGCCCTGTGCACGTCTCTCACAGTTTCAGGTAAACTTTTAAAACATTATTTGAAGTTTACATGTAAAAATCATGTGCAGGAACTGTGGGGGTGTTGTACAGCTTTTTATGCAGGAGTTATGCGGGTCTCAGGTGGGCAATCCAAGTAGGATAACTGTACAGGTCCTGTGCGGGTCCCATGCAGTTTATTAAGTGTATTTTTTGATATTTTCAAGAATGCAAAGCAATATAAGAAAAACTTGTTGGCCCTGTACTGGTCCTTTACAGTTTCTAAGATAAAGTTTTAAAATATTATTTGAAGTTTGTATGTAGAAATCATGTTCAAGAACTGTGGGAGTCCTGTGCAGTTTTCTATGCAGAAGTTATGCAAATTTCAAACAAGCAATTTAAGTAGGAAACTTGCACCAGGTCCTGTGCGGATGCCATGCAGTTTTTAACATATATTTTTGGATATTTTTAAGAATGTAAAAAAAATAATTAAATCTTTATGTTGGTCCTGCGCAGGTTCTTGTACAGATTTAAGGTTTCTGAAAACATCATTGCGAATGAAAAGCCGCTGCACCCGAACTGTGCAGGTCTTTTACAGTTTCTCAGATACAATTTTAAAATATTAGTTGAGGTTTACATGTAAAAATCATGCGCAGGAACAGTTTTTTATGCAGAATTTATGCGGCTTTCAAGTGGGCAATTAAAGTAGGAAACCTGTACAGATCCTGTGCGTATCCCATGCAGCTAGTCGTGTTGTCTGAATAAGGTTTTTGAAAACACCAATGCAAGTGTAAAGCCCGCGCCAGAACTGTGCAGGTCCTTTACAGTTTATCAGATAAAGTTTTAATATATTTTTAAAAGTTTGCATTAAGCAGAAATCATGTGCCGGAACTGTGCTGGTCCCATGCAGACTTGCTATGCAGGAGTTATGCGGGTTTCTAGTGGGCCATTCAAGTAGAAAAACTGTACAGGTTCTGTGCGGGTTCCATGCTGTTTATTAAGTATATTTTTTGATATTTTAAAGATGGAGTTAATTTTTTTTTTAAATTTATTCATTTAAATCAGATTCACGGTCAATAACAGAAAACAAAACAAAACAAAACAAAACAGCAAAAACTACACGGAATAAGAGATACATACAAAAAAACAACACTTTAAAAAAAATTAATAAAAAACTTGAAAACTATGGTAAGGGTTTGGAATGCCTGCAAACATTAAAAACTGGTGAACTAAATTAACAGAAAGACAAAGTGCTTTGCAAGACCTACTTTCTTTAAAATTGGTTTTATATTGGTGTTCAAGCTATAAACAGTTTAAAGCTGTTTCGCTCTGTCTCTGGAAGCAGCCATCAGAGAGCGGCGCTAAATTTATTAAAACAAAAAGCAGGATCGAAAAATCTTTAAAAGATTATGTAGCGGGCGAATTGCGTTGATGTAGATCAAACAAAAGTTATATTTTGCTATTGTTATTTGGTTTAGGTACTTTTTGATAGCATCGGGTTCTTTTGAATGTTAAAATTAAAAGCGAAAATTAATTGCTTTTCGGTTGGACAATTATAAGCTATTGTTTCAACGGAAAATTACAAAACAGTTTGATTTTAGGCTTGATTTTAAAAAAGTAAGAAGCAGGGATAGCTTCATTTATAAAATGTAGCAACACTGCCACAACACCTACATCGCATGAAAACAAAAGAAACGACACTATAGCATCTGCCAATCCTCACCTCTGCAATCTCGATTGTTTGTGCGAGATCAGAACTTTTTTTAATAGTTGAAAAGTTGTTGGGATTTAAATCCAGCACTATTTTACCGCGTTTTGTTTTATAGCGTGCTAAACGGTTATTGGTGAATATGCAGTTTGAACAACGCCCAGTTATATAAAGATTAACGTCCTTGCGATGACGCCGTTTCTCAAATTAAGGTCATTTATAACGCCCTGTCACAAACAAAGTGTAAAAGCTTGCCTAATAGTATTTACGTTTGTTAAAGTTTTATCAATTCTATATTTTTAGATTGGGTGTTAAAGTACTTTTTGCTTAAAATTGTTTAAATTTTCGAAACTTAAAATTTTACAGCTTTTAACTTTGTTTTTAATTAAGTCGTGTTTGACTAAGAAAAATCGAATAAAAAAATGTTTAGTTAGAATAACAGTTATCATCAAGCCTCAATCAATTCAATAAATCATACTAAATTGTCAGATCTTGCGTTTTTTGGCGTCTGATCTATGGGGCGCGCCGGTATAACGTATTATATCTGGTTGGTCCAACCGAGCCCCGTCATTCAATTGTATGCAATCTAACAATTTTGAACTTTTTAAGCAAGGTTTTGTAGTAGCTTTATAACAATCCCAGAAAACGATTTTTGAAGTTGCCTAAATGTTTTTTAACTCTTACAGGTTCAGTCTTTTAATAAAAATAATTTCGCTAAGAGCTCAAAAATTTATATGTATTTATTGTAGGGTAAAACATTTATTTTTTAATACATTATATATACTACTTCTTTATGGAAGTGTTGTCACAATAAAACGACGCTAAGTGACCCCAACTGCAATTTTTTTGAAAATTTCTTACATTTAATAATGGCTTTAGTATGGTGCAAACGGAGCGGCCGCACCAGCAGGACCCCCTAAAAACCGTCAAAAAGTGGCCGCCCTAACCCAAATATTGCTTTATTTTTTCATAGTAGCACCGTGACGGTGGCCTCCCTGTCTTCACCTTAACTTTTTGGACGAAAGTATAGATTCGATTAAAAGTGTTGACTTTTTTCTAGAGATTTTTGGAACAAAAAAATTTACACATTAAAAAGTGGCTCCCTTTTTTTTTCTTGAACCAGGCCTTCCTTTCGTAAAGCCTTCACTGCTTACATTCTTTTAAGGGTTCACATTTTGTGCAACTGAGTAGTACCAGAACTCTATAATAAAAATAATCTAATTTCTATACCACTGAGCCATAAATTTGATTTTTTTGATAATTGAATGCACTCAAATATCTCATAAGAAGCTAAAAAAATTCTCACTTACCAATCCGAACCTTTTTTGATCCTTACTTAACGCTTACAAATGTAAATAACCACACTTTATAATCTTCTATAGGAATAGTTTCAAACCAAATGCAATCTAAAAATTGTAACAAATTTAAAAGCAACATCCAGGAGTCAAGAACTTGGATTGGTTGATAGTAAAATAAAGATGACTAAAAAAGGTTTAAATTAAGTTCATTTAAACTGGTATGCAGCTTGCGCAGTGACCAAGCTGTCAACATTAGCATATTTTCCATTGGTTATAAAAGACAGATTGTACGAGTATGTATGAAAGTAAAATAGATGGGATTCAAAACTGATCTATAAAAAATTTTTAAACAGTGGAGCTTGCTTTGCTTGGTGTGGCTGGTAGCAAAGGCAAAACTTCTTTTCCAGACAAGATTCCTTATCATTTGGAACAATGGCGTACGCAGAAATTTGTGAAGGGGGGGTTTTGGAGCCGAAAATGTGATTGCTCTCAGTAGTCCTGGTAATGGGCAAAAACTTTCAAAACTAGGCCTACATTCAAAAATAAAGTGTTTTGGTTTTAAGAACATCCTGCAGTAGCATGAATTTCTTTTTACCAAACCGTAAAACTAACTATTGAAAAGGTATGTGCGAGTAATTCAATCATGACAAGAAACTTTTCAAATTAAAAGCAAATCGCGTAAATGATGAGAACAATAGGTGGAAAATCAAACGAACAAAAAAATAACCTTACTTAACAAATATTTAAAATTTTTTTAAAGGCTTTTATTCAAACGCCTGTTTTTTTCACTTAATCTGTTAATTACATCATCAGGTCAAGGCACGCGTGTGGTTCCTATAAATGTTTAGTAATGCAGATCCATTAATTCGAGTGGTACCATTTGTGTTTCGTAAGCACGTTTTTAGTCTGCGTAATGTGGAAAGTTTTACAATTGTTCACTAGTGCATGTTATCACTGGAAGAGTTAACAAAATGGTCATCAATGTAAATATGTTCGGAACAGCATCGGAAGTGCATTCCTTGATGCTGCTCAACGCATCCAGTGGCGTACGCAGAAATTTGTTAAAGGGGGGTTTTGGAACCGAAAAAACGATTGCTCTAAGTGGTCCTGGTAATGGGCAAAAACTTCAAAAATTAGGCCTACATTCAAAAACAAAGTCTTATGCTTTTAAGAACATCTTGCAGAAGCATAAATTTCTTTTTACCAAACCGTAAAACTAACTATTGAAAAGGCATGTGCGAGTACGCAAATTTAATTCAAATATGACAAGAAACTTTCCAAACTAAAAGCAACATAAGCAACTCGTATAAATGATGAGAACAAAAGGTGAAAAATCAAATGAACAAAAAAATAACCTTACTTAACAAATATTTAAAGTTTTTTTTACAGGCTTATATTCAAACGCCTGTTTTTTTCACTTAATCTGTTAATTACGTCATCAGGGCAAGGCGTGTCGTTCCTATAAATGTTTAACAACGCAAGTCAATTCATTCGAGTGGTGCCAGTTGTGTTTCGTAAGTACGTTTTTAGTCTGCGCAATGTGGAAAACGATCGTTCACTAGTGCATGTTGTCACTGGAAGAGTTAACAAAATGGTCATTAATGTAAATATGTTTGGAAAAGCATCGGAACTGCATTCCTTGATGCTGCGTTCAACCGAGAAAGTTTCCTGTACCATAATATCAGTTCAGGTACTAGTTCTTCCGAGGATTTCGTTAAATCGTTTTCGTAAAATCTTCCCAAAACTTGAATACTTTTAATTTGTTGAGGAGTTGGTCCAATGGTTGGATCAGCAGGAATTAAACACTGAAATCCACCAATAATCGATTTGTGGGCAGTAAATCTTGCTTCGAGAGTGACAATAAAGTTATCAAGAAATGGAATAAAAATTCCTACCCTAAAATATTTTTTATCTGTTTCAGCAGCAATGTTGCATCGATTGGTCTGTCTTGAAGTAAGGCGTGGTGTTTTTAAAATAAAATTTTGGGTTTTGGCCGTTTCTTGCGCAGAAATATAGAGCTGGTGAAATTTATCTTCGGCTTTTTCTCTAAGACACTTCAATTCATTTGCAATATCATGTGCAATGTTGACGGCCTCAAGAAGGTTTATCGACTTTTTTTGCTTAACTTTGCACAAAACAACACTGTATCCAAAAATCTTTTTTAAAACCAAGACAGCAATGCAAAATTCACTTTGCGTAATTGTCGATAGCAACTGTAGAGCTCGTGATGAAGTTTCTCTGTCTGGCCATGTTGAAATTTCTGTCAGAGCTTCTACAACAGCAAATTGTAAATTTGAAAAGACACTGACACTCTTGTGTCGATCGACCCATCTGGTGGCACAAATTTGAACAAGTTTTTGAGCTTTTGTTGTTGACGAAATCGTGTTGATAGATTTGCGTAAAATGTTTTGACGTTTTGGAGCATTGAAAAAATTGTAAACTGAAGCTATTGTTCCCATGCAGTTACGAACCGGCGAGAGATCGCATGAATTAGAGACAGCCAAATTAAGACTATGGGCTGCATACTGAACGCAAAGAGCTGTAGGAATAATTTCCCTGATATAGGCTTGGGAACCATTCAATCTTTCACTCATAGCTGTGGCCCCATCGTATCCTTGATCGCGCATTTTTGAAACATCAATACCAATGTCCGATAAATTGTTCAAAATTGTTGAAGCCAAATTCTTGCCTGATAGATCAGTTATGGGTACAAACTGGAGAAAAGATTCTTCAATAGCAAAGTCATCACTTACGTACCGAGCACAAAGAGTCAATTGTTCCTGACATGATATATCGGTTGTTTCGTCAGCCAATACAGAAAAAAAATCTGGACTGTTAATGGAATCGACCAATCGTTTAAGTATCAAGTCATTGCAAATACTTATAATTTCATTTTGCATTCTTGGGCTGATATACTGAGAGTTGCGTCCGGCAGAAAGAAAACCATTCTTGAAAACTTGATCATGTTTCATTTTGTACCGAAGTAAAGCACGCAAATTTCCGTCATTATTATTATCTTCTAGATTTTTTTCTGATTCGAAAGTGAGTGGACCACTATCCCGATGTCCTCTTAAAGGAATACCCTGTCGACCACAGAGTATAATTGTTTCTATAATTAATGTGACTTTTCTTCGGTTTTCTAAAGTTGTTTGCTTCTGTTGCTGATTAAGTTGAATTTCGATGCTATCTTGTTTTCCTGATAAGATTGACATAACGGTCTCTGCTGCCACCACACTCTCGCGGTGATATTTTGTGCTCTCGTGGTCTGCAAAGCGTTCAAGCGCATTTTTCCACTTTTGAAACTTTACCGCGCACAAAGTTCCTAGGGGTTGGTTTCCAACTCCACTGCCTGCTTTACTTCCAAATAAAACGCAGTATTTGCGAAAGGCTCCATTTTCTAAATATGAGTACGCTAACCACTTGAAGCGAATAAACCAGCGGTGCTGAAACCGTAAATTTTGGTGATTGGTTGCGGTAATTGGAAAATTAAAAGACTGATCCAGAATCCATATGTTTTTTAGCATTCGAAGTCTTTCTGCTTGAGTATAAGTTTTTTCTATACAAAGTGAAATGTCATTTGATGGTTGTAAAACTAAATCTTTTGTTGCTTTGTCTGCGTCTGGAGTCTCACCTGGTTCTTCTATTACATTCTGCGGATTATTTTTGCTACATGCCAAATCATCAACGGGAATACTTTTTTTAACATTTTCGCAGTCGTTATTACGAATTTTTTAAAAATTAAAGTCTAACAAAGTTTTTCTCCTTCTTTATTGACTAAACATGACTAAATGATTAAATAAATTCTAAAAATTATGCAACCTGAAATCTCTCTTAAATTAATTCTTGTTAGAGTAATCGTAAGTAGTATGTAATGCGTCATTTGTATTGAATTGTGACGTCATCAGTGGCGGTGGCGCGGTGGCGCGGTGGCGCACTGACGTCATCAGTGGTGCGGTGGCGGAGGGTGGCGCTAGAGAGCAGTGGTGGATCCAAATCCTATTCCGAATCCTATTCCGAATCCTGATCTTATTCCTAATCCTATTCCAAATCTTACTCCTATTTCGAATCCTATTCCTAATCTTACTCCTATTTCTAATCCTACTCCTAATTCTATTTCTGTTCCTAATCCTAATCCTATTTCTATTCCTATTTCTATTTCTAATTCTAATCCTATTTCTATTTCTATTTCTATTCCTAATCCTACTCCTATTTCTAATCCTACTCCTATTTCTAATCCTACTTCTATTTCTAATCCTACTTCTATTTCTAATCTTACTCCTATTTCTAATCCTACTCCTATTCCTAATCCTACTCCTATTTCTAATCATACTCCTATTTCTAATCCTGTTACTATTCCTAATCCTACTCCTATTCCAAATCCAATTTTTTATCCTTCTCCTAATCCTATTCCTAATCGTTTCCTAATCCTATTCTTATTCTTATTCCTAATCCTATTTCTATTCCTAATCGTATTTCTATTTTTATTCCTATCCCTAAGAAAAACGATGATCCTGAGTTCAATTCTTAGCCAAGACAATATAAAACCTAAACCTAAGACAGACAGTGGTCCTGAGTTTGACTCCCACCCAAGACAGTATAAATCCTAGCCCTAAGAAAACCAGTGGTCTTGAGTTTGATTCCTACCCAAGACAGTATAAATCTTAAACCTAAGAATGTCAGTTGTCCTGAGTTTGACTCGCACCCAAGACAGTAGAAACCGTAACCCTAAGAATGTCAGTGGTTTTGAGTTTGACTCCCACCCAAGACAGTAGAAACAAGACATAAGGTTATTTCAAGACATTCTGCAAGATTTTAAAGCAATGAAGTCAAAGCTTTTCCTGTTTTTAAGCGCTCCATAGAAAAAAAAATCTGCCAAAATATGTTCTACAAAGGGCAAGTTTGGACAAGTCAGGTCAATACACAGTTTTCCCATGGGGAATTCCATAGGTTTTTACCGGGATTGTTTGTATAGGTTTCTTTGTACATTACAAACTTAGTCTTGATTTTTGTTATCGTATCTGTTACGGCTAATCCGCTAATTTGGTGGTCCCCTTTTTAATTCCAATAAAATTACTACATCCGGGTTACGTACTTAATTTCAATCAGCGTTCGTAACTGATTGCTGTATTTTTGGAACCACATGCATGTGACAGGACCACATGGTTATCGAAGGTAATCAATAATTTAACTTTTGCTTTCTATTTGTATAGATTGGTCTACCTTTTTGTTAAATCGCTACTTTAGTAGCTGTTCCGATGTTAAAAAGTTTTTTGAAATTTTGTTATTTCCACAAATTTTAGTTTTCTAAATTTTGGAAAGTTTTTGAAATTTTGTAGCGAATTTATTTGGTAACTTAGTACGTTGTTTAATCGTCTACCTTTTTTGGCGCCTGTAAAGAAGGCCTCGCCGATAACGCAATCTCGGTGTCTACTAAACGATAAATTTCTTAATCTTCTTGCTGGATCTGACCTTCGAACCAGCGACAGCAAAAATATAGTCTAGCTAAATCACAGCTCAGACTACCACAATATCTTCTTTATTAAGAAATATGCTCCAATCCACTTAAAAGCCCGAATAGTATAAATCAAAGCAACAGGTTAAAGCTCAATAGCTTAATTCTTCACAATCACGTAGACAACCAAAGACTTGCGTTCAAAAACTATGACTTCACACAGTTAACAACTTTCCAATTTTAAGTTACCACAACGAAACATCGAATTTTAATACTGCTTTTCAGCGAATCTTATTTATACCAGTAAGTAAGGTTACTCGAATGTTCTGACATTATCCAAATCACAAACAACTATTACGTCATAATCAAAACAGGTCAATCGGATAGTTCTGGAAATTACTTTAAAGTTCGTGAAATTAAGCAGTGTTGCCATTTTCTTATAAATAAATGTAAAATATTTAAATTACTTATAAAACTGTTATTTCTTCGGCTATTTGAGCCGGACCAACGCGAAATCAAAGAGATTTTTTATGAGATTGTGAATCTACATAATTTGGGCGATTTTTAGGAACGGAACAAAGCGGCCCCAATTTGACACACAGTTGTCAAATTTCAACACAAATGAAGTTCAAAAAATCGCAACTTAACAAATCACAAAGACACTTGAATTCGATGTACAAATACACAACTTCACTTAACTCAATACTCAATAAAAAAGAAACACAGCACAATAAATAAATGAAATACACTAACTTTAACACTGCAGCCAATTCTAATCAATATCTTGTATACAGCACAAATGTGAATAACAGAAACATCAGTAGTTTATATTTGCTGCAACTTATTGCCTGCTTCAAATCAACAATTCAATTTCAAAGTCAGCATTTATAAATCACCAGGGCAGAAGTAGTACACAGCTTTCTTTTACAATTTAAGCAGCAATATCTCAGATTCATTACATGTAAATAGGGCCAAAATATCATAGGCTACAGCTAATGTCTTCTACTATCAACAGGAACGTCTTATTCTTCCAATAGAAAACCCAATAAGCAAAGCACATAAATAAACAAAAACACAGAAAATAACAACACAACCAAGTAAAAATATTATGGCAGGGTCTGCCCACTGTCAGCCTTGCCAAGTTGAAAATCAGCTATCTAAGGGGCAGTCTATTGGGGCAATACAAGAAAGGTCCCTTAATACATAAACCACTTTGACATCACCAGTGCTTTCATCTGTACTAGTAGTGGCAACTTTAACTCTACGCACAATTTGCTTTCCATTTCTACTCTGGGGAATGACCTCATGCACCCTCCCAAGTTGGTATTTGCCTCGTTTTGATACATCTTCCATTGAGGTTAAGATTACCAATTGTCCTGGCGTTAGGTTCTGTGCCATTTTCAACCACTTCTTTCTCCCCTGTTGCCAAGGTAGGTAAAACTCCAGCCATTTTTGCCAAAACTGTTCACTAAGAGAGATATTAAAGCGATAGTCTCTCCTTAAATTGTCTTTGTGTTGTGGTGAACCTACCACACAATATGGGCTTGAATAGGGAGTTAAGAGTGAGGCAGGGGTTATTGCTGTAAAGTCTCTAGGGTCATCACTTAAAGGGGTCAAAGGTCGATCATTTACAATCTTGGTGGCACTTCCCACGTATGTCAGCAATTCTACAAAGCTGGGTCTGCGTTGTGACTTTTCAAGTATATTAGCAATCACATGCTTGATTTGCTTCACCATAGCTTCCCAAGTTCCACCTTGTGCGGGTGCATAGGGGGAATGAATTCTCAGTCAATACCTTTTTTACGAAGTGAATTTTTCAATTCTGTAGACTCAAGCAATTTTGGCAGCACTTTGGCTGCAGCTTGGAAGGTAGTTCCATTATCAGAATAAATTGTACTTACTGGCCCTCGTAAGTCTGTAAATCGGGGAAACGAAAAACTCTGCAGCAATGAGAGTGAATGCAGCCATGCATCCCACTCTTTATCAATCTCATCCGGGACTTTTGTATCCCAATCATACTTATCTACAGCCAACTGCTGCAATATCAAATGTGCTTTAATAAAGAAAGGGGACCCAAATCCCAGTGGATCAAAATTCTGTCCTAATTGACTGAGCATGGTTCTACGTGTATACTTACCTAGAGGCTTTAATGAACAGTCAATACGCAACTCATCTGAGTCAGGATCCCAGACACAGCCTAAGGTTTTGGCAGAAGGCAAGGCTAGCTCTTCACCACACAAGTCTAATTCTCTTATAGAAGCTGACAAAAGTTCAGGACCTAAAGAGGACAAAACACTCATAGTGTCCCTATTTGCGCTCCACTTAGCAAGTTTAAATCCACGACTTTTAAATAGACTCACTGCCTCATTTGTGATTGTCTGTGCACTCTCTAAACTATCTACTGAAAAAATAAGTTCATCCATATATATGTTCTGCAGTATATTTTGAAGGGTCATGTCACTAGCACATGTGGGGTTTTCCTCAACAAGCTTCTTAAATGCAAGACAGGCAATGTAGGGGCTACTTTTGATGCCCCAAGGATGGACTCGAAAACGGTAGCATACCAACTTACCTCTTTCTACATCATTGTTTTCGAACCACAGCAAGCGAAATAGGTCTCTTTGGGCAGCCGGCAACTGAATTTGGAAAAAACACTTTGTGACATCTGACATCAAAGCATACTTACCTAAGCGAAACCTGGTTAAAACATGCAGCAAGGGGTTTAGAAGATCAGGTCCAGACATAATAATATCATTCACACAGGTTCCCTTAAACTTGGCCTTTCCATCATACACTATACGCTTCTTAACTTGAGAGGTAACAAAATAAGGTAAATACCATGTCTGGTCATTTGTATAATCAGCATCAGGCACACGTTCAATGTAATTATTGGACTGCATTTCTGCCATAGATTCAACTAAAAATTCTTTAAGATCAGGTTGCCAAAGGGCCTTCTTACGCAGGGCAGACAGTCGCTCGTGTGCTAACTCAAAGTTATTAGGCAATGTTGCTTTCTCAACCACAGGTACGGGTATCTCAAACCGGTCATCTTTTACCTTTATGCAGGGCTCTACCAATTGACTGGCAATAGTATCAGTGTGAGACCATTGAAGTATCTCATCTTCCACAGATAAATCTTTAACAACACTACGCAATTCAGCAATTTCTGCATCTTTTCTGTCAATAGCCTGTTGCAAGCTTAATGTCTTTCTTTGCTTGTCTTCAACATTGGCTCTTAAGACTTTGACAGGTACCTCACTTAAAGATGTTTTTCCTCCAAAAGCTAACCAGCCTAATGGAGAGAGTAGTGCGTGTGGGTCAGTTTGACTCTTGCCCATTCGTTCTTGCTTGGCATACATAAGATGGGCATTGTCATTGCCCAGTAACACATCCACACTATGACAATTATCCAAGCAAACAATTTCAATATCATTAAAGTGCTCATACACACTCAAGTCCTGTTTATGAGGCAAAGTATTTTCATCATCACTCCAAGGTTCATTGACCACCGACACCACATTACCAAAAATTTCACCAGTATGCAATGACTGCACATTAAACTTGACTAAATCTGCCGTGGTAGCCTTGCAACTAGTCATTGTTTGCATTTCAAATGAAACATTATCAAATGCAGTTAGACCTAAATCTTGTACCAGCTTGTTTGAGACCAGAGTAACCTGTGACCCTGGGTCATGCTGTACATACACCAACCTGCTTTTACCATTTACAGGGTTCATTATGCGGGCAGCTGTGACACGACTAAAGGCAGCCTTCACACTCCCAATACCAACTTTGCGTACAGTAACTGAAGGTTCTGAAGTGTTATCACCACTGTCACATGCTTGAGATGGTGTGATAGACATCATGCAACAAGAAAGAGTGCTTTCTACTATATGCAGCTCCACATTTTCTACAGCTATTGGGGGCAAAACAATCTTTAACAAAATGCTTACGCAGACAGTTCAAACACCGACCAGATTTAACAATTACATCTTTGCGATCAATAGGCGTTAAATGCAAAAATTCAGAGCAATTTGACAAATAATGATGCTCAACCAGCCCTTTCAAAGAACAGTAGATGCACATAGGATGCTCTCGTCGACTATTAGTAGTTAGAGACTTCTTCTGCTTATCATTTATATCAGACCTTCTTGGGAGATTAGGTGATTTAAAGGAAGTTTGTCTTACTGGGCAAGCATTTTTACTTTTATCATGGGGCTTTTCGATTTTGCGCAATTCACTTGAAGCATTTAGAAGTGAAATACCAAAGTCTGTCGACTTGTAAGATTCGTCTTCAGTTATAAATTCAAATAAGCTTTCAAAACTAGGCTCATTTGTGTGTCCAAACCGATTTGCCAAAAACTTTAAGAACTCTTTTTTAGTTACATCCGGCAAACGCTTAGCCAAATCCAATACAAAACGACCTTCTACTTTATCTGGTTGATTATACGCTTTGGCATAGAGTAAACATTGAGACAATTGGTCTTTAAAGTCTTTTAGAGCAAAGGCCGAATCTGATTTTAATTTATCACCATAACGAAACTTGCGGATTTCCGGTTCAGCATAAAAACCACCTCTAACACCAAATCTCTGGGATAATCTTTCAAGAGACATTTCAATGCGCCTAGCCTCAGACAGACCAGGTGTGTCAGCAACCAGATTAGCAATATTTTGGCCAGCAAGTCCAACACAAGCAGCTTGCAACAAAGTTAAACGTGAATTTTTGAACGGACAACTATCCATTAAAGCCTTAATGCGATTATGAAAGAAAATATATGGCATATTACTTCCGTTGTAATTAATCAAAGACGCCTTATCTATGAAAGTACGACAATTTTGATACTGAAAGAAACTGTCCTGCTGAGTCGAGCCTGACTGTGCAGGAGACAATCCATTATTCCAATTTAAACCACCAACATTGCAAGATCTAGCATTCGTAACAGCAGGGAAGGCAGCACTAACATACTTATTTTTAACACCACCATCATATTCAACAGCATTAACACCAGATGGACTACAATTTTTAGGGCATGTCTCTGCCCGACCAGTCGGCACACCAGGGGAAACTAAATAATTCTCAAAGTCAGGAGGCATACTTCGGGCGGCCCCAAAAGCCACATTGCCTCGCAGAGACCTATCATTGCTACCTAGCAAATTATTTGAATCAGAAAACTTCTGCGAGGTTAAATTCTCCCGGACAGCAGTCTTGGGGAGTAACACATCACCAGTCTCACCACCACCACCAGAGATCACAGCCTTACTTTGCTGACTATTAGTATTCAGATACCCACCATGGGTTTCAAGAAGTAATTCGGTTCTGATGTGGGCTGACCGCCTTGAACTGACTTGAGAACCAGATCGTGACTTACGGCATTCCAAGCCTTTCTTTAAAAATTCAGCCTTTAATGCTGCCTCTTTTAAGGCCAGCTCTGCCTTGAGCTCTGCCTCTTTCTCCTCCAGTTGTGCCTGCCTTTCCTCCCGGGCCAGTTTGGCTAACCTTAAATCAGCCATGATGCGATTAGTCTCCATCTGCCGTTGAATTTCAATTGAATTTCAATTTCAATTGACAAAACAGAGGTACATGAAGCTCTGGATCCCAAGTTGGAGACACTATCCTCTGGGTCAATAATCCCATCATTATCTACCCCCCTGGCCATAGATCTAGTGGTCATCCCTAAGCGAGTACCAACCTTCACCCCCCCCGGGACAACCTCATCTAACCTCAAACCAGACGGGCCAACATCGGGCAGCCCTACGTCAATATCTTTACTAGACATAGCTAAAAATCTTAACAATAAATACACTACCAAATGAAATAAAATAACAATTACCACAAAAAAATAAACTACCAGTTCACAGCTAAATAAGAAAATCCAAATTCCACGGTACCTTTAGTTGTGAGGAATTTTCTTGCAATTCCCCTCTGGAGTCTTCAAATTAAATTATTCTTTTCACACAGTTCAATTAAATTAAGCAATTTTACCAACAGTTTATTTCAAAGTAGGTTATTCAATTTAAGAGCTCTTCTTATATAACAAATTTACTTGATCTTCTTAAAACTTTACTTGTTGAAATTTACTTGTTAGCTTGTGAAAAATCTTTTGAAATTTGCTTGTTAACCTTGCGAAATGTTTTTGAAATTTTGTTCCGATGTTAAAAAGTTTTTTGAAATTTTGTTATTTCCACAAATTTTAGTTTTCTAAATTTTGGAAAGTTTTTGAAATTTTGTAGCGAATTTATTTGGTAACTTAGTACGTTGTTTAATCGTCTACCTTTTTTGGCGCCTGTAAAGAAGGCCTCGCCGATAACACAATCTCGGTGTCTACTAAACGATAAATTTCTTAATCTTCTTGCTGGATCTGACCTTCGAACCAGCGACAGCAAAAATATAGTTTAGCTAAATCACAGCTCAGACTACCACAATATCTTCTTTATTAACCAGTTAAGCGCGTTGCGGTTTTCGGTCTGTCTACTCGCTCAGGGCGTAACGATTTTTGTCTAGTATATGGCGGTCGCGGAGCGTATCATGCATTACGTAATCGACTTCTTGCTGTTGAATTTGTTGTTTGGCCTCGCTTCATCTATTTATTAGTTTATGTAATTCAATGACAGAACATCTTGATTTTGTACTTTTTACTTTTGCAGTATATATAATACAGCTACCATAAGAGCGATACAAACACAAGAAATTATAGAGTAAACAAATGATCTCCCAGCTGATGTTATATGCTTCGATAGGCACAAGTTCAATAGTTTTTCTTGGTATGGTAAATTTTGAAGCAAGGTGAAACACACAAAGCTTTGTCGCATTCCTTGCACATAAAATGCGTTTGCTTTCGTTGTTTGTTGCTGTAGCATACGTGACAACGGCGTTGTGGTTTTGAGTTGCATGATGTTGGAGGAATTTCTTCTGGGAAATGCCGGCCTGTCAGGCGCAAAGGCGACTGTTCAAGTGAGGGTCGGCGCGACTCTCTCTGTGCTCCTCCTTTGTACGTTTCAATAAGTCTATCCACCAAAATCAGAATAAACTTCAGTCTACTCCACTCGCCACCGCACTTTTTGTACAACAGATAAGCATTGAAGGTAGCCATGTCCATGATGTGTCGAAACTGCTTCTTATAATATTTTTTCAGCCGTTACCGAGCAGAAGGGTAAGAAGCCAAATATGCATCGCTCAGGTCTACTCCTCCCATTTTGTCGTTGTAGTCAAAACAAACCTGAGGCTTCACTGCTTTTTTTCCACGGACTACTATCTCAACAGTTGAGTCATCATGAATGGTGCTAAGCATGTTGACATATTTTTTGTCTCTCCACCTCAGGGCCATCACTTTTCCTCTATACATCGCCGCTACTTCACCTTTCTTGAGAATCTTGGACATGAGATCTTTAGGGAGGCCTTTTGAGTTGGCACGTACTGTTCCGACAGCATCAGTTGAATTTTCACATAGCTTATCAAACAGTTGCGTAGAAGAGAAAAAATTATTCATGTTGATACAGTAGCCCTTCCCTAATAATTCGTGAGCAAGTGTCAGAATGCATTTGGTTCCCATGCTTTTTTCCTCATGATACTCGTTCAGGAAAGCAGTCTCTTTTCCAGTATAAACAAAAAAATCCCAAATGTATCCAGACTGTGAATCACAAATCTCGTAAGACTTAATTCCGTATCTTGCTCTTTTTGAAGGTATGTATTGTCTCCATCCCAGTCTTCCCTTCCACAGCATCAGAGACTCATCTATTGATAGATGTTCATCTGGGATGTACACAGATGAAAATTTTCTTTTCATGTGAAGTAAAACTGGCCACGGTTTTGCCAGTTTTTTTGGAATACTGTCATTACTTTTGCTGTTGTCTGAAAAGTGGAGAAATTTTGAAAGAAGAGCAAATCTTTCCGATGACATTGTTTTTCGAAAAAAAGGAGTGTCAATCGATTCCTTTTTACTAAAAAATAAGCTTTCTTTTGGCTTTGGGATGATGCCTTGTAAAAGCAGAAGAGCAAGATACACTCTAATTTCACAAGGATTAGTGTCTGTCCAAGAATTTACTCGGGACCGTCGCTTCAGTCGACCATCATGCTCTTCTTTGAATTGTTGAGCGTATACATTAGTTTGCTCAGCAATGAGGTTTATTAGTGAGTCATCAAAAAATAACTCGAAAAATGGAAGGGGATCTTCCTTATTTTCAACTACCGCTTTCATTCCTGGACTTCCTGTAAATGGAAATCTATCTCTGTTCTGTTGCGCTCCAGTACTCCAAACTGAGTTCGATTGTACAGATATTGCCTGCTGTAGTGAAACATCACTAGTATTATCGCTGTCAATGTCATGTGAAGGAGAATTGAGGTCTAAATTATCTGAGCTGCAACTCATGTAACTCTCTGAATCACAGCTTTCTGCACCTTGCAAGCAAGGTTCGTCTTCCATGTCTGAATCACTAGAGTCATCATCCGATTCGTCGAGCAGGCTTCTTAGAGCCTGTTCTGATAAATGCTTTCTTTTGTTGGCAGCCATAAAAAGGGAAACGAGATACACAGAATATATTATAGTAAAACTGTAATATAAAATCGTTTAGATCAGTCTACATACGCTGTAACTGAAAGAAAAAAAAATCAAAAGAATGAAAGAAAATTTATCTCAACTACACTCTATATTCTATACGATAAGTAGGCTACCACCTCCACGTGGCGACTAAGAATGTTGAGCTAATCTATTTATAGTGCTAAGCTTTCAGCATGATTCACGCACTATTGCACAAGGTTTACCGCAAGTCTCGAAGCAGTCAATGCTACAGTATAAAAGAATTGAATTTGATAAGGGTCATCTGAAAGAAGATGCCAAAAATGATTGTAGTTTATAGTATCTTCT
Source organism: Diplosoma virens (assembly GCA_963680785.1). Classification (NCBI taxonomy): domain Eukaryota; kingdom Metazoa; phylum Chordata; class Ascidiacea; order Aplousobranchia; family Didemnidae; genus Diplosoma; species Diplosoma virens. Next base: position 37,115,802 of record OY796892.1, on the reverse strand, counting down.
GGGGTTGAGTTGAACGATGTAAAGCATTACAATGCTACAATGTGATAGCTAATGACGTGAAAACAAGTTTGTAAACTATAGTATAAGGTTGGACAATGATGGCATAAATGTATGCCATACGGACTAGCGGAGTAAACCACCCATGTTATACGCACTCCAGTAAAGCAACTCTATGACATCATATAATGCCATACGCGATCAGCAAGTTAAAATGGCACGACATATATTAATGCCTTACGCGCTTAACTGGTTAAGAAATATGCTCCAATCCACTTAGGATCCCGAATAGTATAAATCAAAGCAACAGGTTAAAGCTCAATAGCTTAATTCTTCACAATCACGTAGACAACCAAAGACTTGCGGCAAGAAACTATGACTTCACACAGTTAACAATTTTTCAATTTTAAGTTACCACAACGAAACATCGAATTTTAATACTGCTTTTCAGCGAATCTTATTTATACCAGTCAGTAAGGTTACTCGAATGTTCTGACATTATCCAAATCACAAACAACTATTACGTCATAATCAAAACAGGTCAATCGGATAGTTCTGGAAATTACTTTAAAGTTCGTGAAATTAAGCAATGTTGCCATTTTCTTATAAATAAATGTAAAATATTTAAATTACTTATAAAACTGTTATTTCTTCGGCTATTTGAGCCGGACCAACGCGAAATCAAAGAGATTTTTTATGAGATTGTGAATCTACATAATATGGGCAATTTTTAGGAACGGAACAGTAGCCTTTTGGTAACTTGGAATAATTTGTGTGTAAATTTAATTCCGTGATTTTATTGCCTTTTATTTCAAATTATGTTTTCTCCCTGGTGGATCAGGTGGCTGGTGTGTCTAGGGAGAGCTAGTAGGCTACTTTAGTGCGCATTTACTGCCGACCTATCGCTTATTCTTATAGAATTCCTACGAGAAGTTGACTTGCTCGTATATTGCATTTAACAAAAAGTTGTTTGGTCTAGTATAGGTTAGGCCGTACTGTCTTTAGGCGCCTGTGTTGGGCCAACGCCACCTAGATAACAAGGCCTTGTGCGCTCGCTCGAATTAATCGGTTACGTCATCACAACTAGTTCATTGTTTGTCTTCGCGCTTGCTGTCTCGCGCATTGCAGCTGGCGCGGCGCTTTGCTGAATAACGCAAGTTACCGTACTTTATTTCGAATTATTAATGTAGAAATTGAATTAATCTATCGTTTATTATCAACATAAACTTGGATATTATCTAACAATAGCAATTTCAATGGCAGTTTTCTTTTTTTGTATAAAACAAGTTTAAGCATGATTTCGCTTTATATCACACATGAAATTGCAGAAAAGAACAAAGACGAGTCATAAAAGAATTATACTAAGGTTTTAATTTTCTTCTTTTAGCGATTTTGTCATTAAGTATAGAATCATTTCTTTTAAAGCAATAATTATTTAATAAAGTATTTGTGCACGACCAGAGGATCATTTTGGTCAGTTTTATTCTTTCATGGCCGTTTATGCATTGCTCTTTGTATAGAAACAAAAATTCTTCATCTTCCAAGGAGGATAAAATACACTTCATGGCATAGTTTCTGTGGCAAGTAGAACCTTTGAATTCATCCGTATCACAAATTTTATTATTTACTATATAACTTATTGGGACAATATGCACAACATCTACAGCCGGATACAGCAATCCATTTTCAGTTCTCGAATTATCCGACGAGTTTGTTAACAAATTTAAAGTGTCACATACTTGTTCAATCAAATGAATGGAATTTACTTTCATCGGGAAAACAAACTGACCCACTTTGTTGAGTTTCACCAAGTTTACAAATACATTCAGCATTAAATTTTCGTCAATACAAATAGCACTTTTAATTTGGGGTCCTGTATCATGTGCATGTTGGATGTTACATACTGTCACAGAATTGTAATAATGCAGGGTTTTCCATAACTGGGAAGCATCAAATTTCTTTTTAATATCTGCTAGAGAAGAGCAGGCATCCGTCGCTTGTTGTTTTTCATATTCAAGCTGACTGTCTTGTAGCGCTTTTGCCACATTTTTAAATTCCCTTACTGCCTGCTTTTCACTTCTGGTCTGCCTTGATGAAGTCGATGGAGCAGACATATATGATGGGCAGTTTGGAAACTGTGATGGTACTGAGCCTTTTTTAAGTCTTGGTTTTTTTATACTATATGATATATACTTTCCTGTTTTTACATCAAAAACAGATGATGTATTTTGGATTTCATCAGCTTTGAAGTGTTGCTCACAGACCTAAGAAAACAAAAATGTATATAATAAATAATTAAATACTTATGTTTCAGAATAAAATTTGAGTAATTAAGCACATTTGAATGTTATTGCTAGAATATGACAATTTTAAAATATAAAAAATTATTATTATAATTATATCCTTAGTGATAAGATAAGATACTTAGATATTTTATTAGTGATTTTACAAGCACACTAATTAATCACAAAACATGTTAGTTATAAGAATCCTGGATGCAACTAGTTGCTGTGCAATGTTATACACTGTATACACTACTAAAATATGTAACACAACACATATTACTAGGTTTTGTGTAAGTTTGGCACCAAGTGACTACTACAATTTTTCAAAACAGAATACCAAATGACATAAACTATGCTAAGTATTGAGTATAACAAAAACTAAGGGAAAACATTTGAGAAATGTGTCAATAACAAAAACAAATATTATTTCATTTCATTTTATCTCTATGTTTATCCTGCTGAATTACAGGAAAGTGACAGAGGTGCTATTATGTTGGGCAAACAATTAACCCAATTTGCTTTTGGCAATGAATGACAAGATATTGCTGTCTGACTAAACTTTTTTATTTTGTTTTTTTAGTTTTTTTTCCAGAGATATGACTGAAATTCATAACTTCTTGCCAAGACCACCAAGCAGGAAAAAGTGCTATAAAGTTTCTTTCCCAATGGGAAGGATAGGTATTGAATCAAGACCATGCTGATCACAATCTTGCTACCCCAATTACTCGACAATGCCATTGACTCAAATCAAATATCAGACAATATTAAAATCTCAAAATTGAAACATATGCAGTAAACAAACATGCTAGAAATAGCATTCTAGCAATTTATGTGCAAACAATTTGAAAAATATAAAAGAAAACTTAACATCACAATTTTAACCAAAAAAGAGCAATAACTACAGTATTTGTAATGTTAGTTGATTTTCTTTGATTAAATAAATTCTTTGTCAAACAAAATTTTAAGATAATTCATAATATTTACAGACAAGAAAAGCAATTTAAAATTAAAATCTTCACCTTACTTGTTCCAGAAGGAATGAAATTCTCCCGTCAAATGGCATTTATCCATTTTCTTTTCAAATCTTCATCACTTGGAAATCCAAAAACATGAACTTATGGCCCATTATGATAATTCCCCTTACAGTTTGGCACACAGCACATATAAGGCATTACAATTCTTACAACACAATTTAACTCTTAATAAAATGCTTATGCTTTTGTAACTGCAAATCAGCAATCAAGATTTTTTACTGTAAACACACACTAAAGCTTAACACAACCAAGAAAAATCCTAAATATAAAAAATACATTTTGATTTGCATATATCATTTATTTACATTCACACCACTGAAGCTTTAAAGCTTTGCTAAAACAAAGCTGGAAAATAGGAAAAGTAAACATGACTTGTGTTACTATTACTAATGCCCTACTGTATCCAGAAAAATGGAGTCTCTTCAAGAAGTCACCGTAAGTGATTTTTGTTTTCAAACTAACCTGGATACCCGATCAGTTACTATTATTTCTTAAGAGATCCTTTCTCTCTTAGTTTTTTCTTTATTCCATCCTGGTGCTGAAAGGGGATTTGGCATTAGTTTCAGCAAATAAAACTGCTTACGGAGACTTCTTTAAAAGAACCAAGATTGTTTGCTTTGAAATATGATGGACTTGAAAATATAAGCCCAATTGTCTCAAAATTGCAAAGATTGATTGATTAATTACCCATAATACTCATAAATTTATCATGGCTTGTGATAAAAAATATGTTTCTAAGAAAAAAGTCTTAAACCCATAGCTTCTCATCTACTAAACTGTATGGAAGTCATTGATAGAAAAGCAAAGCGTACACATGTCATAAATGTTTAGAAAAAATTACATGTTTAGTTAAAAGCAGGTACAGCATTTAATTGCAATAAAATCAGAAAAGTTAAATAGTCTAAAATATATGGTTAGCTTTGTACTACCAAATGATATATTCAGCAAAAATTATTTTACAGGAGGTCAAATATGCTCAACAACTTCTTCAACTTAATTGAACTGTTAAAACAGTCATTAGATAAAATCTCCTTAGTAAAGTTTCGAATAACACCAGATTCATATTAAGACAAGACAATAAGTTTATTTTTATTTGTTCAACAAAACATATTGTATTTATTGACAACCTTTTTATTTGTTCAACAAAAACGTTTTCAATAAATACAGTATCATCAATCACTTGAAGACAAATATTTTTAAAAAATATTTAATATAAATTAATTTTATTTTCAGTTAAACAAACAGATTTAAAGGTGTTTATAAATGTACCTTAGCCAATGTATTTGCAAATGACAATTAACTGATACTTTATTAAAATTAGCTAACAACAAACATCTTCCAAATAGCTACTGTTTCTCTCTAACTGCTGCACGCACGTGCACGATAAATGAACTAGATGTGATGACGTCACGCAACCGCTGAAAGGCCTTGTTGTCTAGGTGGCGTTGGTTGGGCCCAGTGTATGTTTTGTCTCTGTACTTAATTCTTGTTACTAGTTACTACTAGTTTGTTGTGTTTTTTCTTGTCATCATGCTTGGCTCTTCAGAGCTTAAGCCAGCTTCAGCTGGTGACTTTGATAAACGTGAACTTGATTTGGCTCGTAGGGAGTTAGAACTTGAACGTCGTGAATTAGAATACTTAAGAAAGTACCTGTTGTGATATTGTGCAATAGATGACGTAGTGTTTTTCTTAAACGCTCTAATCTTAATCAGCGCCTTCTGCTCGAACAATTATTGGACACGCGCGTCTCCAGGCATAGTTGTTACTAGTTAAATATGCGCCTTTATTTTGGTTTAGCAGTCAGTTCGAAGTATCAAGCTACTACAGCAAACGAACTAAAAAGCATTATCTTTCAATACGGTTGTTTTTTGGCTAAGTACTTTTGTGAATTTTAACTATTGCTTTTTAATAAACCTGTGTATTCGTGCAAAGATACAACAGGCAAAAGTGGCGACGAGGATTCAAGGAACTCAACTGCGTCAAGAAAGAAAAAAGAAAATTTGTTGAATCTGCATTAAAGCTTGAATTGTCAAAATGAGTGAAATTTCCGAACTAATTTTGTTGTTAAATAAGCAACACCAAGAGCAAATGGCAGTTTTCCGCGGCGAGCATCAAGAGCAAATGGCAGTTTTACGCGGCGAGCATCGCGAGCAGATGACAATGCTTCAAGAGCAGCTGAAAATTCTACAAAGCAGCTTGAACAAACCGCGAGAAAATGTTCCAACACCGATGGCAAGTTTTCAACCATTCGATTCCACATCTGAGTTATGGACTGATTATTTGGCAAGGTTCCGAACATTCGTCACTGCTAACTCTATTCCCGACAACAAGCAAGCACAAATTTTTCTTACCAACCAATCTAACTCCGTTTACAAAATGCTTAGCAACTTAGTGGCTCAGCAACAACCTGTCAAAAGCATACATGAGCTAACCATGAATGATATTCAGACGTTTATGGCAGAGCAGTTCGACCCAAAACGGTTTGTTGTCAGAGAACGTTTCAAGTTCTGGGCTGACATGAAACGCAAACCTGGCGAAACTATTCCTGAACTGGCAAGCAGAATACGACAAGATGCAGCTACATGTGATTTTCAATCCATTAAAGATCCTTTAGATGACCATGAACTGAAGTTTAGCAACGCCATCAGAGTGGCTCAAGAAGTGGAAGAAGCAGCCAAGGTAGCAAAGGAAACCGTACACGGTCAACCTTCTACGTCGGTGCAGAAAGTTTATCACGCAAAGTCCAAAACTTCCAAAACGCAAGAAAAGAAAACCGCCTGCTTCAGGTGTGGAAATTCTGGACATTTTAGCAAAGCTTGTCCCCACATTAAGCTATTTGCAGCTTCTGCAAGAAAACAGGTCATCTGCAATCTGTATGCATGTCTCGACTAAGAGGTAACAGTAAGCTTGTGAAACAACAGACGAAATTGGTGCACAAAGTCCAATGTTCTGTTTCACCCATCTATCAAACTATTAGACTTAATGACCGCAGAATTAAGTTTGAAATTGATAGCGGAGCCAGTGACACATTTTGCTGTGAAGCGACGTGGCAAACGCTGGGTAAACCCATTCTACAACCTGTATCAGTTCAATATCAAGTTGCTGAAGGTAGCCCGCTACCCGTCGTGGGACAATTCCAATCAACTGCAAGTATTGATGGAAAATCACCTGACGTGACCTTTCCTGTAATTGTCACTAAGGTGCCCAATCTAAATTTACTAGGTCGTCTGGCGATGATGAAGTTGAAACTCACCAACTTAACTGATCACTTAACTGACACAAGTTTTGATGGGGAGGAGATGGAAGATGATGTCGATAGCGTTTGTTTAGTTCGAACATTCAGTCGTCAAATCAATCCTGACAATCCATTGCTTGTGGTCAGAGAGACTAGCAAGGATCCAATTCTTTCCCAACTAATGCGATTTGTGAAGGAAGGATGGCCGCATGCATTTTCGGAAGAGCTTAAAGACTTCAAAAAGTTGGAAAATTCGTTGTCAACAGAGAATGGTTGCGTTTTTTACGGCTTACGGGTAATAATCCCTTCAACCCTACGTAATCATATTCTTAAATTATTACACCTTGGACATTTCGGCATGCAACGGATGAAACAACTTGCCAGGTCAACTGTCTATTGGCCAAGAATTGACTTTGACATCGAGAACTTATGTCGCAAATGCACTTCCTGTGGCCAATTTCAAAATAAGCCGGATAAACCTTCAATCCATCCGTGGATGATGCCAGAAAAACCATGGTCAAGACTCCACTTGGACCATGCGATCAACTTTCTGGGAAGAAACTGGTTAGTCCTTGTAGACGCTTATTCAAAATATCCTTGCATTCATCCAACAACCTCAACGTCTTCGAAAAGTACTACTGCTATACTTGAACAAGAATTTGCTCATTTCGGATATCCCCACACGTTGGTGAATGATAATGCCACAACATTCATGTCTCAAGAGTTCCAAGCTTGGTGCAAACAACGAGGCATTGTACATCTCACCGGAGCACCTTATCATCCAGCAACAAACGGTGCTGCCGAGCGTTTGATACAATCGTTCAAACAGGCATTGAGAAAATCCTCGTTACCTCCAAAGGAAGCTTTGCAAGAATTTCTAATGCAATATAGAAGAATTCCTTTTGCATCGGGACTGGGACTGTCACCAAGCGAATTGTTGAATGGAAGAAGAATACGCACCAAAATTGACACTTTGGTGGTTCCATCCATTCCGCATCTCCTGCAGGGAAGACAGTCAAGACAAGCGAGCAAGCATTCAAATTCTGAAGACTGGGAAGTGGTTTCGAAAGTCGAACATCATTACTCACTAGGAGACCCTTGTTACGCACTGTACTTCGGCCCTAGAAGAGATCGTGACCCACGATGGGTGCCTGCGATAGTTACGAAAGTCCATGGTACACGAAGCGTCAATGTACGAGTCATTCCTCAAGGACCAACTTGGAGAAGACATCTTGATCAACTTCGACCTCGATACGGTTCGGATCAAGATGATGATCCCTGTGAAATCCCAACGAGCGTTTTGTCTACAGAAACACTTCCAGCCGGGACTGATCACGCATCTAGTTTTTCTTCGATGAACCAACGCAACAATCCGAGACTACCAACCGGAGACGAGTACGGGCGACACAATCTACGACGATCAACGAGAACAAAGAGACCTCCAAAAAAATATTGTTGCTAATATGTATATATATTTTTTTGTCGTAGTTTAATTGGGGAGGTGTTGTGATATTGTGCAATAGATGACGTAGTGTTTTTCTTAAACGCTCTAATCTTAATCAGCGCCTTCTGCTCGAACAATTATTGGACACGCGCGTCTCCAGGCATAGTTGTTACTAGTTAAATATGCGCCTTTATTTTGGTTTAGCAGTCAGTTCGAAGTATCAAGCTACTACAGCAAACGAACTAAAAAGCATTATCTTTCAATACGGTTGTTTTTTGGCTAAGTACTTTTGTGAATTTTAACTATTGTTTTTTAATAAACCTGTGTATTCGTGCAAAGATACAACAGTACCAATTAGCCTCTTCTCATAAAGTTGAGACAGCTCCTGCATGCTATAATGCTACTTCCTTGTTTACGTTAAGTGCTACCAATTCTTCTTCTGTAGATCAGAAATTAGTTCCTGACTTATGTGTTAAGAAAATCCCTTTTCTAAGGACATGCATAATCCCTTTTCATCAAACAGTTTTGCCAATCTTTACCAACTGCCATTTCAGCAGTTGGGGCCTGCCCCTAATCCATTCGCTACACTTGAGAACAGGCATAAATGTGGAAGACTCATGTATCATCCTCCAGCACCTGCTTCAATGAATGACCAGTCAAGGGTTTCTGAGCTGATAGATGCCTTTAGCATTATGACTAATTCTATTAACCAATCACAAACTAGACCTGTGCGAGGTGATGATCTTTTTTACGGTGACCCTATAGATTATAGACGTTTTATTCGTTACTTTGAAACATACACTATTAGGGGTGTACATGACTCAGCCACTCGGCTAAATTTACTAATCTCTTCTTGCGCTGGTGAAGCCAAGGAATCCATTGTCAACTGTATTATGTGCGAATCCCCTGATGTGGGGTATTGGAAGGCACGCCATATCCTGGAAGAAAATTTTGGACAAATTGACGGCATAATAAACGCGTATGTAAAAAAGCTTACAGAGGGTCCTCCTATAAAGAACAACAACTCAGAGGGCATTCTTAAATTTGCAAGAGACCTTTATAATTGTGAGCTTACTTGTGGTAGCAGACCAGAGTCTGGTCTCGATTCACAACATGTGGTTGGCAAAGTTTTTGCTCATCTGCCGAAATCTCTTCAAGAAAAATTCATTACGTCTGTGTCTTTTCAGTTGGAAAACGGACATCCAATCACCTTTTCACAGCTTTCCCAGTTCATGCAAAAACAGTCTCATGTTGAAAGAAGCTTTTTAAACCAAATTGTAAAGAGTAAAGACCCTAACAATACTAAATTCAATTTTTCTAAAAAGTCCTGTAATAAGCCTGCCATTCATTCCACACAAAGTTTAATTGCCCCATCCCCCGTAGTTCAATCTGCTTTAGTAAAAACAAATCAATTTAAAGTAGTAGATAGGAAATGTAAGTCTTGTCCTATGTGTATTCAAGCCCATCCATTGTGGAAATGTCTTAAATTCCAAAATGCTACCGAAAAGCAAAAATGGAATACGGTGTGGAAAAGTGGATGTTGCATTAATTGTCTTGGTGACCACTTGGTGCGACATTGTCAATCTCCCCAAAGGTGTAAAATGTGTCAAGACAAACACCACACCTTGTTACATTATAGAGAACACAATCTCGAAGCATCTACCTCTGCTAACAATAAGAATAGTGGTAGTGATAATGGGGCCGGTGTAGATAATCCAGTGAAGGTTTTGCCCAATTGTGTACAAATTGAAAATCATGTTAAACAAGTAAACTCTAATGATCAATTACTAGTTAAGTCCTCAAGTAGTCAATGGTAAATTAAATGTTAGATCGAAAGTTGTACCAGTCACTGTTTGGTCTTCTTGTAGTGATCAATGCCTTAACACTTACGCCTTTTTAGATGAGGCTTCTAATGCCACTCTTTGCGCTGAAAGTTTAGTAAAGGATTTAGGCTTGATAGGACATAAAGTGGAATATTCTATTTCCACTGTCTGTGAAACCAAACAACAACTTGGGGTAAAGGTCTCATTACGTTTTCGTAGAATAAACGAACTTGCAATTTTTGAGGCTCCTGATGTGCTGGCAGTCCCTCACCTGCCTGACTTAAAAGGCAGCATTCCATCTAATGCAGATACTAAACACTTTGCTCATCTGCATGGCTTGAACTTTCCTGACTTAGGGCACAAAAGAGTTGATATCTTAATTGGTGCAGATGTCATAAAAGC